>OZ038493.1:51029731-51082231 GCA_964036315.1 Acanthosepion esculentum | reverse complement strand
CCATATATATATATATTTAAACATGCTACCAGGCTGGCATCTCAGTTCCACCCTTTCACTGTCAAAACGGTTAAATGAAAGCATCTCTTCTTCTCAAACAGCATCTTCTGCACTTCCAGTCTGTGGAACTCCCTTCTCCTTACTTACTTCCCCGATGACTATAATCTTCAAATATTCAAGTGAAATGCCAATTGACATCTGACACCCTGAGCTTGTTCCCATCCTTCTCTGTATCTTTTCCTCAAACATGCCTCTTTACTCTTGTTCTCAATCCTTTGTAACCTCTTGTGTGCTAGTGGCACTCCTGCCTTGCTTGAGGTGAACTGCTTTAAAAAGAATATATATATATATATATATATATATATATATTATATATATATATATATATATGTGTGTGTGTATGTATATGTGATAGCCATGACTAGATTTTGAACAAGGTTATTGTTTGATCCCCACTTCGAATATTGGCAGTACAGATGTGGGTTTTTAGTCCTAGTATGGTGTTATATTCTCTTGTGCAGTAGTTGTTACATAAATGCTGCATCATGTGTAATGACATATATATATATATATATATATATATATATATATATATATATATATATATATAATATAAACACACACTCACACAAATAGTTGTAGCCAAAGTCAAAAGGAAAAGTTAATAAATAATGAAAAATCCAAAATCCATATCGAGTTTGGTTTTAGGGATGAATAGCAAGCAGAAAATGTCAGAAAAAGATTCTTGTATATTTGAGATTTAGTTTTACTTGCCGGTTTCAATTTAAGGAAAAAAAAGAAAGATTTAAATTAATAAAATTGTAGATTAAAGGGAATAAGTGTGGAAATTGTATCTTTCTCCTTTGTGAGGGGAAGTTTTCAAAAACTGCAATAATTGTTTTGTTCTTTGTTGGTTGGAGATGGGAAGAAAATGTGTAAATTTTCTTAATAAGGAACTTGAGTTACAACATACTTCATGTTTTGGTTGAGGTGGGACTATATGGCATATAATAGTTTCATTGGTTAAAAAGGAAGGGAAGGTTTTTAAGAAACAAGCAGATGAGGATGGAAAAATATTGTTGATAATTTACAGCTGCCATCACTGACACTGATGAGAGAGAGAGAGAGCCAAGACAAGTGAGTGGAAAGAGAAACATTCTGAACGTGTAAGAAGAGAGAGGATAAAGACTTTACATTGAGATTTTCAGTAGAGAGAGAAAGAGAAGAATAGGGAGAATAAGTAAAAAGATAGACAACATTTTCTCAAAAATCTTTTATTATTCAAATCATTTACTCAACATTGTTATATCTTAATTTTATTTAAAAACTGCTTTTCAAATAGAAAAGTCAACAATACAAACTGAAGAAACAAGTTCATCTTATGTACTAGTTGATGCTTGACCTTTGGCTAAAAATGTATTCATTTATGATCTGTCTTTTGGATAGGTTCATCCAGTTTTTGACAATAAACAAACAACGAATGAGGTTAACAAGGAACAGCATTTTGCTGTATATGAAAAAACAAACAAAAAACAGCCAATCTTTCATAAATTAAAACTTGGCAATTCTGAAGCACTGAGTGCCAAAGGCATCATTTTTATCATTTCATATGATGCCACTTTAAACTGTAGCAGAGTGTTGGAAGCATGTTTAGCAAAAATGCTTATAAAAAATACATAATTTAGGCTGAATTAAGACTAATTTTATTGTAACTGTTTAATATCTGTTATGTCTGTAGTTAAAAGGTTACTGTTCTCTTCCTACTGTGTATAGTAGAAAAAGAATGTCAAATCACTTTCTGAGGGCTACTGGTACTGGATAACCCTGCTGTATGGTCAGGTCATCAGCAACTATACCAGTTCTCCCATCAGGCTTTTCTAGTGAGGTGAGTGATTAGACATCCAGCAGGCTAAAAGCAAAATTTGTCAAAGGATGTATGAACCTTCTTGTAGGCTCAATGGCCATCTAGCACAATGGGGTAGACCAGGCTACATAGCTATGGATGCAGCTAATGTGGTGATGTCACGGTATTGCTGTATAGAGGGTTACCTAGACTAGTGTCAATGGTCAGCGGGGAGGGTTCCTCCAATAGAATTAAAAGCTGTGTGTCTGTGAATAAGAAGAGCTTTTATGTTACAGGACATTGGTTGTGATTTGACCTGTAGTGGGATGGGCTCTGCCAGGTCTACTTGTCCAAGATATGCTATGCATGAATGAATACTTCCCTTAGTTTCAAACTAAATATGTGGATGGTACTGGTCAGGTGCTCAGCTGTGCACTGAACACATACCGTCATGGGACTGAGGATGATGAAAAAGACTGTGCAAAGATTTTAACTGAAGCCAAGTACAGATCATCCTCCAAAGTTTTTGGTTAGAAATTTGGTCTTAATCATTTTTTTTTTTTTAATTAATTCACCCCAAGCAAGGTGATAATGCCACTAAAATGCAAAGGGCTACTGAGAGTGAAAGAGAATTAAAAAAACTTTAGAACGAACTGGAAACTCAATCCTAGACTGGAAACAAGGGATAAACCTCTAATCCTGATCACGAGACCAGGGAGGCATGTGAACAAGATGATAGGCAAACTTATTTACCTTTATTTAAGCAAAATAAATAAATAGTAAATAAAATTTCAGAGTTTCGGTAGCATCGTTAGAAGTACAGAGTTGAAGTAGAATTTAGAAGGAACCAGAAAACCCAATCCTAAACAGGAAACAAGAGATAAACCTCTAATCCTGATCAAAAGCTCGAGGAAGAGTGTGAACCAGACTATAATCTATTTGGCAATGTTTCGTAAGAGAATTTAGCTTAATGGAACATGTATCCTTTTGACATTATGACTAGAAACAATTCTTGTAGTCAGAAGTCTTCTACGATAGCAAAATGGATTCATCTTAGGAACATTATTTTTGATTTAATGGATTGTTTACTAGGAACAAATGAGATTGAAAGAAAATATATTAATAGGAACAAACATAGCCAGATAACCCCATAAAGTCTATCAAGGAATCTAAAAGGGTGGCCTTGTGCCAAAGGAGAATTACTCTAATAAATAATTGAAGGGGAAAGTAAATTTATCCTTTAAAGTGTAAAAAAAATAAAGTAATTTTTTATGTAAACATTTTTGGACAGAAAGTCTTTTCCAAATTGTTCTTTACATTTTTTTCTCAAATTGGAAAAATCTTGGAAATGGAGATTCAAACAGGACAAGTGTGTGCAAAGGACATTCATATTCTTGATTGAAAAATATTGTAACTTTTCCATATTGGTAAGAGCTGATTTGACAAAAACAAGTATGAGAGAGACAAGGAACAAATAGAGAATTAAATGTGCAGGGTGGGGGAATGAGAAAGAAAAGCTGCAAGAAAGAATATGACATTAAACTCTAACATTTAACATCCATTGGCTGTTTGCAGATAGAATAAAACAACATATAGCATCTTGCAAGTTCAGTTCTAGAGATTATTGATGGCTCTGCAAGAGTGTGCTAAACAACAGCAAATCTTCAATCTCTCCTCTGTTCAATCAATTCGAAGTTCTGACATCTACAGCAGATAAGGTTGAATGCTTTACTCAGAAATTCTCATCCACACCTAATTCCCCCAACCCGAGCTGGAGCTCTACTAAGTGATATGTGCATAACCCCGTCACTGGTCTCAGACATCATTTCTAAATTAGACTCCGATAAGGCAAGTGGAGGTGATGGTATCCCAGTTGTTGATGTAAAGAAATATGCTCCTGAGCTGATTCCAGTTCTCTACAAACAAACACTATAATTATTGCCTCACTGCTTCCTGCTTTCCAGCTTGTTGGAAGTCCTCTGTAGTTCCTTTTTGTAATAACTCTGAAGAACCTTCTGCCCTCTCTATCGGCCTATTAGTTTCCTACGTCTTTTTGGCAAAGTATACAAGGCTTCAATCAATGTTGAAGTGGTTAAGCATCTTACCTCTCATGACCTACTGACAAACAATATGGCTTCTGTTTTTGCCAGGTCTACTGCTGATATGCCTATGGCCATCACTGAATATATATATCACGCTCTTGATAATAACGGCAAAGCTAAAGTTGTGGCTCTAGATATCTCAAAGGCACTTGACAGGGACTGGCATGCTGATCTTCTATGTAAGCTTCAGGGCTATGGAATTACAGGATGATTGTTTGATGTAATCCAATCTTTCTTATCAAATCGTGAAATGAAGGTCATTCTGAATGGGCTCACTTTCAGATCTTTTCACATGAATGCAGGTTCCACAAGGCTCTACCCTAGGTCCTACACTGTTTCTGATCTTCATCAATGATCATCCTGATGTCATCAGCTCCCAAGTAGGCATTTATGCGAATGACACTACCATTTACTCCTGTCTCAATAGCAAATGCGTCAGAGCTGACAAAGTTAACCTGGTCTTTGCTCTTGAAAAGGAATTCCAATTAATAGTTAACTGAGGTAGGAAATGGCTTGTAAATTTCAATGCCTCCAAAACTAAACTGCTCTCATTTAACCACCTTAGAGAAACTTTCATGACCACCATCGGCATGGCTGATGCTCAATTCCTAGAAAGCATCTCACTGCACCTTCTTGGCCTCTCACTTTCAACTGACTCAAAGTGGAACAACTACACTGAATCAATAGCTGCATCTATTGCAAGAAAGTTGGTTAATTGTGTCATGCCAGAAGGGTTTTCTTGTCCATCTTGCACATTTACAAATCTACCATTTGGCTGTGTATTGAATTAAATTTTTGACACTTATAAACTTTAAATTAAAATTTGTTTAGCTTGCCTCACAATAACTCCAAACCTCAAAAGTGCAGATAATATTCAAGGTACTTACAATGAATTTTTTACAATTTAAAAAGAAAAATTTTAAATTTGTTTTTGGCTTGTTTATTGGGAAATAGTGCCCCTGATTTGCCCACATTTTAGATGATCACAAAGGTCAAACCAGCTGGAGTGCAATGGAAGGGCCTTGGTCTGGGAGAATTTGGTGTGAATTTTAGTAAATATAAATTCTTAATATCTTAGGGTTAATTAACAGAAAAGATCCATCAACTCAAGCTACAAAAACAAAATAATTGCACCCTAATTTTTATTGTTTCAATCTCATTATCTTCACAAGTCAATTGAAGAAAATTTTCATCTGAAAGGCTTGTCCACAGGCTAAAACAATGAGCAAAATAACAATGATGAGGATGCTAGTTGAAATATAAACAATACTTCAGCTCAGAACTTCAGAAAAGAAGCATCAGTTTGTCTTATAAACATTTAGGAACAGTAAATAAATATTAGGAGGCACAGTGGAGTAACGGATAGCAGCTCAGATTGAGAAATTGGAGAGCCGAGTTTGAATTCCAGTCGAATCCATTACATTCACTTACATGCTAATACCCTTGGGAAAGGTTTGAATCCTCTTCTTCTCCAACCCCACCCCAAGCTATAGGTTGTATAGCCTTGGATGGCAACTGGTCTACCACAAAAAGAAATGGTAACCTACTGCGGGAAAAAATCTGACTCATTATCACGCATGGCACATAACTGAAATAAATGTTGAGGATCATATTCATGCATACTGGATTAAATTTATGATTTGTAAAATCTCCACAAGTGCAAATACTTGTACTGTTGGGCAAAGATGTCAGTTCTGTAGCAGTCAACCCATTTTTAATATCAATTTAATGAGATTTTTCCACAGGAAATTATATTTCTGGTTGGCTGAGAAGCCTGGGGTAGAGAAACAGATTGGGGTTTTAGTGAGGATGACGTGAGAGAAAACAATGAAAAGAGAAAAAGTAAAGAGAGGACTGACCTACCTTGTGCTAAAATGAAATGGATTTCCTACCAATGCCCAAACTCATTTAATTTTTATGAAATTTCGAGAAATTCTTTTTCGTATCATTTAATAGTCATATTAATTATAAGGACAAGTCCTAGGAGAATTTAAATCATGAATTATTTTTGGTTAAACCAGACCCCCATTTACAGAAAATTGTAAAATAAAAATCATAAAATAAAACTAAGACATTATTTAATTAGAAAAGCTTTCAGTTGCTTTTAGGAATAATATATTATGGCCACTATTGTCTTAATGAAAAATTTTTTTTGATGAATAATGAATGTTTACAAAAATTGTTTCTATTTTTTTTAAATAATTTAATTAGAATAATTTATAAACATTTAGTTTAAATCTTTTAAAATTCTATATTAATTTGTAGCAGTCAAGGAATTTGGGGGAATTTGTATAAATATGCTGAATTTTTAAAAATACAAACACATCCATACACAACATTATCAGAAAATAAGTGCATTACTTTTAAAACTCATTGGTAATTTTCTAACATTTCCTCAACAAGCATCTTTGTAAGACTAATAAGCCAAAGTACCTAAAATTTAATAAAATAATAGAATGCTTAAAATTTTTATGATTAATGTAGTTAAAAAGTTATTTAAAAAAGGTGTTCATGTTGTATTCATTAGTTAACTTTTAGTTATATACCCTTAACTTAAATTTGACAAACATTAAGCTTTTGAAAAAAATGTAACAACTCATAAAATAACCCAACTCCATGTTAAAAAAAAAATGCTTTCCTGTGATATTTTAAACTAAAAGTAAGTAATATTTTTAATTCAGATTAATTAAACTAAGTTAGTTAATCTTCCTCAAATAAAGTTACAGAAAAATATATTTTATTTTTGAAAAATTTTTTAATAAAGAGAATTATGTTGTGTTCATAGATTTGTCAATATGCTCAATTTATATATATATATCTCAGGGACGTGCCGTCTAGGTAGGCAGTGCCTACCCTGAATGAAATAGATCAGCAGCTACATTTTCCTTCTGTGGCACAATACGCACATAATTCAACAAAATTACAAAGGTTACTCTCATTATTATGCATAAAATGTGACTTTTTTTTTTTGTAGATTTACTACATAAAGATCACAAGCTGCCTACCATGCATAATTACTGATGGCATATGCCATATATATATATATATATATATATATATACACACACACACAATGTTGGTGTGACCGACAGATAACTTGCCAGATGATCCAATACCTTAGACAAGAAGAAAAAAATCTCAAAGAAGTAAAGAAAAAAGAAAGACCAAAAGGCAAACATTTAACTACACAGTATGTGTGAGTGTGTGTGTATGTGTGCATATATATATATATATATATATATATATATATATAGGGGTGATGAAAATTTCTCAGCCTACCCAAGAAAGGATTACTGCTAAAATTATTGATTAGTCATTTAGTCAGATTTTTGAAAATTGGTCAGAGTGAGAACTTTTCAGCAACTCCAGTAATATCTATAATATCAATGTGTGTGTGTGTGTGTGTGTGCGTGCGCGTGTGTGTGTGTGTGTGTGTGTGTGAGTGAGTGAGTGATAGAAAGAGATTAAAATCTATCAACTAAAAACCATTCATTGGTGAGATGAGATTTGTAAAATAGGCAGTTATTCAAGATCAGGTCTTAGAAGCTATGAATTTTTAGTTCAATACACACTGTATGCTTCATAAATTGTGTCTCTGTTCATTGGAATTGATTACCTCTTGCTATACTCTACTCATTTTCTGTCCCCACCCACGATATATCTCCTCCCCATCACCTTCTGTGCTATATTTCAACACATTGTCATGTGCACAATAAAGTCCAGCATGACTCTGGACCCACACGCACACACACCCATTGACTGGTAACTTTAGAATGCTTTCCTCCATGTGAAACTTAAGACCCAGGTTCAGATAAAACCTCCAATTTGAACATCAGATCAAGTGAATGGCACACTGATATAGAGTTTTAATAGGAGACCATATCATCAGATGGACATCCCTAAGTGTCAGGGTGGTCCCTGAATCTGACTAGTGGTAGGGTGAAATTCTCCTACCAGCAGACACCCCACCCTCCAAGCACTTTACTTCCTACCAAATAAGAGATAAGCAATTTTACTTACATTTAAAAAAATTGAGAATAAATGAGACTGGCAAAAATTTGAGTTGTTGAAGCACTGCTCCACCCACTAATAAGCAAATTATTTTCTCAGATTTTAAAGAATGCTCAATGATAACAACAATAAAGAGAAAAAAATAATACACACACACACACACACAAAATTGTTTTACTACAAGTAGCAGATAGTTACATAGAAATATACATACATATTCATAAATGCATTTAAGCATATATTTCTAAGGTGCATATATCTACACACAAACATATTTATAAGGAAATAAAGTATCAACTTATAGAAATACGGAAAGTAATAATTACGCAGATGTACACATATCTTTTATGTTCATATCAATATTTATTTTTATACAAGCAAAACATCAAATAATACATTAAAAAGTATTTGCCAATATATTTCTATAATAATTGCAAGATTTGTAGAGGAATTTTAATTATCCTGACAATACACTCATTAAAATTTGAGTTGTTATAACATGAAGTTTTGTAGAGTTTCTGTTATAAATAAGAAAAACAAAATCAGTCTTCATTACAAAATTGAATTAAAATGTACAAAATCAACTATGATCTACATATTAAGAAAAACAAAGATAACACTGTTTGCATTTTGCTATGAAATAAATGTTTTGGAATAAAAATACAGGTTAGAGTGATTAGGGCCAGCTCAAGGTACTGACAACTAGGGCAGTTGCCCAGTGTACCATCAAGCCCAAAGGCACCATCATGTTGCCATGTCATGTGTTTGGGATCTTCCAAAACTAAAGTTTATAAAAACATACTTGAAATCATCCATGACTGAAGACAGATTAAATTCTTTGGCTATTTTGTCAATAGAAAATGATCTTGTAAAGAAGACAGGTGTAGAAAGTGCAATGAAAAGATTTGCAGATCTAAAGACAAGAAAAAAACTGTTTTAGGTAGGATAATGAATGTTTTCTTTAGCTTGTATTAAGCTGCATATTGTAATAAACTATATTTTCTATATTTTCAGTTTTTCTCATTGTGAAAATTGTAAAAAATTATATTTGTATGTGTGCCAAAGTTCAACTTGCCTGGGAGTGATTAGTACTCACATAACTTTGCATAAATATTTTTTGCCTAAATATTATAATTTTATTCTAAACAAAAGGATGAGAAAAAGAAGCTGTCTGTATTCTACAAGTTGTTAAAACAGTGTTCAGTGTGGGAAACAAAATTAATATCTTCAATTGACAAATAAAAAAAGAAAACCTTCATAAAATGTAAAATATATAAAATATTTCAGAGTATCTATGGAGACTTGAAATGATTTTTGTATTAAAATATTTTATGCTTTTAAAGTACACACATATGTAAGAATGTTTCATTTATATGACAAAACATTTTTGGCTCTTGGAATGTGAAAACATTCCAAGCCAACAATTCTAATCCAGAAAGAAAAAGAGCTCCTGTTGCAGATGCATTACACAAATTCACAAATACAATATGACATTTTGGTTATCAGAAAGACTCAACTGGCTGGAATTTGAAAAATGGAAGAGGTTAGGGAGGGAGGAGTTATGTATTTTCTTGGATTGATAAAAATGAGAAAGACTTTTGCCTTGCACTGGGAAAAATGAGAAAGACTTTTGCCTTGAACTAGGAAAATGAAAAAAAAACTCCCACCTTGGACTAGGAAAATGAAAAAAAACTCTTGCCTACCAGTTGTATGCTTCCGTCTTCCTCTGAGCAGGATATTGACAACTTTTACAATCAGCTTTGCTCAGTCATATCAAAATTGTTGCATAATTGCAAGCTCATCCTCATAAAGGAATTGAACACTTGGGTTGGAACAGAACATCAAACATTGCCTAGTGTCATAGATTCTCATGGAATTGGTAAAAGGAACTTCAACAGATTATGACTCCTTTCTCTCTGCAACAAATCTGATCTCACGTTCATCATCACATTTTGTCAACAGCTTAAACAACAGAAAACATCTTGAATGCACAACATATCTAAGGACTGCCACATGATTGATCACATCATCATGAAGAAACAATAGATGAATGATATTTCTATCACATGCTTAATTAATAGCACCTGCTGTTAGGCCATGCTTTACCATGTAGCAAAATATCCTTTCATATTTATCGCAAAAAAATGTCTGATGCTTTAATAACTCCAAACAAATGAAATCCAGTGATTAGAAGAAAAAGAAACATGAATCAGTTCTTTATTTAGTGTAGATTTAAGATGAAATGGGAAATCTTTCACTGATATTATTGCCTATTCAACTTCCTTTGGAGGTCCACCAGAATTGATTTGTTGGCAATGAGTCTCTTCTTAAATATTCTCATAAATTGTGGATTAATGACAAGACACCTTAACTCAAAAAGCAAGCCAACAAGGATTGCAAAAGACAGGTACAAACTGTAAAATCCTGCCAAGGACATCTCTGTCTGAAAGGATGTGAATGCCTATTACAAAGGTTTTAAAACAGTGTATAGTTCAAAGAAAGGTGGGACATCTGCTCCACATTGTAATAGGCAGACACTGTTCACTGATAAGACCTCTTAATATATTGGAAAGAACATTTTCAAACTATTCTTAATAACATCATAACCTTGATTCCTCAAAGTCTGGAAATACCTCAGCTGTTCTAGAAATTTTCAAAGAAGTCAAGGACTATTAAACAACTCTCTTCGATGACAGCATTCATCCTGAAAACTTCAAATACAAAGGTAAGACTTGGATAAGAAAATTCCTGAGTTCTTCAAAATGCTTTGGAAGGTTGGCCAAGTTCCCCAGGGCTATAAGGACATATTCATAAAAACACTGATTTAAGAATAAGGACAAAAAAGTTTATGACAACTCATGGCTATCTCTCACTGGTGAAATTCTTGTTCCTGTCATTCTCATTTCATAAATGACATGTTACAGGTTTTTGATTGGATCTTGGAAGCAGTGATATAGTCTCCCTATGTTTGGTTTCTGAGAAAGTTCCTGAAATCAGCAGGAACTTGACATGAACTTCATCAAAATGATAATAATAATAATAAAACAAAAAAATAATTGCCTCAGTCATCTAAGAGACTGAGAGCTTTTCCAAAATTTAGAATAAACATACCAGCCATATTGCCTGACAACATCAGCAGCAGCCCCGATTGTGAACTGGTAGGCATACATAACCTGCTGGATTAGGGGATCACAAGAAACACAAATGTAAGAATTAAATCATAATACTGAATTGTTGCATCCTCAGACACTGAAATCAACGGGAGAGTCCATCATCACACATGCATATATAATTATTGTATAGAAGTAATTAAAGCTCATAATACTTATTGAAGGCCAACTCGTGGTTTTGTGATTGCACACTTGTTAGGAATCATAGGAATTTGTGTATTAATTACAGAATGTATATTTCATTATTTAAAGCGTATATAAATTATAAATTTATAAATATAAGTTATTTTATAAAAAAGTGTATATAAATAAGTGATTATAAAATAATAAAATATACATTTGGTTATTAATACAATTATTTTTGGTGGAGTCCTGATGAATGAGAAATCACAAAAATCCAAGTCAACCTCTGACAAATATTGTCAATTGAAATTACTTCTATACAATAATTCTTGCTGTGGATAAATATTGAGCAATTTACTGGCAGGAATTCAGTTCACCTTGATATGCACTGAATTATATCATTTTACATATATCAATATATATATATATATAAAAAGAAAATCATTGGGGGGAACCAACAGATAACTTGCCAAAGTCCTAACTACCCTTGATCAAGAAAAAATCTTGAACAAAGACAGCAAGAAGAAAAAAAAAAAAATTAAAAAAAAAACATAAAAAGCATGAAGATAGATAGATTTGATGTCCCTTACCTGACTCAGCCACAAGGAAGATTTGCCAATCAAGCAAGGACTGAACAGTGAAAATCCTTATCATAGATTCCTTGAAATTATCATATCTGCTCAGTATCCATTTATTTATTTTTATCTATCAGCCTGAATATTTAAGAAATCTTATTAAAGAAAAACTATGCAATCTCCAGCAGGATTCAAATGTGGGCAGAGGGAAACTATTGTTAGGTCCAACATGCCTTAACTGACTCAGCTATGATGAAGCTTTGCCAGTTTAGGCCAGTAGATGAAAATAAATAAATATTCTGTTTAATAAATAAATGGAGAGTCTACTCAAATATGAGTATCCACTAAAAATAATGTTCAAAGTGATAAAAAAATGTTTCAGATTGATAAATAAAAAATCCATTACTTTAGAAAATTACTTTGTTTATGTTTGGATATGAAACTGAGCAGATACAATAATTTTGAGGAATCTATGACAAGAATTTCCCTTAAAGGCACTGTTCAGGCCTTTCTTGATTGGCATATATGTCTATATATAAAACAACTTATTTTACACACACACACACACACACACACGTAAAGATTATATTTCAAGTTTTAATAATTTGCTAGGGACAAATCTCCTAAAACAAACTAATAGTAAACTATTCTTCAGTTCCCCCCATTTATTTTGCTGTATAGTTGGTTAGCTATGACACACTTATTTTGCTCTCTAAATGAAAGAGTTTGATACCAATTCATTTTTATTAATTCACAAGAGTAGATCCATAAATTGATAGCTTGACACAAAATCTAATATTTTCACTGTATAATGTTCGGTCTGTGATTTCACTTTTACAAATTATTTTATGAACAAAACTCATGAATTCCATGGGAAAATTTTGCCATTTGGGAGGAAAACACAAAATAATTTATGTATTTTAATGAGAAACAAGAATAAATAATATCATTTGTAGTTTGATTGATTGGAGGTGTTAACCAGTACACGTTTTGTCTTGGTCAATTAAGATAGGCTATAGTACCACAGATGTCTGATCATAAGCAGTTGGGCATGTTCTCTACACGCTGATGCATTGCATCTCTGTTAATGAGTAGGAGCAGTATCATGCCTAGGTGTTGAAAGCATTGATTTTGCTAGCTAGAAGGATATGCCAGTCAAAGGTGAATTAGAAGTCATATCTAGATACTTGAAAATGCCCTCAATTTAAGGCCATTTGAACGGACTGGATTACCTAATCTGGTTCCACCTGCAAAGTGATATGCTGCTTTTATCAAAACCTACCATCATAACATGTACATTTGGCTATGATGCATGTGCTTGTTATATTCTTATCAGACTGGGCATCATGATGGGTAAATAGGTCTTTGTATATTTGTCTCCCAGCATTACTTGGTTGGTGTGCTGCATGTGTATTTGTCCATCAACATTACTTGGTTGGTGTGCTGCTTTCTCACTGGCAAATTAGAAGTCTTGCTAATTAGTAATAGATGTGAACAATTTGTAAGGGAAAAAAATCTAAAAGCCTCAAGATTTAACCAGAGAGAATGAGAGATAAAAAGAAATACAGAGAAGTCATTCCTGTAGTATTTAGAGCACACGGGCTGCTTCCAATTCTCTTCAATAAAAACTTGAAAAAGGATTTTGCAAATTTCAATGAAAATACCAAATGAAATGTGAGGAGAAAACTTGGTATTACTTGGCAAAAAACTTGACAACTGCAGAACTAGTATTACACTTGCAAAATAAATAAAAAGATCCAATTAAAGTGTACCATTTTCATAGAAGCAAAAGCAAATAAGTAGGAGGAAAAGAAATATTAATTATTCCTCTTGTATAACAGATGGCAAGACAAATTGTTATTGAGACATGCTTGGTAGCCAAGGTGGTTGCATATATCACATTGGTGTTAGTGGTTGGTGCTTGAAACGGCTAAAATTCACAATGATTTTGAATGCTGATTATAAGGTAGATATACCTTCCCCACTTGGAAGATTGGTGCCATACAATCTTCCTGTTACAGTTTGGAGTTGTACTTCATTAAAGTAGATTGAATAAATTTAAGTAATAAATTCTCACCACCAATTCTAAAAAAAATAAAATGTCCTTTTATACGGTGAGTATAAATTATTAGAGAATAAATTTCAATAATAAAAAGAGAAAAATAATATGAATGTTTGAAAATCTTTATATCTACCAATTTGTGGAATGCGTTCATAAAAACTGAAAGACAGTTTGATTTTGAATGTGCACAGAATAACTGGGGATTAATAAATTAAAAAAAAAAAGGTTGTTTCTTAAAAATTCCTGAAAAAAAAAAGTTTCTGTATCAATTGTGAATTGATGGGTGAGGATAA
Source organism: Acanthosepion esculentum (assembly GCA_964036315.1). Lineage (NCBI taxonomy): Eukaryota > Metazoa > Mollusca > Cephalopoda > Sepiida > Sepiidae > Acanthosepion > Acanthosepion esculentum. The sequence continues at coordinate 51,068,052 of OZ038493.1, read as the reverse complement.
AACAAGTATCTAGAATCTTTTCCCCAGTTATTTACTGCTGATGAACAATTCTTCCCTTTTGCTTGGCTTACACTTCCCTTCTTGCCACTCCAATACATGCGCCCCCTTTTATTCTTTTCTCTAATTTCTCACTTCTCTTCATTATCTCCTCTGGTGTGACATTCCCATAGTGACATGTTACACTTCATTTTATGTAGAAAAATGTTAAGTATACAAGACAATACCTAAACCTAGGGATCACCTCCTTGTAAGTATATCATTTAAGACAATAGCCATGAATTATGCAATATTAGTAAAAGGTGTAGTTGTACAAAAGGCACTGTGACCAGAAATAATCATTTCTTCAAAATATTTTTTATTCAGTTTTATATTTATTTTATTCAGTTTGCTATAAATGTGCTCATATCACATAATTTCTTAAAATGCAAAAAAATAAAATAAAATAAAATAAATAAAATATAATAAAAAATTGATAACCTGGAGTTAATTTTTCCTATATTACTCCAGATTAGGAAAAAAAAAAAAAATTAAAATCATGTCGTATGGAGAATATTTGTTTTGGCTTCAATTTGGGGATCATTTCAGCAATTAATTTAGGAAAATTAATCCCCCCCCCACACACACACACACCAGACCTATAGAATTTTTTTTTTTAAATTTCGTGATATGGATGCTTAGTAAGTAATATGAAAAAGAACATGCGAAAAATATTATTTCTAACTGCACAACTCCACCTAATAAAATTTAAAAAAAAAAAGAAAAAAAAAAGTCGTCGTTGTAGTAGTAGTAACGAGAATAATACAGCAACGCTGGGCGCTAGTCCGAGCAGAGAGCTAAAAACCTTAATAGATCTAATTAATACTGAACTGAATTCGAGCCTCATTGGGTACCGCACAGCAATGTATTTTTAAACCATAGCTGAGTAAATAATTTGGTCTGTTTGATGGTTGAGTTGAGTTAGATACGAATTTAATTTCCCATAGATGCTACTGGTCCAAATTTCTGAGCCCAAACCCCAGAATTTCAAATGCTGATTTTTCAAGTTAAAAAAACTAAACAGGTTTTCATTTGCAAGACAGTCTTCCTAAAGTCAATTTCTACTTTTACTTTTTCTCCTATCTTACTAAACTAAACTTAAATAAAAACAAATGAAATAAATAAAATTAAAAATCTCCAAATTTTCAGACTAAAAAGCTGCTGCTGATTTTTCTAATTTAGGAATTGATTGAAACAAGTGGTCTGCTCGAGAGAGAAAATTTTGTCTTATAAAACAAAAAGCTTTTTCTCTCCGATCTACTACCATCAGTTTGGCGAACTAGTCCATTGAAATTATGATTGGTTTGTGAAAAATGATTAGCGGCATAATATAAAAATTATTTCATTCATTACAAAAGAAATGAACTACCAACGAGGTGAAAAGCTCGTTGACACATAGGCGTATGCAAACAGAAGAATATTTTCAAGTACGGTAGCTCGACACCGACATAAATATTGTACTATAGCGTGGACACACCGGAACTGCAATCCTTTTTGTTTCATATGCAATTAGAATTTTCGATTCTGCCTCTTATCAATAACGAGTCTTATTGAATTAAAAATAATATAATATAAATATGAAAAAGTGATAAAATCAAGTGAAGAATCGATTATTTTTAATCAAATATTGATTTTCAGGCATAGAAATAAATTAACTGAATTGATTAATGTTCCCCACAAATACACACGCAGAAAACTAAAACAGATAAATTAAAAATTCTTTCAGTTAGAAAACATTTTTCTTTGAAAATAAATTCTTCTCCAAATATTCAATTTTTTATGTTTTTTTTTTTAAATGAATCGTTTTACTTTTGTGTTCATTTCTTTTTGAATAAGCATTGCTGCACTTGTATAGATTTCGAAAAGTATACTAAGTACAAAAATTACAATTGGAACCTGATAATAACCACTGAATACTAGGATGTTCCAAGAACAACATTATCGGAAATCAGATGTCTTCAATAAAAAGTGTACACCGCAGGAGATCCGAAAAATTTACCGGATTCCAGATACGTCCTCCAGAAAAGTTTCTGTTTAGTTTATACTTTAATTAAAAAGCGTTGAACTTTAGCAGATGACTATAATTTCAATCAATGGAATTCAATAACTCATTGCAAATATTGACATAACCTTGTTAAAGAAAGATTGAATATACATTACAAGTTTGTTTCAAGGTTTTCAGAGGTGAAAAAGGCGAACACTTTAGGGCTGAGCTAGTGAATTGGATTTCATTTTTTGTCCCTTTCCCCACTCGCTCTTTGCACCCAAAGAGTCGGGGAGAGAGTAAGCAGGGGACCAGTTCTTACCCACCCATCTAATTAACACATTTACAATGTAGGTTAAATGGTAAAACTGGACCGTTACTTTATGTCTTTGCTTGATTGATTTTTTTACGGTTTATCATCCCTTTGCAGGTTTTAAAGCGGAAACATATTTTGGAATGTAAGAATAATTCTTTTCTTTTTGCGACTGAATATGAACATTCTTTTCAGAATAATGATTTTTCCAGATACAAGAAGTCCTCTACACTTTAAGAAGCTTTTTCAAAACCATAGCCTTCCCTTGCGATACTTCAAAGTTCAATTTATTTTACAATGTATAAAAATCTGAACCCTTTTAAACTCGTTCATCCAGGATAAGCAATTCACTTAAGTTACGGTCGTCAAATCAAAGTTACTTTTTAGTTTTAAAATATGAAAAACGAAAAATTCACAGATGAAATTAAAATTAAGATTTAGTTAGTTTCAGTCAAAAAATTTTAAAACGACAAAGAAAATATTTTTACCAGAACTTTTTCCCCTTCATTTGTTGATTAACCGAACGAAACTAATTTATTAACAAAGAAAAAAATGGGCTGATCCTACTCTGCGCACAAGACAAAGCGAAAGGTGGGAGGAAACAAATAAGACCTTTCCTGAGAAAGGAAAAAGCTGTGCAATGTGCGGGTTGTGCCTAATACTTTTGGGAGCACTGGACACTGGTCTAAAGAACAAGAGGAACTTACACTGGAGAGTCCATTGAATAAAGACTAAAAGTGTTGCCTTGTCAGCATAGTTTCGTTTGGCACAAGGCCACAAGTATGGAGAATTCATTTAGACTAGAGAAAGTAGACCAAGTTGCAAGTGTAAACCATTATCGCATCCTGAAGCGTTCAGAAAATGTTGGGTTGTTAGATATTATTTAATTTTAATTTCTACTGACAATCACGATATCGAAGTTGCAAGAAAATGAATTTTCAAAATTAAATCCAACAACCCAACATTTGCGCAAAGAAAAGGAAAAAAATCCATTCACATTGTTTTTCTTTTCCAATGCCATTCCCACTTGGAATGAAACCAACATACTTCGAAAAAAAAAAAAAAAAGTTAATTTATTTAGTCAGTTTATTACAGATATTGTGCAAGTGCGCGTGTACGAAAATTGTTGTTTTAATAATGTCAATTGTCAAGTGTTTAAAAAAAGTACGACAAAATTTTTGTCACAAAAATGTTCTTTTTCTTTTCTTTGTGCAATTTACACTTGTCTTGTTGAAACGGTATTTTTTTTTTCTTTCTTTTATTGTTGAATAATGCTGAGGAAAACGTTATTTTATCAATAAAACTGTTGGTAATTGTTTTTCAGAGTTCAATCCCTGGACTAAAGTGCAAGCGGTTTACCCGCTGAAATATGAAATAGCACATTTCTTTTAATTTTTACGTCATTTTTTTAGCAAGTTTCCTGGAGTTATTGTTTTGCTGCAGACATAGAATGTACTTCCTGATTTTACTCTTCTTTTTTTAGCAATGGGTATTATAATGCTCTATTGTTTTTCATTGGGAATGGATCCGCGTTCACCAGGCAAACAAGGTTTTTTGACCACTCAACCAAAGTGCAACGAGTCACTGAGTGAAGGAAGAATCAGGACAACACCAAAAAGAATTTAAAATAGCAGTGAGTAATAAATAACGCCTTTTTAAAGAAGGTGTTCAGAAAACTGACCCTAGATGAGAACAATATGCTTTAGTCATGATCGTCCACGTCCTCGAATAAAAAAAACAAAAAAAAAAAAATCAAATAATTTTGTTTTGTTCGACATTGCCTGAAGGTTACCGAGTGAAAAAAAAGCAACCTGATGACTGAAATTTTAGTGAGATACAAACAATGAATAGGAAGTTATTTTCCTCAAATAATCATTATTTATTAAATAAATCTCGTCTAAAAATTCATAAAGAAAGACATTAAAAAATCATCAAATCGTACTGTAGTTGGGCATCAACAGAGGCGTGGTTCGACAGAAAGTTTTTGAAAATACCACAGAGATAGATGGGAACAGCGAGAAAGTTTCAAGGAAAATGGAAACAATTGAAAGAGATAGGTGAAAAAATTTCTAAGATACATAATGAAATGAGGAAGGAGGGCTCGGAGAATTTGAATATAGAGGGGGGGGGGCGAGCAACTAACAGTAACTTATGTAAGAGTGGATGGCAGCAGTGATAGTCAAAGTCAAAGAGTAAAAAAGACAAACACCGCTCTATACAACTACAAAGGATAGGAAGTTGTGGAGAGTCATGATCGTCCACGTCTCGAAGCAATACATGAGGGATGGCATGTCAGTCGAAGGAAGGATTTTTTAAACGGTTTACTTTATTTATTTACCAAAAAATAAAAATAACTCTACGTTGAAAATACAAGAAAAAAAAAATCAAAGACTTCATTTCATTGTGTTGTAAAAACTTTTTTCATGAAATCACCTGAAGAAAATAAACATAATTTATTTATTAAAATAAAATATAAAACATGAAAGTTTTGAGGAGGCAAAAATCAATCACCAAGTTAGTTTTCATTTGTTATCGACAAAAATTTTATTGAATAACCAAAAAATTATAAATAATTAAATTTAAAAAAAAACTTACTTCACGTTACGGGTAAAAAAGAGTTTATTTTATGTTCTTTTTATCGAGCGATGTCATAATCGTGACACACAGGAGATATCTACAATTATTTTTTCAAGCCTTTCTGTCCAATAAATATATTTTAAAAGTAAAACAAGTTTTTTTTTTTCGTGATCATCATTAATCAGTGTTCGTATTTCAATTTCATTTAATCACAGAAAGATGGAAAGCAAAGTTAAAAAAGGAATGGAGACACCTGTTTATTTGAATATGAGTGCGGGTAAAAAAGTAAAAGTTTATATCAATTACCAACTAAGGCATTGTTGTCAGTCGTTTTTCACTGAATACTTCGTAGCCTTGTATCAGACAAGGTGACATTAGGTAAAATCAAATATTCCTATTTGTTTTCAAGGCTTTTTAAATTACCTTTGAAAGCAGCAGGAAATTTTAAAAAATAATAAAACTAACTTCTTAATTAAGCCAAGCCTTTCTTTGAATGCTTCCAAAATCCAAACAAAACCAAAATAAAATACAACAGATTTTATTTGCAATTTCTTCCAACATATATTTTGACTGGTAATCTATACAATTTACGTTAAACAAACTGATATTTTCAGTAAAAAAATGCACTTTAATAGAAGGTATTTTTTAAGTTAACAATCAGTTCTATCTTGAGAAATCCTACATGTGCGAACAATAAGCACCTCCGATCTTCCGTAGTTAAACAAATTTCAATCGTCAGACTTTTTCAGGTTTGGTACCACCAAAACAAAGGAGTTGTAATGATATGGAAATACGCAAGTGACCGGTCCAGAGAAAAAAAATGCATTCGCTAATCAAGTGCAGACTTTTAATAACTACAGATGCACGGTGAAAATGTTCTTACCTTCATAGAACGCAAGTGGTAATAATAAATCCGTTTCTTTTTAAATACACGTGATTTTAAACTGAAAACATATCTTCCAGGGACGAAGCAACATTTTGCCTTCTTCGCAGTCGAATAATATTTACTGAGCGAAGCTGCCCAGATTTGACAGCGCCGCCTACCGACACCAACCGGTACTAACATGGCAGTAGATAACCACAACAAAGGTAGACAACTGTCATCTTAGAACTTCGCTGCTGAAGGTCTTTCTTAGATCAAGAACATTTTATACAGTTATTTGTTAGGTTTAATTTCAGAGGACTAGAGCGGATAAGATGCCACCAGACTACCTGTAAGTGCATAAAAAATAAATGCGGTTATTCAAACTACGTTAAGAATTAAGGCTGTAATTTTTTATGTTTTATTTTTTTATTATATCCATATTCAATCAAATTCAAATAAAAATACATTTTTCGAATTTAAAAACGCGAAAATGAATGCTTGCGTGGATTACTTCTTTTTTTCCCATACTAATTTACTTTAGTAGTAGATTATTGTATCACTAACTGCTTAACGCTAATTGCCTTATGCCGAACTAAATTTTATTCACATCCCTGCGAGGTTACATTCGACAGAAAAGGTCAAGTTTAAATGTAGACCTTCATATACGTACGCGATGGCAGCGACAAAAATACTTGACCTTTTAATGCAATCGGTAGATGCAACAACTTGTTGGAATGAGCCCCATGCAACTACACATGTGACAGCTAAACTAATATCTAAAAATGAATGCTTCACTGCCAACTTAGCAAGCCAATTAGTACACGTTTTAAGTTAGCTTTTCACTAAGTGCCCAACACTTGTAACCTTATGGCATATTACTAAACTCAGATAATAACTGAAAAGTTCCTTGTCATATGCTTTTAGTTTACTAGTGATGCGTAATACGTTCATTTTATATTGTGGTGAGTACGAAATAATAAAAAACACCCGTTATACACTCCTTTCAAATTCGGGTGAGCTGAGGAAAAAGACAGAAACAAATTCGCGAGCCTATGTGAAATTTTCTTTGGAAAACCTTGAGTTCAAAGAAATTGACCGGCGAGCTGAGAAGAAAAGGAAATAAATTCGCAAGTCTATGTGAAATTGCTTATGGACAAATGAAAACCTTGTCTTCACAGAAATTGGACAAAAAAAAGCAAAAAAAAAAAAAACAAAGAAAAGAAAAAATAGCGAGCCTATGCGAAATTCATTTTGATATAAAATGAGGGGAAAAATTAAACTAACAATAGAAGTGTGTCATGTGAAAGGTTTCGTTCCTGTTCACCGCGTCCAGCGCTGAAGTTTTCGCCAGTGTCAAATTTCTCGCCAATTATATTATTGGCCTTAATCAAGCAGACAATATTTCAAAGAACCGTCTTTCAATAATCCAAGAAAGCTAAGTATTTCGATCTAATTCTTTTCGTCTACTTTTGAATACATGCACATGTATATCACTTTTGTGAGAAACTAACTCTGTGTTTTAAATACTTTTTAATACTATTCTGTGTCAGATCACACGTCTGTTGTAATAACATTTCCTCTTTATGACAGTTCGTTAAAACTACGGACTTTAAAAAATTATGATCTATTTTCCTGAAACGAGCTACTGACAGAGCTTCAAGCATATAAATTCGTAAATAATTTCTGTCTTTTTTTTTTTTGTTAAAATTACCTTTGTGTTTCCTCGTCATTACCACCCTTCATTAAATGTCAACGTCATTCTTCACGTGGGCAAATCAACTATTAATTTTTTTTAACCCCCAAGACCCACGCCACTGTAATATAACGAAAAAAATAAAAGTGAAAATATGGTTTCATCTCAATTTGATATCGCAATTCGCCGGAGTTCATCTTCTGGATTTATTTCCATTGTCATTTAAGCAGAGAAAAGAAAGAAATGTCACGTTTAAATCTGTATTCGATCACAGAAAGATTTAAAACTGATGCTCGGTAAATTCCTTCTTCATTGGCTCACCATTCCAAGAAAGTTTAAAAGGAGTTTTTCGAGAGGAGAGAGGGATAAGAGAGGGTGTCACCTCTCTTATCCCGAATATTGTATAAGGCGCGTGCATAAACAAAGAAAACTCGAAATTCCGTTTTGAAATTTGAAAGAAGCAAATATTTATTAGAATGGCATAAGAACAATAGGACAGAATTCAAGGATTAGAAATATATTTGCACAAAATTTTCCTTTTGTGCGCCTTATTATTAAGGCAAGATAACCAACTAAAAAAACTACATATGGATAAAAAAAATACATTAACTTTGAAAAATGGGTTCTAACAACACATGTTCTTTCCAAAATGATACACTTTAAATAAATGTATCGAAAGTCGAAACTGAGGAGGTTGGGAAATTCACCAGAATCGCTGGAACCTTAGCAAAATTTGTTCTTTTTTTTAAAAAAAAAAGTTCGATTATTAATATTAATTTATATTAATAATCAAACTTTTTTTTTTTTAAAAAAAGAACAAATTAATATAAGACAGTTTTCACTTTTCTGGTTTTTCTTAACTTATGCCTGTTTCTTTCTCCTTTTGCTTCTTTCTTCTTTTGTAAGGAACGGCCCAGTTCATCCACTGGCGACAGTCACAATTCCTTGTCTTCTGCAATCCTTCTCTAGGCTGTGACCTCATTTCTTCTATCTTTCTGAAATCTTTGTACCTTCTGAATTTTCCACCCAATTCGACTTCTTATATAGGCCTCAAATCAGCTCCAGACGAGTCTCAAATTTTATATTTGCGTGGAAAGAAATTCACCCTCCTCATTGGTCAAAAAACGTAAAAATGTATCGCTTTTCGAAATTTGAAAATTAAATCTTAGAAGTAACAAACCGTCCATCTTTGAACGACTTATTTTCGAAGGGTTCTTTTTGGGCCATTCTATTTTTAGAAAGTTTAACGAACAAAAGTTTCACATTAAATTTATTAGTTAATTTTTTCACTAACCGCCTGGATTTCATTACTTATTTTAAACACTTCACTTAAAAACACGTGTAATAAACAAACCTAGTTTATTTAAACTATTTATATTCGGATTATTATCCTTATCTCTCTTGTTGTTATCACACCGTTTCGGCATTGTGTCCTCCAGTTTTTATCAGGCGTATATCGATCTGGATAACCTGCAGTTACAGTTGGTATTCTACTGAAACCTATAATTATCTGCAGGGGCTCAGCATGCCACCTACTGAGCAGATTCGAAGAACGTACTAACATTCCAATAGATAGTCTGATGGAAATGCTGACGTTCAAACAACATTCTTCCAACTAGACTTTGACATATACCAGCAGGAAGAAGGCTTGGATATGGGTTCACCGCTGTCACCAGTGATGGCGAATATATACATAGAATACTTCGAGGAAATGACTTTAGGAACGGCACCACTAAAACCAATAGTAAGCTCTAAGATAAGGGAATAACAACTTCATACTCTGGCCCCAGCAGGAAGCTATACAAATACTGCTGGACTATAGTTATGTACTAATAACTCGTATAGAGAATGTGTTCAAAATATCTGTATATCATAGATCGACCTTTACCGGAAACGTCAACTTCAATTCCCACCATCCCTACAGTGTAAGGGATCGTCCGATGCCTACAACTTCGGGCAAAAATCATAAGTGGCGACCCAGACACGTATCAACGGGAAATGGTCAGCACCAGGCGCATCCTTCAGAATCACAGCTACCCAGCGAACAACATCAACGTCTACAGGTAGGAACAGGATGGTCAAGGAGGAAGACCAGAAAATTGTCACGACCTGTTTACCTTACGTCAAGGTCTTATCTGAAAAAAGATTCAGATCTGTAGTCCATATAACATCAGGATAATATTCAGTAGCAATTCTACTCCACGGAGAAATCTCAACCGAGTAAAGCCTAAACGAGAGAACATAACCATGAATTGCTTGTGCTCGATTCCTTGCAGTTGTGACAGAGAATATAAAGATGAAACAAGCCCTCGCCCTAAAAGTAAGGCTAGAGGAACATTGAAAAGTCGTAGTAAGAGGTGAGACAACGAAATCGGATATAGCTGATCATGTATGGAGGGAAAGGGTAGTTAGTCATCAGCTCTTTTGGAATGAAGTGGATAAGGAAGAACACGGGAGGGTTAGACGTTTGGAAGAATCAGCACTTATGCTAGGTTATGATGACCTCTTTAGCAGGCCAAGCATAGAAATAAATACAGTCGCTAATAAAGAAAAAAAAATGACAGCAAGTCTTCAAAAGCAGTAGTCAAACATGGCACGCAGTAGCACTAATCAGCAAGCAGGTTGGGTTTAAGGTCCCAAGTACACTATGCCAAGCGGATTAAAGTGTATGTTCGTGAATTTGATAATATTGTAATTGTGAGTCCAATCCCTGATCTGGACAGTGGAAACGGGCGATCAATAACTCAGCAGTACTAAAAATTAAACTCTAAGCGAGATATCCCTAGACATGGGCAATGGAATGAGAAGAGTATACCACTGTAGATTAAATAAAGAGATCAGTTCAGAATTCTCTGTAGGTTACCAAGATCGACATACACCTGAGGAAGGTCGGAGTGCAAAACAGCCGAAACGTTGTGATAGCAACAGCAATAATTAGAAAACTAGTCCGAATGTAAATAATGATAACTCATCACCCAAAACGTTGCAATGATTAGGACACTAGTCCGAATGTAAATAATGATAACTCCTCACACAAAACGTTGCAATGATTAGGACACTAGTCCGAATGTAAATAATGATAACTCCTCACCCAAAACGTTGCAATGATTAGGACACTAGCCCGAATGTAAACAATGATAACTCCTCACCCAAAAGGTTGCAATGATTAGGACACTAGTCCGAATGTAAATAATGATAACTCATCACCCAAAACGTTGCAATGATTAGGACACTAGTCCGAATGTAAATAATGATAACTCATCACCCAAAACGTTGCAATGATTAGGACACTAGTCCGAATGTAAATAATGATAACTCCTCACACAAAACGTTGCAATGATTAGGACACTAGTCCGAATGTAAATAATGATAACTCCTCACCCAAAACGTTGCAATGATTAGGACACTAGCCCGAATGTAAATAATGATAACTCCTCACCCAAAAGGTTGCAATGATTAGGACACTAGTCCGAATGTAAATAATGATAACTCCTCACCCAAAACGTTGCAATGATTAGGACACTAGTCCGAATGTAAATAATGATAACTCCTCACCCAAAATGTTGCAATGATTAGGACACTAGTCCGAATGTAAATAATGATAACTCCTCACCCAAAACGTTGCAATGATTAGGACACTAGTCCGAATGTAAATAATGATAACTCCTCACCCAAAACGTTGCAATGATTAGGACACTAGTCCGAATGTAAATAATGATAACTCCTCACCCAAAACGTTGCAATGATTAGGACACTAGTCCGAATGTAATTAATGATAACTCCTCACCCAAAACGTTGCAATGATTAGGACACTAGCCCGGATGTAAATAATGATAACTCCTCACCCAAAACGTTGCAATGATTAGGACACTAGTCCGAATGTAAATAATGATAACTCCTCACCCAAAACGTTGCAATGATTAGGACACTAGTCCGAATGTAAATAATGATAACTCCTCACCCAAAACGTTGCAATGATTAGGACACTAGTCCGAATGTAAATAATGATAACTCCTCACCCAAAACGTTGCAATGATTAGGACACTAGTCCGAATGTAAATAATGATAAATCCTCACCCAAAACGTTGCAATGATTAGGACACTAGCCCGAATGTAAATAATGATAAATCCTCACCCAAAACGTTGCAATGGTTAGGACACTAGCCCGAATGTAAATAATGACAACTCCTCACCCAAAACGTTGCAATGATTAGGACACTAGTCCGAATGTAAATAATGATAACTCCTCACCCAAAACGGTTGCAATGATTAGGACACTAGTCCGAATGTAAATAATGATAACTCCTCACCCAAAACGTTGCAATGATTAGGACACTAGTCCGAATGTAAATAATGATAACTCCTCACCCAAAACGTTGCAATGATTAGGACACTAGCCCGAATGTAAATAATGATAACTCCTCACCCAAAATGTTGCAATGATTAGGACACTAGTCCGAATGTAAATAATGATAACTCCTCACCCAAAACGTTGCAATGGTTAGGACACTAGCCCGAATGTAAATAATGATAACTCCTCACCCAAAACGTTGCAATTATTAGGACACTAGTCCGAATGTAAATAATGATAACTCCTCACCCAAAACGTTGCAATGATTAGGACACTAGTCCGAATGTAAATAATGATAACTCCTCACCCAAAACGTTGCAATGATTAGGACACTAGCCCGAATGTAAATAATGATAACTCCTCACCCAAAACGTTGCAATGATTAGGACACTAGTCCGAATGTAAATAATGATAACTCCTCACCCAAAACGTTGCAATGATTAGGACACTAGTCCGAATGTAAATAATGATAACTCCTCACCCAAAACGTTGCAATGATTAGGACACTAGTCCGAATGTAAATAATGATAAATCCTCACCCAAAACGTTGCAATGATTAGGACACTAGCCCGAATGTAAATAATGATAAATCCTCACCCAAAACGTTGCAATGGTTAGGACACTAGCCCGAATGTAAATAATGATAACTCCTCACCCAAAACGTTGCAATGATTAGGACACTAGTCCGAATGTAAATAATGATAACTCCTCACCCAAAACGTTGCAATGATTAGGACACTAGTCCGAATGTAAATAATGATAACTCCTCACCCAAAACGTTGCAATGATTAGGACACTAGTCCGAATGTAAATAATGATAACTCCTCACCCAAAACGTTGCAATGATTAGGACACTAGTCCGAATGTAAATAATGATAACTGCACACCCAAAACGTTGCAATGATTAGGACACTAGTCCGAATGTAAATAATGATAACTCCTCACCCAAAACGTTGCAATGATTAGGACACTAGTCCGAATGTAAATAATGATAACTCCTCACACAAAACGTTGCAATGATTAGGACACTAGCCCGAATGTAAATAATGATAACTCCTCACCCAAAACGTTGCAATGATTAGGACACTAGTCCGAATGTAAATAATGATAACTCCTCACCCAAAACGTTGCAATGATTAGGACACTAGTCCGAATGTAAATAATGATAAATCCTCACCCAAAACGTTGCAATGATTAGGACACTAGCCCGAATGTAAATAATGATAAATCCTCACCCAAAACGTTGCAATGGTTAGGACACTAGCCCGAATGTAAATAATGATAACTCCTCACCCAAAACGTTGCAATGATTAGGACACTAGCCCGAATGTAAATAATGATAACTCCTCACCCAAAACGTTGCAATGATTAGGACACTAGTCCGAATGTAAATAATGATAACTCCTCACCCAAAACGTTGCAATGATTAGGACACTAGTCCGAATGTAAATAATGATAACTCCTCACCCAAAACGTTGCAATGATTAGGACACTAGTCCGAATGTAAATAATGATAAATCCTCACCCAAAACGTTGCAATGATTAGGACACTAGCCCGAATGTAAATAATGATAACTCCTCACCCAAAACGTTGCAATGATTAGGACACTAGTCCGAATGTAAATAATGATAACTCCTCACCCAAAACGTTGCAATGATTAGGACACTAGTCCGAATGTAAATAATGACAACTCCTCACCCAAAACGTTGCAATGATTAGGACACTAGTCCGAATGTAAATAATGATAACTCCTCACCCAAAACGTTGCAATGATTAGGACACTAGTCCGAATGTAAATAATGATAACTCCTCACCCAAAACGTTGCAATGATTAGGACACTAGTCCGAATGTAAATAATGATAACTCCTCACCCAAAACGTTGCAATGATTAGGACACTAGCCCGAATGTAAATAATGATAACTCCTCACCCAAAACGTTGCAATGATTAGGACACTAGCCCGAATGTAAATAATGATAACTCCTCACCCAAAACGTTGCAATGATTAGGACACTAGTCCGAATGTAAATAATGATAACTCCTCACCCAAAACGTTGCAATGATTAGGACACTAGTCCGAATGTAAATAATGATAACTCCTCACCCAAAACGTTGCAATGATTAGGACACTAGTCCGAATGTAAATAATGATAACTCCTCACCCAAAACGTTGCAATGATTAGGACACTAGTCCGAATGTAAATAATGATAACTCCTCACCCAAAACGTTGCAATGATTAGGACACTAGTCCGAATGTAAATAATGATAACTCCTCACCCAAAACGTTGCAATGATTAGGACACTAGTCCGAATGTAAATAATGATAACTCCTCACCCAAAACGTTGCAATGATTAGAACACTAGTCCGAATGTAAATAATCATAACTTCTCACACAAAACGTTGCAATGATTAGGACACTAGCCCGAATGTAAATAATGATAACTCCTCACCCAAAACGTTGCAATGATTAGGACACTAGTCCGAATGTAAATAATGATAACTCCTCACCCAAAACGTTGCAATGATTAGGACACTAGTCCGAATGTAAATAATGATAACTCCTCACCCAAAACGTTGCAATGATTAGGACACTAGTCCGAATGTAAATAATGATAAATCCTCACCCAAAACGTTGCAATGATTAGGACACTAGCCCGAATGTAAATAATGATAAATCCTCTCCCAAAACGTTGCAATGATTAGGACACTAGTCCGAATGTAAATAATGATAACTCCTCACCCCAGAAATTCAATCAGAAACCTATTATAATATTTATTTTTTATCTTCATCTTTTTATTAATTATTTAGTTTAATTTACATTTTTTATATCATTTTTTATATTCTTCCCTATATAAGAAAGAGAACAATAAATAAACTCCGTTTATTGTATTAGTTTTTTATTATTTTATATTCACCTTTTAATTATTTTATATTACTTTCTTATAAGATTTTTATAAGCTCTAAAATAATTACCAGCTTGTAAAATATTTTTATAAAATCAGAAAGATTATTTCCATTGTGATAATGGAAATTATATTACTTTTTTCTTGTAGATTTTTATAAGTTCTAAAATAATTAATTGTCATCTTGTAAAATATTTTCATAAAATCGGAAAGATTGTAAAATATTTTCATAAAATCGGAAAGATTATTTCCATTGTGACAATGGAAATAATCTTTCGGATTTCTGCTCGCGTTTTTAACGATTCCCTGATCAATTCTAGAAGCAACGCAAGGTTTATTATATGAAAAGAATTGCCACCATGTTGAACATTTAGAATTGTAGATAAAAGATTTGCTGAGATAAGGACAAGTGATGACGACATAGACTTGGGCTTTCATTTGCCAAAACTGACAATGGTTATAGCACCGATTTTGTAGTTGCTGTCTGAGAAAATGAGGAAATATTAAGAAATCGAGTAACATTACGAAAGAATAATAAAATATAAATTCATTGGGCACCTCGACGTAGTGTAATGGTTAAATTGGTGTCAATACTATAAAGAGTGACAAACAATGCCAGTTTTATTCCCCTGTACTTGGAGAGAGATACCTTGGCGTTACATTTGGAAATGAAAGAAGAAAAACAACTGGATTCCGGTAAAATGGAAGCAAGTTTGGAGATCATTTCAGCCATACAGCATGTTGGAATGCCATAGGTGGACTGGAGAACGAGTGGACATCTATGCAAATGAAATCAGAACATCGGGGACTTGAACGGATGATAAAGTTGGCATTTATGAGTGGTTTTCCCGGTTATGCTTTAGCGGATGCCAGACTTCAATACAATGCGAGACCTACAGCTACAGTGTTAATCATGAGTAAGGAACACAAGATTGGGGCAACGGTCACCGTCATGTTAAAAAGATTCAATTTGGCTTTGATGTGTGGAGGCTGCGTGATCAGGTTTGACTCAGTCCCAGCTCCAACTTCGTAGTTAGTAATCACCAACAGAAAAAAATACACTGAAAACGAAAGGAACCACAGAAATGCTGATAAAAAAATCCGCTTCGGGATTATACCTGAATTACGGACTGAATTCCACCTGAGAATTATGGGTCCCTCGTTAAAAAAGAACAAGACGGATACACTCAAGCAAGAGTGAAGAAATCTTGGCTAGGCAATCCCAAAAACTTCAGCACTAAGTCTCATATGAAGCTTGGGAGATCAAGGGCTGAAATAATTACATACCACGCACCATATTATATTGAAAGGACCTTACTTTTGGCAAGGAATGTTTGTCCCCATGTCACCGAGGATGATGCACAAAGTGTGGTGAGAAATTGTGATAAATCTCAGCTGATAGATCCTACGTCAAATATGGATGATGTGAGTGAATCCTATGTGAAGAGTGTAGAACAGAATTTATCCACTGTGCCATGTGTCCTTGAGGAGCCAGAGAAATATCATGTCCTTGAGGACACATGGCACAGTGGATAAAGGCGTTGGTTAGATCCAGTGACAGGACCCAAAGAGTGTGAGTTCAATACCCGGTTAAGGCAGTGGAGAACTTTCAGAGGGAAAAATTAACAGGAGATAACTGATAACTGACATCCATTAAACATGGCACGTGGAACTAGAACAGTCTACCCCAGTGAGCGAAATAAAGGGTTCAGTTCAACATTCCAACCACCTGAAGAAGACCGGAGCTTACAACGGCCGAAACGTTGTAATAAATATGGCGACAAAAATGAGGACAATAGTCCGGATAATGTAAATAATGTACATAATACCTCATCTCAGAAATATAGACAGATATTCAATTTAATAATATTTTATTTGTGATCTAACTAATTCCGTTGGTTAAAAAAAGATTCCAATACATTTCCTACGTAACTGTACTGCGATCAACAAAATCTGTAAAAAAGTGGATCACAGAATCTTGATATTTCTCTGGCTTCTGATTGGTCAATTAATGCTAATATCATATTTTCCACTACGACCGCGCGGTTAAAATTAATTTACCGCAAAAAATCTGCCTATGTGTTTCGAGCCTACAACATTATAAATACAAAACACATTTTCAACTCTTTCTCTTTTTTGCCTTCTCTCACACATACAAGATGTAGTCAGTGAAGTGCCTGCATCTGTCCCTTATGGAAGACGCTATGACACGCACATACACGCAACACATACGCACCACCCGTACGTATGAACATTGCACATCTCTTAACTCATCTATTCATTCCTTCAACTACAAGGACACTTATTCAACTTCTAACAGTGAGCTTTGCAGCATCAAACAAGTCCCCATACAAATTCACGCCGTTCAAATCTTTGAAGTTTCTAAGTTAGATTTTCTAATCCGAAACTTCGAATTCACTCACTCACCAACAAACCAGACTTCAAATCTAACATCAACAAGAATTCTACTCAAAGAATATACAGTTTGCCAAACAAACATTTTATTCAAAAAGCAACTTTTAACATTTCTTTCTTTAAGACTGAACATTATTTCATGAACTGTAATCTTTTATCTGTGAGTCCAGATAAAAATTTTTTTCTTTAAAAAGGCTTTAAAATTTCAAGTTAAAGGTAAATAACTCCTACTATATTTATTTATTATAAATGCTACATATAAATACACTTTGTAACAATTTACAACTCATTTTAAATTACCTGAGTAAATTCATTCTTTAGTTTTATTGTTGATATAAAAATGTTTTGTTATTTCTAGAAAACATATCGTTGTTTTATATTTTGGATTTGATAGCCTTGTGCCATACCCAAAGTTAAATGTTTTTGGAGAAGTTTATTTTTACGCAGCCAACACAAATAATACCTTCTGAGATATACATATTTTTCCTAATAACCTACACCTCGGCAACACATGTATTGGATAA
The DNA here is from genome assembly GCA_964036315.1 of Acanthosepion esculentum. Classification (NCBI taxonomy): domain Eukaryota; kingdom Metazoa; phylum Mollusca; class Cephalopoda; order Sepiida; family Sepiidae; genus Acanthosepion; species Acanthosepion esculentum. The sequence goes on along the minus strand of OZ038493.1, from coordinate 51,050,387 downwards.
AAAAAAGATATTTCGTCGATTCAAGTGATAGCGATGCGGAGAAGGACGAGCAAAAAATTCTGCAAAGGTTCCAATATTTATTATGTCCAAAAATTACATAATTGCGGCACAAAGCCAGAAAAGGGGAGAGGTTGAAGCTGGTTATCACTTGTTGCGGACCCGATAGCGGTGCAGATCTGGCTTACGAAAATAAGGCCTTGTGCCAGACACTACACACTACTACCGGATCCCCAGACAAAGTAATAAAAAGGAATATAATATAGACGTGCTCTTTCCACCGTACAAACGTACAAAGTGAAAAGAAGTAGACAGGCAAAACAACAAAAGGTTAAGAACAAACATAGATTTTATTAGAGTATAACAAGTAAGTGTCTTCCGTGAAGACCTTCAGTAAATGTACTGGAAATGTAGTTGAAGAAGAGGCCAAGTAGATTAGTAAATTGTCTTCTGTGAAGACCTTCAGTAAATGTACTGGAAATGTTGTAGTGAATGAGATTAGATCACGCGCCAAAATTCAAATCAAAGATGACTATGGCGGGAAGGAGTTCTTCGAGAAGAAATGTTCAGAAAGTCAGTTGTAATGCATAGTAACATGAAAAAAGGAAAAATACTCACTGCGAGAGTTTATGATTGTGAGTGTATGTAGTTCTTTTTAAAGTAACAGGTTCTGAGAGTATGAGTTCGAAGAATGTGAAAAATGCTCGTTCATCAGGTTGGAAGTTCCTGGGATTGAGATCTCGGTAGACGTTAGCTTCTGTCATGAAGGTGACACGACCGTGTCGTATGTATTAAGATACCGAGACGAGCCATGAGGTCTAGGCAAGGTTTTGCCGAATAAAATTCTCTGCCAGTATCTATGGGTTCACCGGCGAGAGGAAAGTGAGCCGACCCGTGCCGATGGTCGGGCGACCACGGGGCGACTAATTTTGAAACGCCAAATTTGCCGTGACGTCAGCGCAAAAGCGCGCGAAAAATAAATTCTTCCTCATCTTCGGCTAAGACGACGGTTTACTACTATGACTGACCGAACGTGAAAGGAAGGGGTGAAAATGTCGCGCGTGCGTCACAATGAAGGTGTGGGTAGCGTGAATCCCACACACTAACTATACTTAGCTAATCCGATTCACGACCCATTCACTCATTACAATTTTCGCATTCACCATAAAAACTCGTCCGTCACCAATCAATCCTCCATACACCATAATACCGCATCCTCTCAAGGGGGACCTACAAAACGCGCCCCACGCCATAAAAATCTAATGATTATAAAATTTATACTTAAAAATTTATGGGTGATTAAATATGAGAGGGGAGGGAGATGGACCCAATAACAAACTAAATATTAACACAAGGCAAACTAAACATAACTGATGTTAGTAGGGTAATTCCGCAAAGGTTCCAAAGAGAACAATATTAGAGTAGTTATTTAAAGATCGGGTGTGTGTGTGTGTGTGTGTGTGTGTGTGTGTGTGTGTGTGTGTGTGTGTGTGTGTGTGTGTGTGTGATGTGAAATTATGCAAATTAGCAGCTTGCAATGCGATTGGTGGGCATGAAGTATTGCGAGCCATGATAAGCTAACCATTGTTATTGCCAGTAGTTTTTCCCTTGCCGAGAGACTGCATTGGTGGCGCTTCATGTTCGCAGTATTTAGTATTATTGAAGTTATCGCTAACATTTCTATCGAGATTTACAAAGTCTACATTTAGTTCAATTTCACAAACCAGACGATGAAATATAAAAACTTAAAAAAAAAACCTTAAAAATGTTATTAAATAAGTATTTATTATTTTAATCATTAAATTGTTTTTAAAATAGTGAGCGTATTTTGTATGTTAATTAATAAATCTTTTAATTTTTCCAAAAACATTAATGAAAATTTATTGTTCTAAGTTATGCCTCCTAGTAAAACCTACTGTAGTTTATACCCCCTTACATGTTTTCACTTCTCCCCAAAATTTGGTTTCGATTGGTCAATGTATAGCTATTTTGGAGGGTGTGAGGCCAGACGGACTAACGGAAGTCACAGAATTTTGTATATAGATTATTCTTTAAAAAATTAGATGTATAATGGATTAATTTAAAAACGACAGTCTGTTTTAATAATCAAAATGAAGTACCTTCGTTTCTAAAAGTTAGTATTTTAAAATATGTGGATCCCAGAAGGCTAGTTAGATTTAGTAAGGGGCTACAATTGTGGATAGAGCCTATTTTGTGAAAAAATATTTTCTAATATTATCATGAAATGGCTTTAATGTAAGGGAAGTAACTATAATACTGCTTGTCTCCCTTCGTACGACTAAGGGAGATTATTCATTGAGTGATCCTTAATTTAATTGACTCAGATGCAGCAAAAGGTTTCTTTGTAGTTTGAAATTAGTTTTGTCTCATTATCGGAAAATGATTAGGGTTAAAATAGCAAAGAAAATAGCAGCATTTTTTTTTGAGGGATTAAAATGTTATTTATTACGAGTTCTTCTGTCCCTTTCACACTGTTCTATTTAACAGAAAGGTGAATTTTTACCCAAATTGCATAGATTTGCACAATGATAAAATAGCAATAGTTAAATAAAACCGAGACTCCGACCAGTTTTTCTTCACAATACCGTGGAATTTGGGCGTTAAAAGCTATTTATAGAGAGTTCAATTTTCAATGAATGCTCAAAAAATGGAGCCTTATGTCAAACTATGTTTAAATCGATATTATTCATGCTGATAGTATGAAATTATTTTTAACATTTCAATTTTATTTAAATTTCTGAAATTATGTATTTTCATTATTTCTTTTTTTGGTGGGGGAACTGTTGTATATTACTATTTTTGTTATTTTTCATACAAAATTCTGTTTAATGTCCTTTTCGCTACGCGATTCAGGTTAGGTGTATATTTATCCAGCCTTTAGGGAAAATATAAAATTAATTCTAAAGAATGGACACAATATACACAGGAAGAAGGCTGAATAATCTATTGGTCGAAATATCTGCCGATAAAACAAAAATGAAAGCAACAGTCTGAAAAATAGATGAAATATTTTAAGTACTGTTCTTTGAACAATTTCCTTAAAGCATTTATTGTGGATCGATCATTTCTGATGTTTTTGTCTATAGTTGTGTAGTAGAATTAGGTAATAATAACACCATACGAAAATATACACTTTCCGTTTTCTAAGTGAGTGACAAAGAAAACTTTCTCTCTCTTCCCCCTCTCTTTCTCTCTCTTCCCCCTCTCTTTCTCTCTCTTCTATATATTTCTTTTCCTTTCCTTCCTTCTATTATTCCTATCCTCGCTAACGGACATGAACCCGAACTTAGTTTATGTGGGTCAGTGAACGTCATAGAAAAGTCAACCAATGTCAGTACGTCCCGCCAAAAATCGAACGGGAAACACGGATGTGTCAGCTCCAACAAAAAGAAGAAAACCACGTACAAGACTAGAGACACCGCCGTGGAGAGGAACTTGATTTGAGGCAGCAGTTTGAGACGCAAGGGTTGGTGATTCATCGGCTGTGAGTTTGACCTGACGTACAACCCCAGAAGAGAAAGAAGAAGAAGAAACGATGAATGCAACGAATTAATTTCCGTCAACCAAAAGGAACACAACAACCCTGTATGAACTCTCAAATCCCAAAAAGGACTATGACGATAGTCAACCATTTCAAACACTGTAACCAAATGGAGTCAACAATAAATGGTACTATAGAATATAAATTTGGCCTTTACTTCATCTCTATATACCATAGTTGATAAGATTGGAAGATATTCTTGCCCTTATGAAATGAAAGTATATTTTATGGACAAACGTTATTACTTGATTGTCGATTATCGAAACTGGATTTATAGTGGCGTGGGGTTAAATTTTACATACGCCATGACGATTAATGAAAGATGATAATGACGAGGAAACACACGGGTAATTTTAACAAATCAAGATGAGGAATTTATTCACAAATTTAAATGTTTGAAGTAGTTTCAGTAACTCGTTTCGGGAAAATAAATCAGAATTCTAAAGTCCGTAGTTTTGACGTATTGTCATGAAAAGGAAATGTTCATACAACAGGCTAAATGATCTGACACAAAATAATATTAAAAAATGATTAAAACAAAGGTAAGAGAGTTCGTTGCTCACCGAAGGGATATATGGTTTTCATACGTTCAGAAGAAGACAAAGAGAGATAGTTTGAAATAATTAACTTTCTTGGATTGTTGAGAGAAAATTCTTTGAAGTATTGCGTGCTTGGTTAAAAGCCGATAATATAATTGGCGAGTAATTTTACACTGGTGAGTACTTCAACGCTGGCTGCGAGGAACTGAAACGAAACTTTTCACATGACTTCAAACACTCTTGTCTTATTAATTTAATTTTTCTCCTCATTTTATATAAAAAGTAATTTTTCGTATGTCTTTCTTTATTCTTCTCATTATCTACATTGTTCGAAATGTTGTCCTCATCTTTATTACCATATTCACGAGGTTTTCGGTCGTTCTACGTTCCGGCCTTCTTCAGATGATTGGAATTTCGAACTGAACCCTTTATTTCGTCCACTGGGGCGGATTGTTTTAGTTCCATGTTTCTTCTGGATGTCTCAGTTATCTTCCTTTAACTCAACTCTCCAATTTTTTGTTCACCGCTGCAGTAGTCAGGTATTGAACTCACAACTCTTTGGATCAAGTCACTGGTCCATGTTTCTTTGAGGACAACAGTCCGAACAATGTAAATAATGTAAATAATTACAATACTTCATCTTAGAAATATAGACAGTTATTTTCCTCGGCTGACCGGCTAATTTCTGTGAAGGCAAGATTTTTTATTGGCACATAGAAAATTTCACATAGGCTTGCGAATTCCTTTCTTTGTTCTTACATTATTTACATTATTCGGACTGTTATCCTCATCTTCATTGCCATATTCACAAGGTTTCGGCCTCTATATCTCTGAGATGAGGTAATGATTATTTACATTATTTACATCATTCGGACTGTTATCCACATCTTCATTGCCATATTCACAACATTTCGGCCGTTGTACTCTCCGGCTTTCTTCAGGATCTGTCTATATCTCTGAAATGAGGTATTATGATTATTTACATTATTCAGACTGTTATCCTCATCTTCATTGCCATATTCACAACGTTTTCGGCCGTTGTACACTCCGGTGTTCTTTAGGTGATTGGAATTTCGAACCGAACCCTTTATTTCGTCAACCAAAGTAGATTGTTCTAGTTCCACGTGCTATGCCTCTTCTGGATAAAGACGTTGGATAGATCCAGTGACTAGACCAAAGAGCCGTGAGTTCAATGCAGTGGTGAACCAAAAAACTTGGAGAATTGAGTCAAAGAGAAATAACTGAAACATCCGGAAGAGGCATGACTCGTGGAACTAGAACAATCTACCCCGGTGGACGAAATAAAGGGTTCGGTTCTAAATTCCAATCACCTGAAGAAGGCCGGAGCGTACAACAGCCGAAATGTTGTGAATATGGCAATGAAGATGAGTCTGAATAATGTAAAAAAATGTAAATAATCATATGCATATATTATTGAAAATGTTCATTCTTTTCCGTATTAGTTCATATACATTTACATGAATTATTTTTATAAAGGAGTTTTACAAATTTAATATCAGTAGAAAATGCTGATAGATTTTTAAGCTTGAATACATGTACAGTAATTGGTTTTAATTAATAAGTAATTATTAAATAAATAAAAACATGCTGTCAGGAGGGCCTAACTAGCCCAGCCGCGTCTACCACACACGCACTTCTGCTCACAACTCTTCAGGAATAGGCTGGGCCTCCACAGCCATCTCCATCACAGCCACCAGATGGGAGGAAGGGAATAAAGAGAGAGGGTGACGATCCCGATGCTCGAATGCGAACGTGTGCCGACGATTAAATAAATAAACTGCAGCACACTCCCATAAACAAAAAGTTCAATAAAATGTCAGGGTATTGTAATTCAATAAACAAAATTCTGTAATTAACCCCCCCCCCCACCAAAAAAAACCCAAGAAAAAGTAAAAGATCCAGAACAACCGGGGGAGAGAATCCTCCCCTGGTTGAGAAAGCCTGCTCCATGTAATTCTTGCTCCTTTACTGTCTCTCTTTGCATTACTTGTTCTCTTCTTTTGCGCAAACATATCAAAGTAGGTTACATGCCGTATTTCGTGTTTTTATTGCTTTCAATGAGCTCTGTGGGTGTTAAATTCTCCAAGTCTTCGATCCTTACGTGTCTCCTAAATTTCAGCTGACTCTTTCTCATTGTTAGCTGCAGTTTCTTTTTTAGTTTCTGTTTCTCTGAAAATATTCTTGTTTCTCTATGTTCATGATATTTTCGACATTTGTCGGTAGAACGATATCTCTCTCGCTTCGAGTCTTTTCTTCGCCTCTGACAAAGTTCTCCAACATTTACTGTCATATAGGAGATTAGAATGTACATGACAGTCCACCATCTGAACACACAGAATAATAAGAATTCTCGCTTTTAGCTGTTGAATACCAAGAAAATGTAAGATTCACCAGTAATGGTTGTTTAAACTTTTAGTATTAACTGGTGGTTGCACACTGGAGATTAAGTGCCAGCAAGTCTCCTAGCTTTTTTAATAATCCAATTATGGGATTATAGATTTTACTGTTGTTCCGTCCGCCATGTTTACTACTTCTACAATTCATAACATTTACAAATCTCTTTGGCTCGATTTTGAATTTTCTTTAATTCTTTTTATTTTTACTTTTTATTTATTTTTCTTCTTGATATTTCCTGAAACTAGCTCCTGAAATGAGAACTAAGATTGTGTTGCGCCAATCTTTGGCCATGGGCTAGAACACCTACCAGTAGTACTAAAAGGAAACAGTTATTTCCGTTCCCTCTATTTCTCATTACTAATCAACAAATCATGAACAAGAAAAAAGAAGGCAAAAGCGAGGTTTAAATAAAAAGCTTGAAAAAAAATTTCGTTTGTGATTCAGAATATTTGAGAAAAGGAAGAAATGACATTACCGTCAAAACGGCCGAGCAATGCTTGGCATTCTACGAATATCCAACTCTGTCCACTTCTCAATAGGACACTTGACCACAAAAGATATTTCCGTTTCTGTATTGTAAATAAATAAAACTGCTAAAAATAACGTTTAATTGCTGACAAATAGAAGTCCTTGACAATCAAAAATACTATGTTGGTAACATTTCGAAAAGTTCGTCTACCAGAGATTGATAGCAAGGTCGTTTCGTAGATAATTTATTGGTAAATTCTGTCCTCACTGGGTGTTTCACTATCAGAATTCGTTTTTACATTTTGTTAGTAGGCAAATGGTTTTAGTCCAGATTAGATTTAAGAAAAAGTCCCGGTATTGCATTTTAACAAGCATCACCGACCCGTCTACAAATAGAGAATATCAGACACTCGACTTAACAAGCATCACCGACCCGTCTACAAATAGAGAATATCAGACACTCGACTTGTTTAAATTTTATCTCACACGTATAATATTGGGTCCATAAATAAAAGATTTACAACTAAATGTCAGTTAGACAGCACCGACAGTGTAGTTGCGATCCACGAATTCAACGAATTATTTTAGATAGGTCAGTCAGTTATGTGCCATACGCGATACACGCTTAGGCGATCATGTATCGAAAGATACATGACTGATGAGGCAGATTTCTTTCTGCAGTAGATTGTCATTTCTTTCTGCGGTAGATCAGTTGTCATCCAAGGCTATAGAACCCGGTCTGTCCTGCTATTTACCCATAGCTGGGGGGAGAAGAAGAAGATGATTCATACTATACCCAAGGCTCAGTTAGTTATGTGCCATGCGTGATACACGCTTAGGCGATCATATATCTTTCGATACATGACTGACGAGGCCATTTTTTTTCCCGCAGTAGGTTGCTATTTCTTTCTGCGGTAGACCAGTTGCCATCCAAGGCTATAGAACCCGGTCTGTTCTGCTATTTACCCATAGCTAGGGGGAGAAGAAGATTCATACCTTTCCCACCTAAGTGAATGTAATGGACTCAACTGGAATTCGAACTCGGCTCTCCGATTCCTCAATCCGCACAGTTATCCAATAATCCGCTTGCAAAAGGCTTAGAACCAGAATGTCTTTTAATATCTGAATACCTAGTCGCAAACTAAAATGTTTCTCCTTTATATACAAATAGAAAATATTTCCATTGTTTTTAATCTGTCTTTTCTCTTCCGCTTTTTTATTTATCTCTTTTCTTTTTATCGATTCCTGTTTGAAGAGCAACTCTGTGGCATCAAAGAGCGAAAGAGACATCGGGATGAAGTCCAGTCAAAGAACATTTAACATTGATTGGCGGCGATTTTCGGTTTGTTTTTTAGCGAAAGAAACGCTATTGTATTTCCAGCGAGTGTAATATGTTGTGTAAAGCCGTCATTCACGTACAGGAGATGGAAAACAGGACAAAACTGCTTCTTGCTTGTGCACGTGTCACGTGTCAACTCGCCCGAATAGACTGAAAATGAAAAACGAAAAAAAGACGCCCACACGTACGTACGTACGTAAGGATTGGAACATAATGGCCATATTAAGTTCCATTTTTCTTCGGTTTCAACTTGTGATGCCGAAAATAATTCAGTCTTTTGCAACAGTCATTATGAGAATACGAATCTCTGATTACATTATCCACTGCACGGCACATTGCCCTAGTTCACAGTTCTCATAACAGCAAAATTAGAAACGTTGTATGATTCCAAGTTGATATGAAGTCACAACTGTTGAAACTTATTTAATACTTCAAATTCCTCGGCCTATATATGCTTTCGAATGTGCTTTCAAAAGTAAGAAACTCGAGTCGTTTACATCAACTCCAGATTGTAAACATCTGCTCCAACTTTGCAGAATGTCACTTGCAACAATAGCATTGCATATTCATTACAATAAAAGAAGCAGATCCATGGAAATGAATATTTGATTATGCTGGGTAAGATATTGGAATCGTTTCAGTTATGGAACCTCTTCATTTCCCTGGTGACAATGTCTCCAAGCAAGTAAATAAAACAAAATAAGGAAATTAATTTGTAAAATATTTTTTGTCAACATATTTAACAGCAACAACAATAATAATAAGATGGAGTATCTACATATATAAAACAATGTATATCCATTAAAATATACAAACGAAATACTCCTTTTCCAAACCAATATACATGACTACAAAAATTAAAATAAAACGATTAAATTCAAAACCTTCTATTATGAAAAATATACAAATAAATAAATTCCAAAATGAAATATGAATAATAATTATATTATATAAAAAAATTCAGCAACAACATTTACTCACTTTTGTTTATTAGGCATTAAATTACGCGACTTATTATGCTCTATAATTTATCTTGATTTTTCAGTCTGTTAAATATTTATAAGCGTTCTTAAATTTAAACTTTTAACAACTTTTTTTCTTTTGTTTTTAAATACTTGTTGCAAAATAAAATCTTTACATTTGCCTTGATAAAGTCCGTGAGAGGTCGAAACGCGTCGGCTAAGATAACTTTTCCTTTTGTCTTTTCTTCATAAATGGATGTATAAAGAATTAATGGATTTTATTTTTAATCCGACATTTTATTACTTCAAACTTCAAACGTAATTACTGAGGAAATTTCTTATTTGAAACAGAGGCCACATTTTTATTTATTAAACTCTGTGTATATATGTGTGTGTATTACGTCTATCAGCCTTTCAAGACATTTTTGTAAAGAAAATGCGTCCTCCAGCAGGAATCGAACCTACGTTCCCCTTTGTTAAAATTTCTTGAATGCGCAGGAAGATAGACGTAATACACAGTGTTTAATATATAAAAATGGGACGTCTATTGCTATATATTTAAACGTATATGTTTAAATTTTGTGTATTTAAGCAGCAATCCTTCTTTCATGAACATTTCAATGAATACGATAGACAAGGTACTTTGATTTAGTTTTAGTTTTTATACAATTTTTCATGTAATTTTCTAATAATTTTTTCTTTTTATATAAAAACTTGGGATTGCTATGAGTTTGAATTTGTTATCAGAAGGTTTTAATATTAAGATGGTTAGTTTACAGGCATGTTCACCATATTAATCCACAACAATATAGAATATAGGCATTCAAAACGAATCAATCACAAGGCAATTGAATAAGAAACAACGGTAATTTAGGTTTCAATAAAAACAACAGACATTTATGTGCAATTAATATACAATTCGAAAACTTGTGGTTTGATAATGCAAGAATTGACCATGTATAAATTGGGTGTCTTATTGATTTACAGTTCAAAATTGTTCATGTGTTAAAGAACTAGTCAAATAGAGTAAAATGGAAAATATTATACAGAAATTTGTGTAGTTTGTGTGCGTGAATAAAGTAGAGTATAAATGTCTTAATTTTCTAGCGTTGTTTACCTTGGATTGTTCTGTATTTATCTTTTGTTAAATACAATTTATATTTTAGTAGTGTGTAAGGACACTTTTCTAAGAAAGTTGTAAGTGAATTTTGAGAGAATAATGTTGGTGTTTGAGTCAGCAGTTGGCGTGCGAAAAGTTTCTTAAGTCAAAATAGTGACACGCGTGGATTCGTCTGGCATCTTTCTGAAGCTAAGTGACTGACTGGTGAATTGGGTCGAAATGGTCCTTTTTATTTGTTTTTGGAATCCAAAATAGGTTCCAGGGAACTGGGCGCGAAATAGGTTTTCGACAATTGTTACACATTTTGGTGTTGTCTCAACCAATAAAAAGTCGAGATTTGCAATGTGAGGTGTTGGTTGGTTAAAACTGATTCTGATGGAAGAGTGTATTTTATCTCGGGGTGAGTAGAAAATATGGACGATTCTATCAAACTGTCCGAATGTTCTTTTTCCGAGCGCTTTCGGCTATACATTTAGCCATTTTCAAGGATGAAGTTGTATTCCTGATCAATCAAAATTCGTAAATAATTATATAGGCCATACTACGTGTTTGACACGAAGACTCACTCGACACCTTTCTGATCATAGCTCAATTAGATCTCATTTAAATATTCAAGAAGACCTACAGGACCCTATTCATAACATAGTTCTTGACAACACAGATATAATAGCATCATCTACATGCAAAAAAAAAGGCTAAAAATAATGGAAGCCTTATTAAAAAAAACAAAAAAACAATACTCAATAATATCAACTATGAACATGGATACAATATCTTGACCGTGTTTTGAAAAATGAAAACATTATATAAATACATACTTGCAACAAACTATTTCTTATTTAACAGTTAAAATATTTCATCCCTGAAAATGGCTAAATGTATAGCCGAAAGCGCTCGGAAGAAAAAGAACATTCAGACAGTTTTTATATAATTTATCATCTTAAAAGAAAACAATTGTTAGATCACATGAGAAAATGTATAAAAAAAACTAAATCAAAATACTTTGTCTGTTGTATTCAATGAAATGTGCATAATATATATATATATATATATATATATATATATATATATATATATATATATATATATATATATATAAAAGTGAACATAGAAGTCAACACGAGGCGACAGTCTGTTTTATGCTAGATGCAATCGTCAGGCCACGAGTGCTGTTATTTTTCTCGGCTATTTATATATACGGGTCAGTGGTTCATTGTGGGTAGTCTATTTTGGCGGTTATTTTACCGGAAGTCGTTTATTTGTTTATTTATTTATTTGTGTCAAATTATTTTGCTTGGCAAAATAATTTGACACAAATATTATTATTTTGCTTGATTTATTTTGATAAAAATCTCTGAAATGATTTTGCCGGGATTATTTGGTGGTTGAGGCAGTTGTTTATTTCTTACTGATGTTCTAGTTTAGGTTAAAGCGATGGTTTTGAATGATAAGCAAGGAGACAATTATGCATTCCCTATTTGGAACGTAGTCTTCCTATCATTTATTTGGTTCTGTGATAGTTGAAAATAAGTTATACTCTAATTTTTTTAAGGAATGCAATTTGCAAACTTAAAGTATAAATTAAAAAATACCCTCACAATTAACAGTTGATGTTCAATCAACTTTCTATATAGGCGCAACAGTTCCCAGAATTTTTATCCGAAACTTCTATACTGTCGCTAGAATCTTTTGCACACGCCTTATAATTCAATGTCTTATCTTCTTACTCCACCATGGAGCAGTCAGTGACGATCGAATCCGCGAACTGAACGAAATAGTTTGTGACATATTCTGGCTGAACATCGTGCTACGGTAGATTTATTTTTTTCCACCCCAAATCGGGTCAGTCACTATTGTCTGTGTTCCATCCGTGTTTCCCAGCATCCAGAATTCAAGTATCTCATTAACTTAATTCTGTTTCCGCAAATTTGCTAATTTAAATGAACAAAAGTCGTTCAGATTCGGGCGTCAAAAGTTCTTCCCATTACTTCATCAAAAGTGGTCTTCGTCAGACGTTTGTACAAAATTCTCGTGCAGTGTAAAATAAAGAGAACATCTTCCTCTGTCTGAAAGTCACTTATTTTTCCCATTTTCAGGTCTTGATGCATACGTCCTTTGGATGTGCGTATGTTTGTACACGTGCCTGATATTTATTAAGTAGGCTTTGATATTAAAACCAGCGACAGGAACTAATTTTGAGATTAAAGTTTTCTGTGTCAACAGTCAACATAAGACCGGTTCAATTCTCTAATGAGAAAGAAAAACAGTTTTTTTAATAGTCTCGTCTTACGAGAACGGGACTTTGACACACGCTCTCGTTAATTTGTCAAACTATGAATAAAGCAAGAAAGAACCAATTTAATTAAAACAAACAACAACAAAAAAACAAAAACAAAAACAAACATCGGATGTAAAGGCACTTGAAGAAAGTCAAAGAATATATCAGTCGGAATATTATAACAAAACAACCAAAAATAATTTGTGGAATAGGGTTTTTCATTTGATTTAAATAACTTTTTCTTCTTAAGATTTATGCTTAAGGGGTCACACCTATTTAGAATCGATTTTCAAGTCTTCTATGTGCCGGGCCCCTTCAGAACGTGGGCGATCATGGCTCTCCACAACCCCCTCTCCTTTGTAGCTCTTTTGCCTCTGTATTTTGCTATTTCTCGATCTGCCAACCAATTACACAAACTCGTTAAGTAGGTTATGCGCTGCTTCTCCCTGTCTCTATTGCCGTCATTGTGCCCTGTGAGTGTCAACTTTTCCAAGCCCTCTTGCCTCATTATGCTTCTAAATTTCAACTATCTCTTTCTGATGTTAAATATAAGAGTCTTTTTCGTTTCCATTTTCTCTAAAGCTTCGTTATTGCTCACATGATCAGTCCATGATATTCTCAGCATCCTTCAGCAGAACCATATTTCTGTTACCTTAAGTCTCTTCTTCATCTTACTTGAGGAGATTGTCCAGCATTCACATATATAGGAGGAACAATATTACATAACAGTTCAGTACTTTTTTTTGGTTCGAACGATATTTTCCTATATCTTAATATTTTGCTTAGCTTTTGGAAGGTATCTTTCGCTATCCCAATGCGCCTTCAGATTTAGGTCGCACTTTTCGTCTTTCGTTAAAACACTTCCCAGATATTTAAATTGCTGTACTTGATTCATTTTAACATCCCCAATTTGTAATTTATATATTGGACTGTTCCTTTTGCTGGCAACCATAGCTTCTGTCTTATTACAATTGATGGTTAGTCCTTTCTTCTCGCTTTCCTTTACCACCTTTTTCTAAGGGTTCTTGTGTCTCGTAACTGCCTGCTATCAGTATGGTGTCATCCGCATGTCTGATGTTGCTAAGATTGTTGCCGCCAATAAAGAATCCTGGTAGGACTTCTAATTCTCTCGGAATCAATTCGCCGTAAATGTTGAATAAGTCCGGTGAGAAGTCACATCCTTGTCTTACGTCCTTTTCTATGTGTATCTATTTACTGAATTCATTTTATACCGTATCCATCCGGTTTGCTTCCAATTATAGTTAAGGGCTATTCTAATATCCCTCCCAAATATATCAAGCTTGCCTAACACTTCTAACAGTCTTGTGTGACGTAATTTCTCAAAAATGCATAATACCGATTCTTTAATAATCTTTTGGTACCATATTGCAGAAGGGTATGCTTTAGATATTGCTGACAGTGCAATATTCTTTATAATTCCCTTGGAAGTCATAAAAGCCCTACTTTTAGCACAAAAATGACACTCATAATGTAACCTACAATTCCCGAGGTTAATGAAGAAACTAAAAACAAATATCAAAATGCTTGATTCAAAAATGTCGATTGATAAATTATTATTTCTTTCGATAATTATTATTATTATTATTATTTTCTGTGTTTTCTGGTGTACTCATTTCTTTCCGGGTCTCAACCAGAGACCTAAGGTCAGAAATAGCATCATGACATATTTCACTGAACATTTTTTGAAAAAAAAATCTAAGATCACACACATTTTACATAAATAAAACTCTTCGTAATGTGTGAGTTGTATTTATGAGTACATTTTTTTGTATTTCTTTAAGGCTTCGGCTACCAGGAAACCCTTTAATGAGTCTATCGGAACATTTTCTAATCAATCAGAGGGCTCCAACTACAATTGAAATTGTGGATGCCCTCATGTGCCACATTTGTGAGATTTCGATTTCAAGGTCCTTGTATTTTGATTATTATTATTATTATTATTATTATTATTATTACTGCTATTATGGAGAAACTCAGGGCACTCTATAGAATTTTAAACTTCAGAATGAATTCAGTAACAAATTTTATATTTTGTTTAAAATGTTGCTTTTCAAAAAGATGGACGTTATCATAAGATATTTCATGTTTCTGTCGCAACATGGTTGTAATGGCAAAAGTACGCAGGTGTTGGCTTTAAGAAAGATTTATTCAACTGAGAATACAAGATTCGTGTATAATGTCCTTTTATAGTCCCAGTAAACAGAAATAGCTCTCTCAAAGAGGAGAGTAACGAAACAAGGGAGATCACTCTTGATTATTCATAACACTGGTATTACTATTAATAGAATATTTCGAGTTTACTTTTGTATCTTGTTTCCTTTCTTTTAGGTTAAAATTCTGTTTGTTTTCTTTGATGGAAATACTTGTCTAAAACTAAAAAAAGAAAGAAATTTTATTTATTTACTTACCAGTCATTGTACCTTTCGTGGCCTGTGCAGTATTTTATATATTTTTTGGGTGGTTGGGAGGCGTGCTATGAGTAACCAGGGAAGTGTCATATGTTATTCAAGGATGAATAGTGTCACAGTATTTTCAATTCTTTATGCAATCACAATCTTCAGTTTAGTACCCGATAACAAATAAAAAAGAATAAAATAAATAAATAAAATTGAAATTTCAGCATTAAGTTGAATGGAAAGGCAAGCAGTCTGGAGAAGAGAGGAATCAAAAGGACACTGAAATAAAAAAACAAAAACAAATAAATATTACGAAGAAATTGGATTTTTCCACATCAAAACTTCTATTTCGATTATTTAAAAGGATCTTTTCTGTTAATTCACCCCAAAATATTATTAAAAACATAATTCATATTTACTAAAATTCACACAAAATTTACCAGAACGCGGTCCTTACATTGCACTCAAGTTGAGTTGATCTTTGCGATCACCTTAAATGTGGGCGATTCGAGTGAGCTATTTTAAAGCGTGAGGTATACGTTCGCGCTCATCTCGATACTCAAGCCAAAAACAGTTATTTTTTAATTGTAAAAAAAATCCTTGTAAGTACCTCGAATTTCATCGGCACTTACGAAATGTGAATAACTCCCTGATTTTTAGTAATTCTTCATTCTGAGGGTTGGAGTTGTTGCGAGGCAAGCTAAACAAATTTTGATTTAAAATTTATAATTTCAAAAGAGTTTCAAAAATTTAATAAAAAAGAAAAGTAAAAACAAACTTTCTTGGAGTTAATTAATATTTAAGATAAGTAACTTTACATTATCTGGGGGGAATTAACAGGAAAGATTCATTTTAAATAATATATAAAACAGAGAAATAAAAAAAGGAAATTACCGAATGAAAATGAAACGCTATTTTTTATTGGTTTCATATTTCAATACGATTTCTAAATGAAATTATGGAAATATTAATATTTCCTAAAATCAGAAAATCTATTTAAAAATGTTATTTAATTTTACAGATTGTTTATGAGTTTTTCCGACTATTTGGTTGTATAACAATAAAAAGGATCTTAGCAATACTAGGTATTGTAAGCAATTCGTGGCTTAGTATGTCGGAGTTAGCTCCTCCTTAATTCCCTAATTGTCACTAGGGCACGCTCTCCCTACACTATAAATACTGAGCAATTTATTGCCTCGTTCTATTTTGACTTTGCATTTCAGCGGACACATTTAAAAATGTGATCTCTTGCAGTGATTCGCGTTTTTGCCCACGTGGGAAAACGCCATGAAACACACATACACGTACGTACATTCACCAAAATACAAACTCGTCACATTCACACGCAAACACAAATGTTGATGTCTTTGTCACTTGTAAATTTGTTGTTTAATACATATATTTGTTTATAAATATATATATATATATACATCGGCCTTGTTTGTTTTCTTTACATCTTCGGTTGGACTCAACTTTAGTCCGTCACATTCTTGTAGTAGGACCTTCTTCTAGCAGGAATAAACGCACGTGTTCCTAATTTAACAACACGTCAACACACGGTCCTCTACAAGTATATAAACAGTCATTTTCAGGAGTTATTTTTCGTTTTTAATCGTCTAGAAATTTTAGAAAAACATTTTTCATCCACATGTGATAAAGTTTCTGTTTTCATCATCTTTTGTCCAAAGAAAAAAGTGTTAAGCAACTCCGAAATATTTCTGAATGTGAAATACACTGGAGGACGTTTAGAGAATATGTTGGATGAAATAGTTTTCTAAAAACAAGACGAAGGCATTAACCTGAAAAAATATGTGGATTAATCAAAATGTTTTATGTCAGAACTTGTAAACAACTGGAAAACAAAATGCGTCTTATAAAATTTGATTCTTTTGAAAGGCGGGGAGGTTTCATAAAAAGAAAAGAAAGAAAATACATTATAACGGATTACAAATTCATTTACTGAAATGTTTGGCTGGAATGAGGTGGCAGTTTGACTGCAAATGGTTGTTAAGCATAGAAGCGAAACAAATGGAATTGAGAAAGATTCGGACCAGAAAAGAAAGAAGCAAAGAACAACAGTTACGATATTTTGCAGTTCCCGTTATCGGGAATTTTAATCAATCTTTACCAAAGAATCGATGTAAAAACGAATGGATTGAGTTTAAAACATTTTCAAAAGAATAGATTTACTAACATTCAACGGATACGTTCTTTTCTGGACTGTGTCTCTTTGGCAATTGAGATAATAAAATGAAAGACAACGCATGCGAGTGCATCTCTACATACACACACACACACACACACACACACACACACACACACACATATATATATATATATATATATATATATATATATATATATATATATACATGTGCAGGAGGCATGGAGATATTTACCTGGCACTGGGATCCGTCCCTGTGCTGGTGGTATCACGGCTATGACTAGCTTGGACCGGCTCTGACCAGCTTGTACCAGCTATGACAAGCCAAGACCAGCTATGACTAGCTTAGACCAGCTCTGACCAGCTTGGACAAGCTATGACCAGCTTGGACCAGCGGCCCGAGTGAAAACACTCGGGTCCCCACGTTAAAATTGACCTTGTGTCACAACCTGACTCAGTGGGGGGGGTGTCAAGTAAATATCTACAGGAGGTACAGTGGAGTAGTGGTTAGCGGCTCAGAGAGCCGAGTTCAAATTCCAGGAATTTCTTGGGAAAGGTATGAATCTTCTTCTTCTTCCAGAAATAGCCTTGGGAAGGAGGACAACTGCGGAAGGTTGTTTGGGGACCTTGTAGCACGTAGTGCACCAGGTCCTTGTATTCAGCCCTTCAAAAAGTGTGGTTAGTTCTGCACAAAGCCTCCACCACTATAAACAAATCATATGTGATGGTGTCTGGCTGTCGATTCCTAGGAACTGAGTTACTGACCCTCATATGTCGAATACGACGGGAGAGTCCACTATATATATATATATATATATATATATATATATAAAGTGGATAAGTTGGTCAATAAAACAACGCCAAACGAAAACGGTACCGATGAAATCAGTACGAAAAACATTTATTAATATTAAGCAGGTGACAAAAATGAAGCATGGAGATCGATGTTCCAAGTTCGGAATTTTCGAACAGGCCTGTGTTCTTCAACTGATGAAGAACACAGTCGTGTTTGAAAATTCCAATCTTGGAACCTCGATCGACATGCTTCATTTTTGTCACCTGGTTATCTACTCTACTTTATAATCTATATGAAGCATACTTGGACTCTTTTTTCTAATTATATATATATATATATATATATATATATATACACTACAGGCAAAAAGTTTTGTGAAAAAACCTGCATTTCTTAAAAATACATAAAATTATATATTTTTGTATTTTTTTAAAGTAAAAGATAAAATTTAACGAACAGTGTATTTGTTTTTATTTTGACAAAAATAAGCACTTAACTCTAAAAAAAAATTACCATACAACATCATTATATTTTGTTTTCGTCAAGAAAACAATCACCTGCCCTTATTTCCACTTTTAAAATTCTTGGCATTCTTTCCAACAGTTTTGGAAAAAAAAAGTAGATTGTAGACTTTTCCAAGCATTTTTCAAGCACTAAAAAGTTCACTCTCACTCTTTGGATATTCTCTTCGAATACTCCTATCCATTTTATTCCATATTAATTCAGTGGGAAAGAGGTCAGTTATTATTTCCGACGTTTTATTCCTTTTTTTTGCCTCGAGGTAATTTTGACATGATTTAGAAGAATATTTTGAATCATTCCCTTGTTAAAAAAAATGTATTTTTTACCAATTATGCATTAACCAGTCGGTATACTATGTCTGCAAAATCGAATGATATTGTTCTTTTTTATGATTCCCTAGATTTGAAATCAAATCTTCAGCCCTCTCTCCTCAAAACACTCCCACACCATAGATCCATTCTTTTTTGGAACCACACATTCATCATTCAGTCTTTTTTCTGTCTTCCCTCCCACATGCTTTCTTCTTTTAACTACCAAAAAGTTCAAATTTTGACTCATTTGACCACAATACATTTTGCTACTCTTTCAATATGTTCTTATGTTTTTCCCTCATAACAGTCTTTTCTCTTATTCACCTCCTATAATAGGGGTTTCTTGATGACTATACATCCACTGAGCCCTGTTAATCTAAGTCGATTTTTCACAGTTGAGAACGACACTGGTTGCTGTCGAGAGGAATTAAATAATAACAAAGCGTTTATCTTCAGTCGCTGTTGTCACTCCAGTTCTTTTTCTGTCAACATTTTCACCTGTTTCTAACGGCCTTTGTAACGAACACTGCACTCTGTGTCTAGAAATCTTCAACTTGTTAATTTGTTTTTGAATATAGCTTTATTTGAATAAAATTTCAATGTGTGCCCTCACCTCAGCTTAGCTGCTTTGATTTTGCCATTTTATGCAAATTAATTCGAAGTTAAAAAAAAAACCCTATTAAAATACTATATTAAAATAATGGCAGAATATTATTTTAGACAGCTACATATGTTTTGTATACAACATTAGTCAGTGCTGAGTTAGCATTTAGACCCTTTAGTAACATTTAATTTAGCTGAAGTTTGAGAAAAACAAAATATAATATTTCTCTTACAAAATATTCATAATTTAGACAAATGTATTGTGGACAGACAAATCCAAATTTGAACATTTGGTAGTAAGAAAAGCCTGGAGAAAGACTAAAAAATAAAAGCAAATGCACTGTACTTACTAAAATTTTATCTTTAACTTAAAAAAATACAAAAAATATCTCATTTTAACGTGTTTTTTAAATGCAGGGTGGCCCAAAACTTTTTTCCTGTAGTGTATATATATATATATATATATATATATATATACATATATATATATATATGATTGAATAAAGTACAGACATTATGTATGCTAATTTTTAACAAAATCCGTTTATACTCACGAATAACTTTCTGTGAATTGATGTTAAAGGATGAGAGAAATGTGCTACAGCTCTTTACATTTCTTTTATTTTCATTTCACAAGTACTTTCGATCTTTTTTCAAGATCATCTTCAGGGGTGCAAGTAATACAAAACTATATGTTGTTCATAAGTATAAGTATTTATACAAAGATGTCCGTTGTTATCCATTACCGTATTTTTTTCGTTATGCTTTTAAATGCAAAACGGTTGACAATGTGCTGAGCGTTCATTAGAACGTGAAAAAAATTATTCATTATGGAATTTTTTTCTCCCTGTATTATAATGTCAGTCCACGCGCGCATTAAAGCATGAAAAAACTGTTCCTTTACAGGCATTTCGGAACATTACTGCAGTATTCATAGATGATTCTGTTCGGTGCCGGCTTTAATTTTTTTAAAATATAAATTGCATTTAGTATCTGTAATCTGAATTTGTTGTTTTCATGGTGTAGGATAGTTGTGTTGTCAAATAGTAATTTTTTATATTGTGAATGCGGACAGGAATGTTGTAGATGTCTCGCAATGAACGAATGGTCAGACATGTGCGATGTAAGCCTTCATTTTAATGTATTTGTTGTATACCCAA
>OZ038493.1:51014731-51024731 GCA_964036315.1 Acanthosepion esculentum | reverse complement strand
AGAAGCCTATCGCATTTTTATTTTAACTTTTATAATTAATATCCGATTTTAGTAAAATTTTTATAATTAATATCGGATTTTTATTTCAGTTTTATAATTAATGCCGGCTTTTTATTTTAGTTTTCATAATTAATACTTTTAATAAGAGTGAACATTAAGGGGTTAAGTTTTAGTCGTCATGTTTTTTTTGAAAACCAGGATGAGTTGTCTCTCTTGCATTGAGTAAAAAAAAAAAAGAAAGTCAATCAGACGTCGAGATCTGTTTTATTAAAATTTATCATTTCTTCATAGCGTAAATGTCCACTCTTTCTTTATTATCGAAGGTTTTGCACCTGGTAACCTGTTAGCACGTGTGAGTGACCTAACGGTTATCAGCGCTGAAAACAGCACCAGCAAGACTAGTTTAAATTCTAGCCGCGTCTGCATGTTCACTTTGCAATAAAAGGCGTTTGGGAAAGGGCATGGAGCGGTCTCTTCTCCACACTTCCCAGCTATAGATAAAGTAATAATGCAGACTGGTCCCTCTAGTCTTGGTACTGTACTCAAAGTCGTAGAGAAGGCAACAAGAAACCACACCATTAAAGTCCCCTAGAAAAGTGATGGCAGATCTCCGATATTAAAGAAATGAAATTCTTGAAGGAACACTGTATTAAAAAAAATATCATGGTATGAAAAAAAACTAAACCAAAAATATTTTAGAGAAATTCAAGCAAAAACCCTTTTCTTGACAAAACTACTCGAGTTTTTCTACCTTTGGAAAAACTGTTTGCCATGACGTCTCCCCCGAATAAACTGCCTTTGCAGCTAGCGAGAAACTGCATAAGGCGTAGAAAGTCGATTTCGTGACAAAACCACAATTGATAGGATTTTGAAAAGTGGGTTTTTATTAATTATCGATAATGCGAAGACATATTTTGAAACAAACATTTAATCACAAAGTTCTTGATGCGTACGGAACTTAGTTTAGAGATGAATAAAAATTTGAATTAGTATTGGCATTATTTGGAGAGGGACAGATCATTACGGTATATCACATTTTGTGCAGTGTTTCATTTATATGCGATGTAGTTTTCCTTTTACTGGCGTCAGATGTTATTATTAAAGTCAATGTATTTACAAGAAAATAGGCATAAATTACCTGATGTTCATCAATTGTTCAGCATATACCTATATGAAAAATATATCGTGTGACCTGCATCTGATAATATCTATCTATATTAGAAATATTGATAATAACCTGTTTTGTGAGTGTTTGTCGATAGTCGTTGTCGGCACCCGCTCACATTCGAACATCGGGATCGTCATCCTCAATTCCTATTCCCTTTCTCCCCAGTCGTGGCGGGGGCGGAGATGGTAGTAAAGGCTCCCCCCTACTCCTGAATAGTTGTGAATAGGTGTCACAGAGGACTGCAGGTGGTGGACGCGGTTGGGCGAGTCGCGCCCTCCTGACATCACATCGCAGATCCTCTTCATGTTGACGGTTGGACTCGAAGGTCTCGGTCTTACGTCAGGAAAGACGATTTGCAGCAATGGTTTCCCAGATCTCAGGGTCGATGTTGGACTGTAGTTTATTATATTAAGAACATTTAATACATTGTATTTTTTAAATTACTTATAAACTGACATGAATAATTCTATATTTATATTTAAGCGTAGTATTTCTCTTTTGTTTGTGAAAGAGGGCGTCATATTAAATTGCAGGAAATTCATTTCGAGTCGTAATATTTGTTTTATTTATCACTGACTATTAGTTCAGTATCGTCGATTTCATTCGCTATTATTTATCGCTTAAACATTTTTAACATTTGCCGATAATTTTATTCTTTTATCCTTTTCTTATTTACTGATTGTAGTAACACATTCTTATGGACGAGGACGTATATTCAAATTTGTAAGAAAAGCGTTTCAAGTTGTAAAATTATTTTATTTTATTTACTTTTGTACTATTGATTCAGTAGTGAGTTTCATTTATTATCGTTCAAGTATTTTTATCAACAGCAATAATAAAAATGTTCTCATATATTTGATGATAATTTTATACTTTTATTATTTTTTATTTATTGTTTGGCTTCTATTATTGTTATTTAAGTAATAGGTCAAATTGGTACATTTGATGACGAACTGATTTTATTATGCAAACAAGCTAAACGCAACGTAGATTTTTATTAATAAATAAATACAAGCTATATAGGCCAAAGAAACGTCTATTTGATTTACACACCATCCCTTATAACGGAATAAATTATTATTTTAATACTTTATTTGTTAATATCGCTGCTTGACATTCTTTAACCATCATCAGGTTAATAGTTTTTCTCACCTTTCTACGGTTTCGACTTTAATATTACTTGCAGCATTTTTTAATCATTTCGTCCATTAAGACGCAAGTGGTCACTGAGTGTGAAAGAATATGAGAGAAAAAAAAACATTGTTAAGTGTTGTAACCTAGGGAAGGTTACTGACTAGAATAATCATACGAAGGTTGGAAATGAACGATAATACTTAGGCAAGGAACAACACATATAAGATTCGCCAGCGGCGCGTAGAAGTAGTACTCAACTGCTAGAAGTGAGTCAAGTGAAGTCCACAATGAATCTCCAACTGCATAATATCTAATAACCGTCCTACTCGGTCAGATGCGGCACAAGGCCGAATTTAATGTTGGGTATCCGAGCCCTTAGGCCCGGCCAAAAATTTCCTGTAGACCCAGTATAAAACAGAGTCGGGTAACTGTTTCCCGAGATAAGATTATGTCCTCCGACAGTGCCTTGTCTGGGGACCCTCTCTGCTCGGAGGCAGAGAGTTTGACCGGCACAGCTGTAGACGAATCTCCAACTGCAGGATATCTAATAACCGTCCTACGCGGTCAGATGCGACACAAGGCCGAATTTAATGTGGGGTGTCCGAGCCCTTAGGCCCGACCAAAAATTCCCCGTAGACCCCGTATAAAACGTCAAGTCGAGTAGCTGCTTCCCGAGACGAAACTCTGCCCTTCGACAGAGCTTCGTCTGGGGATCCTCTCTTTCCGGAGGCATAGAGTTTGTCAAGCACAGCTGGAGACGAATCTCCGACTGCAGACCAACATACAGTATTTACTACTGTATTTATGTGAATGGGGACATACCCATTATCGTCTGTAGGTATGCTACAGCATTAAGGATAGAGAACAAAAAAGAACAGGAATTAAGAAAACAAAAGATAACAATTGGCATTGCATTTAAAATTTTGAAAATCAAAGTTGACTAGGAAGGAAGAAACCGGAAGTGTTTCACAAGCGAGAAGTGCGCGAGAAAAAACGGTTAGCATAAAACTTACGGCTACGTCTAGCCATTTAAACTGTAAAATGATGAGACCTAACCGACAATCTAGTACTGCGCTTAAATTCATAAGGTCTAGGTCCAAAAGATGAAAGTTCATCAGAACAATTACCACAAAATATTTATAGAAAAGGCACAAGGAAACCACGTTACGGCGATGGGAAAGTGAATAATGCCTAAATGGCAGGTCAGGACCAATAAGATTGCATATTCTTTGCATTTTATCAAGAGTCTTTAAATTCTAAGAAGAACCAAATAAGATGTGGCAGTAATATTCAATGCATTGACGAATATTAGACTTATAATTGTTTAAAATAGATTATGGCGAGGAAATACAGTAAACCAACTTTCCTAGCAGCAGACTTATCAACTGATTCAATATAATCTTTCTACTTCATACCTGCGGAAAACCCGAGAAGGTGCAATGAATCACTCTTCTGGAGGTTAGCGTCAGCCATGCTGATGGAAGTCAAAAAGGGTTCCTTAGATGATTAAAAGAGAGCTGTTTCGTTTTGGAGGCATTAAAATTAACAAGCAATTTCTTCCTCTGTTAACAACAGATTGTAGTTAACTTTTTAGATCGGCTGCCACCAATTTGGCCTCATCGAACCGATCAGACTTACCATTAAGAGAAGAATAAATAGTTATTTCTTCAGTATAGGTACTGGGTTGAGAACTGATGACATCGGGAATGTCGTTGTTGAAAATTAAGAAGAACATAGTTCCAAGGATAGAGCACTGGGGGACGCCTGCATTAATGCAAAAATGATCTAGAAGAGTGGCCGTTTAAGACAACTTTCATTACGCAATCTGATAAGAAAGATTGAATCAAATAAAAGATTCGTTCAGAAATACAACCGTTCAACTTGGGAAGAAGACCAACATGCCAAATCCTGTAAAATGTCTCCGAAATATCCAATGCAACAGCCGAGCTTCACTTCGTATTCATTTCTTTTAATTATGAATCACCAGTTTTCTTTTCAATCAATATTTGGAGTGTCTAGGATTCATTTCATTAATTTAGTTTCTTCCGAACTTATTTTGGCGCGCTCAGCTTTGCTGAATGCGAATAAGCATTTTATTGCATCAATATACTGTTTAGCTTATAACTTCTTGGTTGTGAACTGTATCACTAAAAATGTCTTGTCCAAGAACTTATAATAATCCTTTAAATTTCTCTTGACACCGTCATCAACTTGGACAAGACCAATAATAATTGCTGCTGACAATACTAGCCAAAAACATTACTCACATCCCCACTGTTGTCTTCATATTTTTCGACTATTTCTAGCCCAAGCATCAGGTCCATCAATGTAGTTCTGTATTCAACATTAAAAATTACTGTTGAAAAATCAGTTTTGATGTACTTCTTCACCCATCTTATATATTTCTCTTTGTGATGTTTACTTAAAGTTGGTATTCTGGTTGCTTTCAGCGTCTTGAGTCAATTCCCTTAATATTCTACGTCTTTTCTTTTTATTTGTATTCGTAACACCGGCTTCTTCAAATATTTTCTTGCTGGTCAATCCATTTTCCTTACTTCGAAACCTTTTAATTTTTGTCAAATCTATTTTGTGATATTTTAAAAGGTTTTATTTTATTTATTTTGAGAATGTTTTCAGCTCCTTTTTTAATTTTTACGTTACTTCTGTTCAAATTTTTCCCAATTTCCAATATTATGTCCCCATCTCACATCTCAATAACTTTCAAATACCTTGTTTTTATACTATTATATATCTTTGGTTATACTATCAGTAACATTCTAGTTGAATAACAAAATCTCTTGCCACAGAATAAGTAAATCTTTCTTCCAAAAACAGATATTAGAAACTGAAATTTAAATAGTATATTTATCATAAGAAATTATTAGCATCATCTGGTTACCGCCAATTTTATTGTGAAAGCGTTAATTTGCATAGTAGATTCTGACATAATCGCTGATTTTATCAAGCGTTCTGGAGTTTTAGCTTCAATATTGGTTCAATGAGTCATTGTTAATCTCCACCAATAACTTTTTTTTGGAGAATGAATTAATTAAAAGGAAAAAACAAGAAAAGAAAAGGTTTACGTTCAGTTACTAGTAATGACGTCACTAATGTTGTAATTCTAGGGCTGGCGCCAGGGATATTCAACGCCCTAGGCCAAACCTACGTCTCCTTCTCCCCACCTAATAGGTTTTTTAAGGTAATTACCCAAGATGACATAGCATTACTCGAATGATTGCAGCATGCTTCTAGGCATATACCAAGTAGGTCCTTTTATAAGAACCGTCTGTGTCATTCAATATACGTATTTTACGTATGTTAAAGTTTCCGAAGCTTTTTTTTTTCTTAAATTAATGAACCAGTTTTCTGTTATGTGTGTAGCCTCGAATTTTCAAAGATTTGGACGCTGGGCACTTTTGCACACCCTTAATATGTTTATCATGCTGAGTGATTTACATGTACAACAATGATTTTAACGTTAAAACATTTTATCGTTGTTCTTAACTGGTTGGTTTTGTTTAGCGGCATACCACACCTCTATGGGTTATTTAATGCCGAAATCTAAATATTTTGTAGGCAATTCTATTTCATTTTATTTTATGTTTTGGAGATAATAATGGTTCTAGTGATGCAAGTCTTACTAATTAACCCATAGCTGGAGGGAGAAGAAGTGGATTCATACCTTTTCCAAGGATATTTGCGCGTAAGTGACTATAACGAACCCAACTGTAATTGGAACTCGGCTCTCCGATTAACAATTCCGAGCTATCTATCTATTATAGAACTCGTACATCCAAGCTTACAACACCTGGTATTCCGAAGCTGTCACCCATCTAGGTACTGACCAGGCTTGATGTTGTTTAAATTTGGAGATCGTACGGGAACCGGTATTTCAACGTGATGTGGCTGTTAGCGCCACCCTCTTCTTAATTTTTTTATTTATTTTGGCCGTTTCTGCTTTTCGTACTGAAGTTTCCCCATAACTACATGAAACGTTAGAAATGCATTTAGGCGCTGCTTATTGCGATGAAAAAATGGAATTTTAATTTTTTTTAATTTTAGGCGCTGCTTATTGCAATGAAAAATGGAATTTTAATTTTTTAATTTTAGGCACTGCTTATTACGATGAAAAAAAAATGGAATTTTAATTTTTGTTTGTGATTTATACCGTTTCAATTGCCATCTATATTGCATTCATATGCGGCGTGTGGAATTTGTGTGTAGCAATGGATTCCCCACACCAGTAAAAATCATGACAAAGGACCCTGAACTGCTATGTTATAAGCGGACGTTCATTTGCTACGGCACTGAGTGACATCAACCCGATTGAGGTCATTGTCAAATACGGGAGAAATGGGAGTGTATAAATGCAGTTATGTCAATCTTCTAAGTTGGAAAAGGCCCGCATGCCTGCTAGTAAAATTAACATATATAAAACACACTTATTAATTAGTGAGTTGAACTTGCAAGACGTTATTAGTGATTTCACTCCTCAATATTGCGATCTTGTGCCAGATAAGTTTATCTGCCTAAAAACAAGCCATGATGTTAAATAGCCTCGTCAGATCAAGAATTTAATATGGATGTCTTGCATGGCAGCAAACTCGTTCTGAATTATCTAAACTGTCAGCTGTATGCAACCGCTTTCTCAGATCAATCGTTAATAATGGCATCCAGCAAATGAAATCTGTAGTTCTTAGCGAGGATCTTCCTTTTTCGAACTTTGTGGACTGGTGCGACACAATCACAAACAAAGAACTGCATCAAATAACAGAAATCACATCAGTTGAGAACTTTCAACAGCAGCAACCAAAATAATGGCATCATCAAGTTAACATTCCAAACTACAAAAGGTTAGGAAGGAAACCCCCATCAATACTGAAAAGATCAATAACTGTTAGTGGACTTGAGAAATCAATTTTTTGAGAAATCGATTTTATGAATTTCAACCGAAAATAACGAATATAAGTAACATCTATCTATCTATCTATCTATCTATCTATCTATCTGTATATCCCCATTCACATAAATACAGTAGTTATGTTGGTCTGCAGATGGAGATTCATTGTGGAATTCATGTGCCTCACTTCTAGCAGTTGACTACTTCCTCTACGCGCCGATGGAGAATCTTATATGTGTTGTTCGTGTCCTAAGTATTATTGTTCATTACGAACCTTTGTGTGATTATTCTACTCAGTAACCTTCCCTAGGTTACAACACTCAGTCTTTCATATCTATCTATCTATCTATCTGGTGTAATAACAAAATTGTCCAAATGGTGCTACCGCATTTTGTCCATCCCACAAAATGTTTAATATCTAGAATACAACCCCTCACCAAAAAAACAAAACTAATTAGGTATTTTTTTCCGAGTTTTCAGATAAGACATTTAACCATCTTGACACCATTTGTTGTACGAATCATTGAAAAAATCTTTGAGTTATTCATATATATGTTAAAATCGTTTTATGTCAGCCCCACTGTCTTCCCAAATAAGCAATGGTGAGAGGGAAATCATTCAGGCCTTCAGTAATGGTACCAACATTCCTACTCTGGCTCCCATATTCAAAGTCAATTCAAGAACAATCAAGTGGATAAGTTTAAAAAAGAGGAAACAGTAGAGAGGAAAAGTGGATCAGAAGGTCCCAACAGGAAGAGGGATCATTATTTCAGCTTATAGCTAAAGGGATCCATTAGAAAAGATATAACTCAATCCATAAGTCGTTTGGCACGTGAGAGAGGAGTTTTACCTATGAGAGTCCAAAGAGCAGTGTAAAAAGATTTGAAAATGAAAACGTACGTGAAATCTGTGAGGCACCTTGTTACTCCAGGACAGAATGTTAGAAGGTTAGTGAGGGCGAAGATCATCTTGAATAAGATGGAAAATGATCCTGGAATAATACATATATATTTGAAATTAATTGCCATCCTTCATGAGTTTCAGTTCCTTAGCTATGATTAATTAATGATGAACATGTCATTTTCATTTATGATCGATTTTATCACGATTCTTCAGTTAAGCTTGGAGAGTAATTATACATTCCTATTGCTCAAAATAGTGTCCATTAGTGATAGAAAATCATCGGAGAATTCCAGTAAGATATTTTTAATCATTTCTAAGATACAAATGTTCAAAGCTTAATCTAACAATTGGACCATTTTGCTTTTACACGATTTGGATAATTTTGGTGTTATAGCCGGTATCTATCTATCTATCTATCTATCTATCTATCTATCTATCTATCTATCTATCTATCTATCTATCTCCGCCCTTTTCTTTCTTTCTTTTTACTCTCAGCTTATGTGCACTCTTATGAAATTTGAAACATATAGACGGACATATTTAACTGAACTTAAGAACACTAACCCATGTTTTACATAGTAAACCTCTTTATCCACACGTATGCGACACTCAAATGTCGGTAGAATTGTTGATAATAATGTTCCAAACAGATAATTGAAGTTGTCTGGTATTTTACCCGACGACAATATAATTAGGTTCATGCCAAATTATTTCGCACTAAACCCTTTTCCTTTTGTTTGGTCAAATTTCGCCACTTAATACTTCAAATAGACATTTCCCTTCAAGTGAGAGGTGATAAATTTATAGATTTAATTGTAATAAAACTCAAGGCTTTGTGTGTATGAGTGCGCGGCTATGTCTACGTTTAACAGAAAGGTGTCACGTCTTATCCAAGTCCAAGTTTGTACTAAAAACGTCACAGCTAATAAACACCGTATTTGCTGTTTATCTGCAGCATGTTTTCCTTTGTTGAACCGACGAAGAAAGCCAGTTTGAACTGAAAGAGAAGGCGGACCTGAACTGACGAAGAAAGCCAATTTGAACTAACAGCGAAGGCCGATATGAAGTGACGAAGAAAGCCAATTTGAACCGACGGAGAAGACCAAGCTGAACTGACGAGGGAATCTAATTTGAACGAACGACACCCGATCTGAACTGACGAAGAAAGCCAATATGAACTGACAGAGAAGAATGATCTGATCTGACGAAGAAAGCCAATTTGAACTGATAGAGAAGGACGGTCTGAACTGTGGACGAAAGAGAATTTGGACTGGGATAGAAGGCCGATCTGAACTGACGAGGGAAGCTAATTTGAACGAACGACATCCTATCAAAACTGACGACGAAAGGCAATTTGAACTGATAGAGAAAGCCGATCTAAACTCAGCTAATTTAAACAAACGATGTCCGAACTGAACTGATGACGAAAACCAATTTGACCTGATATAGAAGGCCGACCTGAACTGATGATGGAAGCTAATTTGAACGAACGACATCCAATCTTAACTGACGATGTAAGCCAATGTGAACAGACTGAGAAGGCCGATTTGAACTGACGGGAAATGTTAATTTATTGCATGAAAAACAAAAAACAAAACAAGACGGTGAAAATTTTAAAAGAAAACTCACTTTCATTCGATAAATGTGTCTTTTGAAATTTCTATTTGATGTTTGTTTTGTTTTACGGCATTTATATCCAAAGGTAAGAAAATAAAATAAAAATCAAGCAATTATTACAATTGAGCAAAACAGTAAAGTTACTATTAAAATGCAGTAAAAATGTTTACTTTATATGATCTGTAAAACCTGCGTCTTGTAAACGACTTAGTGGAATAATTAGGATAAAAATTCTGATTGTCTTTATACCAATGCAACTGGAAGTTATCGCAACAAAA
>OZ038493.1:50962231-51009731 GCA_964036315.1 Acanthosepion esculentum | reverse complement strand
GTCGGTGAGAATGTGACTGAAGTCAAGATGCCTGGTCAGGATCGATTACATTACAGAGCCATGTTTGAATTTTGTCAAGAATCTCTAGATATACAGCAGGAACACCAGATCAGATATGGCAACAGTATTCGATGCGCGGATGAATGGTAGATTTGTAAATATGCAAGATGGACTCTGATGAGAAAGATTTACTGGCACAACACATTGGACCAACTCATTTGGATATATACAATGGAACATTAGAAACGAAATTCAATAACATATTTACATCTCAGTATCTTTTAATATATTAATATATAAATACATATGAAGAAAATCAAGTCTACTGAAGAGTGGATATGATCCCATGAAACTCAGAGCGTGAACATCCATAAGATAAGTGAATACACACACACACACACACATACATATATATATATATATATAGTAATGATATATATATATATATATATATATATATATATATATAGATAGATAGATAGAATAATAATACAAATGGTAATCCGTATGGAATTTCCAGGAGGATATAGATCGAAGGAGAGCGCTATGTCAAAGGACAGAGCATAATTAATATTAATTAAAGAATATCAAACATTTCAAATTCCATAGGTAATAATTTTTATTTCATGAGATTTGTTTGTAGGTCTTTAAGATTGAGAGCTGTTTTTTTAGAGGTCTCATGAAATCAAAATTATTACCTATGGGATTTTTTAAAACTAATTTAATACACCTCTATATAGGCACCATTAGTCCCACGAAGCATATCAAGACGGTACTCGATCCCTTGCCATGTTCGCTGTAGCATAGCCTCATCAATGGTGGCAATGGCATCAATGATCTTTT
Source organism: Acanthosepion esculentum (assembly GCA_964036315.1). Classification (NCBI taxonomy): domain Eukaryota; kingdom Metazoa; phylum Mollusca; class Cephalopoda; order Sepiida; family Sepiidae; genus Acanthosepion; species Acanthosepion esculentum. Next base: position 51,008,888 of record OZ038493.1, on the reverse strand, counting down.
GCCTAAGATCAGTGACATCCCATATCTTTGTTCGATACAAGATATCTTTAACATAACCCCATAGAAAGAATCCAGGTGAGTGATATCTGGTGAATGGGGTCGCCAGGGAAGTGGTCCATCCCTTCCAATCCACCGGTTTGGATATATTAGGGATTCATTTAACAGAACCTCTTTCATCAACAGGATACCTGAAATACACAAATGCAATGTGATTAAGAACTTTGATAACTACTGAATACATAGAACAAATCTGATTAAGATATCTCATCAATTGTCTTTGCAATATATTTTTTAAATTGTAAAGGGACTTTATGGACACCCTATATATATATATATATATATATATATATATATATATATATATATATATATATATATATGCATGTATGTATATATATATACGTGTGTGTGTGTTGGGTATTTAGTCAGAACGTGTTCCTTTAAAACAATAGAAACATTATGTCAATTATATTTAATGATCTTTCTTTTTCTAATGTGCAAATAAGGTTTTGCAAATGTAAATTGGTTTGTTTGGATAAATTGGGCAAAATCCATGTTGTGTTATCAAGAATAATCAGGAATATTGAAAGAGAATTTCATTGAATAAATAGAAGGAAAATCTTTTCATTATTTGAAAGTTTGATCAGTTACATACCAGGGGAGCCTATAATCAACTAACAATACATAAGTTTTTTTTATTTATAGAATTCCTTATTGAAATATGACGATTAATCTATCTATCTATCTATCTATCTATCTAAGTCTGTTATATTTGTTACGAATAAATATATATGTATTTTCACACATGCACAAATGCAAAAAGACACACACACACATACATACATACATATATATATATATATATATATATATATATATATATATATATATATATATATATATATATATATATATATATATACAGGGTGTATCAGTTACATACCAGGGGAGCCTATAATCAACTAACATTACACAAGTTTTTTATTTTATTTATAGAATTCGTTATTGAAATATAAGGATTAATCTATCTATCTATCTATCTATCTATCTATCTATCTAAGTCTGTTATATTTGTTACGAATAAATACATATGTATTTTCACACATGCACAAATGCAAAAAGACACACACACACACACACACACACACACACCCACCCACCCACACACACACACACACACACACACATATATATATATATATATATATATATATATATATATATATATATATATATATATATATATATATACAGGGTGTATCAGTTACATACCAGGGGAGCCTATAATCAACTAACATTACACAAGTTTTTTATTTTATTTATAGAATTCGTTATTGAAATATGACGATTAATCTATCTATCTATCTATCTATCTAAGTCTGTTATATTTGTTACGAATAAATACATATGTATTTTCACACATGCACAAATGCAAAAAGACACACACACACACACACACACACACACACACACACACACACACACACACACATATATATATATATATATATATATATATATATATATATATATATATATATATATATATACAGGGTGTATCAGAAATTATTTACAAACTTTGGTGGCGCGTTGCTCACACCAAATCAAGGACAAAAGTCTATATAAACATATGTCCGCAATTCCTTTGTTTTTGAATTATTAATTTAAAAGAAAGTTTACGGTAGATGGCGTTGCGTTGCCATGTAGACTAAGTTACATTTGTTATTCGTGTACATTTGTGGCCAGTCTGTCTTCAACGTTTAACGTGTGTAGTAGTGAGTTAACTGAGAAGTGTTCCATTTAACAATGGCAGGATATTCATATCGTCAGCAGGCAGATATGATTTTTACATACGGTCGCACGAATGGTAATAGACGTGAAGCTGTATCAGTTTTCAGACCGAATGCAGCTGAATCATCCAACCTTTGCTGCTGTTTATCGTCGCGTTGTTGAAGCAGTATCCGTGGAACCACAATCTATGGATCGAGGAAGACCGAGAATCGCTCGTACACTTGACCATGACGGGCACATTCTACTGGATGTCGGAGACGATCCAGGTATCAGCACACGTTAAGTGTCCCTAGCATATCGTACGTCTCATAGAATCGCATGGTGGGTACTTCAATCGCAGTTCCTGTATCTGTATCATTTGCAATCACCCTCTTTCACCACTGGAGAATTTTTGCCGATTGTTTATTGCACAAACTGCCGATTCGTTGTCTCTCTCTTCAGTCTTGTTTACAGTTGAGACAATATTTGGAAGAGATGGATTAACAAATTTACACAACCAACATTTGTAGGCGGATCGGAATCCCAATACAGGCTAGACATCAGCATCAGTTTATGATTAATGTGTGGGATGGAATTGTAGGTGATTGTCTGATAGGTTCATGTTTGACCAGGAGCTAAAAACGGGGACTTTATTTCGAACACACTTCCAGACCTGCTAGAGGATGTACCCCTGCTAATACAGAGACGTATGAGTTTCATGCGTGATGGTTTTCCAGCATATTTTAGTTCTGTTGTTCGCGACGCACTGGTTAAAAGATGGATAGGTAGAAGAGGACTAGTTCCATGGCCTACACGCTCAACGTGTCGTAGGGGCCTGTTTGAAAGGGCCCGCCAGTCAATGAACCGATGGGTGCATGCGTGGGTAAAAGCAAGCGGAGGACAATTTGAATATTTACTATGAGTTTCTGTGCTGAGGTACAACGATGGCCATTTGGACATGTGTTATATGGACATTTTACCTTGTTTTGGTGTCAGGAACACGCTCCCAAATGTTTCTAAAAGTATTTTTGATACACCCTGTATCTATACATATATAAAAGGCAGAATGTGTGTGTGTGTGTGTGTTTATATGTTTGATCAGATCTCCTACATTTTTCAACCGATTTCAACCAAATTTAACATAGTTACTGCTAATGGTCATGCGGAGGTTTTGACGGCGCCAAAAATTGATTTAAGTTAATATTTAAATCAATATTATCGATTTTTCATTTTTGTTTGGACGCACGCGTGTGTAATTATGTGCATTCACTGCACACAAGCAGATATGGGCACTTTTCATGTCAGAATTAATAGCATAATTAGAAAAAGTCGGATTTAAGTGCTTATATGGGAATAAGAAAGGACAAGAATGGCCACATTTTGGTTTTGGATGCAAATGTTATCACAATGAAGGATTTCTGTCGCAGCCGAACTTTGCGCTCCAAAAGCCAATCGGATTAGTGTTATTAGTCAAGCGTGGCTTGCGCGATACGTAATGCTTGCTGGTGATTGGCCAATTCACGAGCCGGGGTCATGCGAGATCATGTGTTAACGGGGGGGGGGTCAGGTAGCCTACTTTTATTTCAGGATTTAACGCTCATACCTTGGTTTTTAAAAAGGATCTTTTAATGTTTCAATGCAGGTATGCATTACTTTCCATGTTTTCTGCATTTGCACAGTAAAGTAAACGTCAAGACCACTTTAAAGGGGATTTACCGAGCTACATGTCAAATTTTACCAGAAAAATCTGTAAAAACAAGGTAAAATTGCTGCTTTTTAGGTGTTTGTAGCCCATTTAGCCTACTAAAGCATAGGATTGAATTCAGTGAGCAATTCATGCCACTTCACGTTACCACTTTTAAGCCAAGTGGACAGAATTGGCCCTCCCCAATTGTCCAAGTTGTCAAATTTTTCACATTTGATTCCATTTTTTCATTCGAAGGGACACCGAGGGACTGTTATGTCTTTTCATGCCGTTTACGTGTAGCAAAAGGCACCTTCTCGCTATAATTTTACTACTGCACATCGCTGCTCCAAAAAGTTCTCGCACATTTTCATTTAAATTCGTGCCAGTTAAATTCTTTCATCATCCATCAGTAAACGAAATTAACATTGCCTCCAATTTTGTTCGTAAGAAGTGTAAAAACGCTTGTATTTTCAACTTTTGATCATTGAAACTACCTCATATCTCCTGGTTGCTCAAAATTTTCAAAGAAAAATGAAGCTTGAAAATTCCATTTTCTGATTGGCTGACATTGAGAGACTGCGCTACATCGGTGACGACGTAAATCAAAAAGGCAATTCCTATTTTGGGATGAGGAACTACATAGCTTTCATATTTATCAATAAAATACCCCGATACAATAAAGTCGCCAGATACTATTTTGAAATATCATCCGCCACTGTGCACTGCTTTGACTAACCCAGTTGGAGGCTAACCAATTGGCGTCAACTGTTCAAGGTTGCTGCGAGCTCATTGGCACGGTTGCAAGCGTTTAACTTGGGCCCATCCAATCATACGTGCGAGCAGTTCTCTTACGCACGTGTACACACGTGCGTACGTACGTCACCTTAGTATGTGCGCTCAAGGTCAACCGGCCAATTGCCTCTTTATACCATAACTTGCACGCGTGTTCACACATCTGCGATTACTGTCTCGCACTTGGCTCACTTCATTCGTTTCTTACGGAAACCGCAACTTGTTGATTACGTATCCAAACTGTGTTTTTTTACTTTTAAGTTATAACTACATCAGTTTCCGCGTTTATCGAATTTACTTCCCAAATTACCTACTACCGTTTTAGCTTTACCTGGATTTTTTAAAGACATTTTTTTTGTCTTCGATCCCCTTTTGACACAGTTACATATATTTTTGGGATCCCTCTAACTTAACCTACGTTTAGACTAAACATATTTTTTGCACTCAAAAAACCTACATACCTTTTATTACGTTTGCCTTTTTAAAATTGGTTTAAATACCGCCTAAGAGAAGAAAACGTTTTGGACGGCACACAGCTGCTGCCTCCGCTACAAGAGCAGCAAGGGCAAGTGAAACCGCAGAGCAAACTTCGTTGCGCCTTTCTCAGATGGCCTCACGCTCTGCTGCCCGCATCTCCACGGAAAGTACCGCTGAATGGACTGAAAGGCTGGCATCAGTAGCATGAAGTTATGTTATCACGGCGCGCTAGACTTTCAACTGAAGAGCGCTTAGTACAGAATTCACAGGACGCAATACGCGTTTCTATGGCCAGGGCTTCCGAGTCCCCAACACAGACAGTCCTTCGGCGTTTAAGGAATGCCAGCGCTACAGCATGTTCTAGAGCTTTAGAAATTCCGGAACAAACCACTTCGCGTCGTCTTAGAAATGCTAGGACTACAACATCTTCCATGGTTTCGGAACAACCTTAAAAACCGCTATTCGTCGTTTAAGAAATGCCAGCGCTACTGCGTCTGCCAGAGCTTTAGAAAGTCCTGTGCAGACCGCTAATCGTCGTTTGAGGAATTCCAGATCTACTGCGTCTGCCAGAGCTTCAGAAAGCCCTGGCGTACGGCGAGCACGGCTCAACAAGAATGGCCAAATCGCAAGGACAGATGCTCAGCGTCGCGGGTCTGCATTTAGGTGAACAGTATTTCGCCCATGGACAGCTTTACGTAGGCTGCTCCCGAGTCGGGAGTAAGGATAACGTTTACGTTTACTCTCCAACAAACAAAGCTAAAAATATTACCTACGCAGAAGTCCTATAGACCATGATCGGTCACGTTTAAAGGCAATGTTTATGTAAAGGTCGTCGTAGTATCCACTTGCCATTACTAAGACATTTCATTAAAGGTTGTCTTGCTCACCAGATGCTGCCTTATCACTTAAACCCCACCATAGCTGTATTCGCACTTACATGTCGACCGCGTAACCATTTTCAGTTGTAACACAAAACCAATACGTGGGAAGGTGGATTCGTTTAATTGCCAGAGAAGTCGAGTGCGTCCACGCAATTCAGGCCTCAGCAAAAAGAAGTGGGATAATAAAAGAATATAAGCATGCAGAATTATAATATGCATTCTCTACCGTACATCGTTGGCGTGTTTCTCCCCTTACCATAAGGGCTGCTTTAGGTAATGCTACATGCGCTTAATGCTCGCCTCAACTGGCTATTAAAAACTACAAAAATATTTGTGCCACATACAAGTACTCGCACCGGCACCTTCCACTACTTCTGTTATGTGGTTCTGTTTGCAGTAGTGGAAACGCCGTCTTTGGGGCAAAAGACCCGTCTACCTTTCACGCTATTGCGTTTTACTACGTTACAACTGACACAGGTCTTGCACTCAGGGATAATAAAACCATCCCATCGGAATACAAAGCCATCTGCCACAACTCACCAAAAACTTCCTAAGGCCCGTGTTCCTATTGAACTTGACAACTTTTTAATTGGAGGTGTCTTAGTAATGGCAAACGGCTGATGCTACCATGGCTGTCCATTGCTTCCTTTTAAGCCTTACAATTTTTTCTTCCGTTGTGCTGATGAATACCGATAACTTGTGTACATTACGTTTTTACGTGGGCGGCCATCAGTTCTACTAGACATCAGCCTTACATGCGTGTACAAAATGAGTATGGGCGGTTATAACCTTCCATTCAGAGGAAGTTTACTCACGGGCAACGCCGGGTTTTACTGCTAGTATATATATATACGAGGCTTTAGTTTAAAAAAATAAAAAGTTTGGCATACATGGTTTTCCACTTCTCAATTCTTTTATTATTATTATTATCTTTGCAGGAGTATTTATTTATATCTGAATGTTTTACATCGAGCTCTATGGCTGACTGGCGTTTGTTTACATTCATAAAAAACAATTCGCTAGATTTACCTAGACCATTCTGTCGAATGAAGATAGCTCAGTGGCAGAAACTCTGACTGACACCAGATCAGTTGTGCTTCAATCTTGGTTTAAGGCATCCGGATGTCTAGTCGAGCTGAGATACAGCGAAACAGTACTGTCTGCGAATGACGCACACACACACATATATATATGGAAAAGATTATAACTGTTCCAACGAAAGAAAGATGTATTTAAAAAAAAAAAAAAAAAGGAGAGAAACCGCAAATGTTTTTGGTTATAATCTGGATTTGTTTTAGTGTATATATTATATTTTATTCTTCATATTTTTGCTACACGTGTTTCCGGTCTCGTGACCTTTTTCAGGCAAATTAAAGGAATCAATTTTTAAAGGAATAAATGTCCTTATGTTCTTTTGATGTTTCATTGTTCATTTTCTGTATATGTAGTGAGCCTTGGTCTCATTTTTGGACTGTTGGCAAAAGTGAATTTCTGCTTAAGTGGTAATAAAATCACTAAGTTTGGTCTGAGTGGTGGCGATGTTTGCGTTTTTATATATATATATATATATATATATATATATATATATATATATATATATATATATATTCAAAATAGTCATAGATAGGTACTTATGTGTTACTTGCTTGCAGAAGTTTTCGGAGTAGAATGTTACGTTTCATTTCAAGAGTGGGCGTCAATGACCATTCCTATCTCTCCACCCAATCACATCGTCATACTCACATTCTTCGATGGTGGATCAATAGACCCCTAGCCTGATATGTAGTTATTAGTTAAATTTTGATTCGGAATTTTTTTTTTTACTTCATATGTGTGTATGTGTGCATGCGCAAATGTAAACACACAGCCATCAAAACTGGAAAAAAGCAGATCGACTTGCAAAAATGCCAACAATTTTCGTTCCAGTGGCCTCCCTCCCGCTGCTGGCCCGAAAAGCCATTCAGCAATTTATCAGCTACATTGATTACAAGTGTTGAAAGTTTGTAACATTCACTTACGAAATGCTTCCTCAATTTAAAAAAAAACAAACCTTGTTCCTGGCAATATCATTAAATTTCTTCCAAACATTTACCTTACCTCAAAATAAGTTCGGTAAAATATTCAAACTGGTAACAGATAGTTCACTCGGAACGTATAAATATAAACGAGAAATAAATAAATGGTTATAAAAATTAATTTTGTGAAATGTTCAATGTTTTAAAAAAATTTTTCCCCAGAGAAAGAATTTCATCAAATTTTTTTTCAGAAATTTCTCGAATTAAACTTTTTCTTAGAATTGAAAAATACTAGGAACATTTAAAAATTAGAGGACATTATTTTAAAAAAATATTATTTTATAATAAGAGTTAAATAATAATAAAAACATGAAACCAAAAATTTATTTTCATTATAAGTGAGGGGCATGCAATTAGTATGGAACTCATGGTTATGCTCTATAATTGTAGAAAGCCAAAATATAATCGCGTCTAATATTTGGATAGCTTGACCCAAAAAAGCAGGTGGGTGCCATATTTAAAATACACTGTTAATGATCTCTCTTAGTGTTTGCAACAGAAAGTGTTTTTGCAAAGCAAGAATTTAACATCTGTCACTCGCACAAATGCAGGCAAGCAAATGTTATTCAACTTCAACATTCAGGCATCTGACCAAAATGCAAGAATTAGAAAGTAAATTTTACAGACAATTACTGCTACTGTGAGTTTACTTCTCACCGGGTGCCACGCAATTGAGGCTTTGCACAAGAATAATCTCAGTTCATGTTATTTGCAAAGCAAAAGCTAGTTAAAACTATGAAAGCTTTATCAACCTAAATTCTGTCTGGGGATTTATGCTTCATATAAAATTTAAGCGCAAAAAACATGATCAAGATCACATTAACTCTATTTTTATAATTTCTATCCTACCGTAGATATCATTCCAAAAACTAATTTGCCATTAAAGAAGAAAAAAATCTGGTATGGAATATTAAAGATGAAGAAGGACTTTCAAATGTTACATTTTTATATATTGTTTTAATCTAATCTGAAAAGTTGTAAGAAAACATTAGCGGAATGTCCTAATAATAATAATAATAATAATAATAATAATAATATATATATATATATATATATATATATATATATATATATATATATATATATATATATATATATATATATAAAGAGAGAGTGAGAGAAGAGAGCGAGAGAGAGAAAATAACCACATATGCTCCTTATATATATATATATTGAGAGAGATAAAATGATGATGAAAATATTCTTTCTATATTTTTTATGTTTTTAAAATGTTCAAAAACATTTTTCAATTTAAAAAATTAGTGATATCTGCAAGAACAGTCAAAATTGTTGAGATTCCCCTAAAATTTTATTGTTCTTCCAAATATCGACTAACTAAAATACATAAAAATTATACAAATTCTTTCTTTGTCATCTCTCTCTCTCTCTCTCTCTCTCTCTCTCTCTCTCTCTCGCTATATATATATATATATATATATATATATATATATATATATATATATATATATATGATCAAAATATAGTTTTAAGGTATGTTATATTTATGGATTAAAATACTCAATATTTTCATCATGTAGATATAAAAATATAAAAGTTGGCACATAGATCAACACCATGCGGCGACAGTCTTTTTCATGCTTGAATGGAATATTCTGACATCCACTTTTATATGTTTATCACTTCTCTCTCTCTCTCTCTCTCTCTCTCTCTATATATATATATATATATATATATATATATATATATATACACACACACACACACACACACACACACACACACACACACATATATATATATATATATATATATATATATATGTACGCACACACGCAGAGGGTGTCCCCCCAAAATGTATACACATTTTAACAGCTGAAGCTTAACTGATGTTTTTTTCTTTCCATGTTAAACCCATTAGAATTAATGACGGCATTCAAACTAAACTTTGAACAAAGGAAATTCGTTCTAAAATGCTACTGGAAGTGGGAAAATGCAGTTGAAGTGCAAAGACAATTTAGGAGGAAGTTTCAAACAAATCCACCAGCGCAACTTACCATCACTCGAATTAGAGAGGTTTGAAGCCGATGGAACTGTTCTGAATGTCCACAAGAAGTGTTCCGTGACAAGCCCCACAAAGAAAGAGTACTGGAAACGTATCAACAAAGTCCAGGATAATCTGTGCATCAAGCGAGTCGTGAGGTAGGTATTTCAAAATCTAACGCATTTTGAAGTGCTCTCAATGGAAAATTTACATTCCAAGATTAGTCCATGCTATTAATGACGATGATACAAACCGAAGTGTGGAGTTAGATCCTATCTTGATGAGATCTTGCCAAACAGGTGCATTGGACGAAGGGATTTCGTAGAATACCTTCCGCGTTCACCAGACCTCACACGACTAGACTTTTTTATGGGGATACTTAAAAGCCAAAGTTTATGCTATAAAACCTGCAATCGTCGCTGAATTGAGAGCAGCCATTGAACGAGAATGCACAAAAATACGAAATGTTTCTTGATGTTTGCGATTCCATTGCTTCACGTTGTCCGCAGTACCTGGATCAGAACGGATGTCAGTTTGAAAACAAGCATTGATAAAACAATAAAATAATGTCTGTGGATTCAATTAAATTTTAAAAATGAAATGTATTTTAATAAACATTGACTTTATAATTATTTAAAGTGTGTATACATTTTTTGGGACACTCTGTATATATATATATATATATATATATATATATATATATGTGTGTGTGTGTGTGTGTGTGTATGTATGTATATATATATATATATATGTGTATATATAGATATTTATATACATATGTAGAGAGATAGAAAGAAAGAGAGTGAAAGAGAGAGAGAGTGGGGGAGATAGTGCGCTAGGTATTTGAGAGCACATAATCAGCATGGGTCATAAATCAAAGACAGCCGCTCGTAATACCTCAAATGTTTACATTCCTTTCTTACAGGCACATCTTGAGCATTAATGTGGCAGCCGATACAGGAAATGAAAATATAATCCATCGACGCAGAGATTCAGAAATAGTGAACTCTCTGAAAGTGACCAGGTGAAACTGAATTGAACTCTGCCTGATAGTCCCAGATCAAGCTTTAGATCGAAAGGTTAGTTTATCCACATTTTAAGATACCGTCGCTTATAGTGAAAGATATTTAATGTGGTTTGTTTCTTTTTCCTATAATAATGGTCTTGCAATGAATGCTGTATAATATTTTGGTATTATCTATTAATATTTGTCTTATATTGATCTTAGGTGTATTTTGATTGTACTGAAACAAAAAGCAGAATATGTTAACACGAAGTTTGGCCAGTTTATCTACCATTTTGATTTGTAGGTGCAAGAATTTATCCAAGAATGAAAATAATATAATAATAAATTTTATGTGGAACCGTTTTACAGAATTTGACAGCACCAGATAAGAATCAGTCAAATATTTCTTCTTCTTCTTCTTCTTCTTCTTCTTCTTCTTCTTCTTCTTCTTCTTCTTCTTCTTCTTCTTCTTCTTCTTCTTCTTCTTCTTCTTCTTCTTCTTCTTCTTCTTCTTCTTCTTCTTCTTCTTCTTCTTCTTCTTCTTCTTCTTCTTCTTCTTCTTCTTCTTCTTCTTCTTCTTCTTCTTCTTCTTCTTCTTCTTCTTCTTCTTCTTCTTCTTCTTCTTCTTCTTCTTCTTCTTCTTCTTCTTCTTCTTCTTCTTCTTCTTCTTCTTCTTCTTCTTCTTCTTCTTCTTCTTCTTCTTCTTCTTCTTCTTCTTCTTCTTCTTCTTCTTCTTCTTCTTCTTCTTCTTCTTCTTCTTCTTCTTCTTCTTCTTCTTCTTCTTCTTCTTCTTCTTCTTCTTCTTCTTCTTCTTCTTCTTCTTCTTCTTCTTCTTCTTCTTCTTCTTCTTCTTCTTCTTCTTCTTCTTCTTCTTCTTCTTCTTCTTCTTCTTCTTCTTCTTCTTCTTCTTCTTCTTCTTCTTCTTCTTCTTCTTCTTCTTCTTCTTCTTCTTCTTCTTCTTCTTCTTCTTCTTCTTCTTCTTCTTCTTCTTCTTCTTCTTCTTCTTCTTCTTCTTCTTCTTCTTCTTCTTCTTCTTCTTCTTCTTCTTCTTCTTCTTCTTCTTCTTCTTCTTCTTCTTCTTCTTCTTCTTCTTCTTCTTCTTCTTCTTCTTCTTCTTCTTCTTCTTCTTCTTCTTCTTCTTCTTCTTCTTCTTCTTCTTCTTCTTCTTCTTCTTCTAATAATAATAATAATAATAATAATAATAATAATAATTTTATACAGACTTCAAGATATTCAAGATGTAGATAGTTTCTTTTCTATATTAATGACCTCTAGAGTTTTCAGCCTTTCCTTGCAGAGATTGCCGTATTTTGGTATTACCTACTAATATTTGTCTTATGTTGAAATATGTTGAAAGGTGTGTTTTGTTTGTTTGTGATATGATGATAGATATGTGCACGAATTGCAGTAAATTTCGACAAGTGACTATTCAATCTACGGGAAAATGTGGTGCATGTGTGTCCAAGATCAGAATTTAATGTTGTTTTTATTGTTAATATTGGACATTCGTGTTGATATTCCTGGGTCCCCTTTTGTTCTGATCAGAACTGTCGATGCTGTCTGGTCTGTCATCGCTGGCATTATGTGTCGACCTTGGTGAATGTCAGTAATATGTAGCCGTTCAAAACTCTCTCTGCGTGTATAGGTATGTTTAGTTGACCACTGTTGTCTACATCTAAGTATCATCGATATGTCAAGGCGAATATACATAGAAATTCTCAGACTTGACCAGCCGACTTCTCCAAGTTCCACAATCCTATTCCATAAGAGACGTTTGATATTTGCTGAAAGTCAATAATATAAAGAATTAAATAAAAACATTTGAATCTATAATTAATTAATTTAAGAATAAGCAAATAAATAAACGACAAGTTGGATTCTTACGGATTATATGAGACTTAAAAATTTGCAACAATCCCAAAGTTATATATACAAAGAAGGGTGTGTATGTATACAGATATATGTATAGGTTAGTGTGTAGATATAATAGACCGGTGAAAGAAATTCGAGATTTAAAAAACAACAATAATAATATTGATCATAAAAAAATAATATTTATTGTATATTAATCAGCGTTTTGACAGACATATTTTATCAAGACAATATGGGATTTATTATGTTGTACGAGTTTATATACAGAGGTGAGAATGTCATTGATAAACCAATGACATCCTCGCCTCTGTATATAAACACGTATAGCTTAATAAATCTTATATTGCCTTGATAAAGACCTTGTTTAATATATAAAAACCCACTAAACTAATTGAGTTTCTATTTTCCAGGTTTTCAGAAAAAACATTTAGCTATACTGACTCCATTTGTCGTAAGAATCACTGAAAACCCCTTTGAGTTATTTAGATAGATAGAGAACAGGTTAAAATCGTTTTGTGTCAGCCCCACTATATCTTCCCAAATGAGCAATGGCGTGAGAAAAAAAGATCAATCAGGCCTTCAGTAATGGTACCAACCTTCATACTCTGGCTTCCATCTTCAAAGTCCATTCAAGAAACATCAAGAGAACGGTGAATAAATCTAAAAAGAATGAACAATAGAGATGAAAATTGGATGTTACAACACCATGAGGGATAATCATTTCAACTTAGAGCTAAATACATTGTTATTGTTCAAAATAGAGTCCAGTATTGGTATAAAAACTACGGAGAATTCCAGTAAGATATCTTTAATCAATTCTAAGATACAACTATTAAAATCAATGTTTAATCTAACATTTGGACAATTTTGCTGTTACACGTTTAGACACTTTTACTGTGACACGCGGTGTGTGTGTATATATATATATATATAAATATATATATATATATATATATATATATATATACATATATATATATATATATATATATATATATATATACATATATATATATATACACACACACACACACATATATATATATATATATATATATATATATATATATATATATATATATATATATATATATATATATATATAATTTTAATGTATTAATATAAAGTACCTAAAAGGAAGACAGATAATTAAGGATAATTGTCATAGTAATTGTGAGTTCAATCCCTGCGTTGGGTAGTGTGCATTTAGACTCAGTGGAAACGGGGATGAGCAATAACTGAGCAGTACTAAATAAAAACTAGACGGGATATCGCAAGACATGGTCAGCGGTTCGAGAACTCCCCATAGATCAAATAAAGGGTCCAGTTCTAAATTCTATGGAAGTTACCTGGAACGGCAAGAACATTATGAGGGTGAAGGGCACAACAGTCGAAACGCTGTGATAATAACAAAAAGATGACAATAGTTGTCAATGATAACTTCTCATCGCAGAAATTCACACTGAAAATTTAGAAAAGTCAAAATACTGATTTTTGTTTATTCTTTTCAATAACAGTTCCGCCACGTTAAACCCCAAATATTTGTGAAAATCAAGTGCTTTCATAATTTGTATTTTTCTTCCGTATCTAAAAATAGATCGGATTTCGGAAGAGCACTACCCTGACCCTTTCCATTGACTCACATTACGATTGTCATTGATGTTGGAATTGTGACGAAGAGAAAGGACAGCAAGGACGGAGTAATTTCCGGACTTTACAGTTAGCAAAAGTGTCCAACTCATCGCGTATGCATTCATTAATGGGCGAAACATCTTCAATTACGGACAACATACATTTCAAGAGGAGAAACACAGACACAGTTAGTAAGTAAAGGAAACACATCTTATGTTTACACAATTGTATTTGGCTAAAAATAGCTTTTATTTTACTGAACACAAAAGAAAAGCATAAACTTTTCGGGAAGCAATATTTGCTGAATTTATTGCTTTGTTCGTATATTTATAATCTTAAATGTCTAATTAGTAAAATATGGGCAAATGCCTGATCGTGTTATTTTATGAAATATTGTTTTTTTCTTACAAGCCTTTTCTCTCGTTTATATAAAACTAATCTGACAAGGTTTCATTTTCGTAAAGATGAAAGAGGTTTTTAAAATTTATCTTCTATATAATTTAATTATTTCGAAATTCTGTTCTCATATTGATTGTTATCTGAACTTTATTTAATCAATTACAAAACATGGGTTTTCTTTTTAAAAACGACAAATAATTTTCTGCCTATGTCATACATTCTGCATGTTTCGTTAATTCTTACATCAGAAATAAGATTTCATCGCCGAAAATAAGTAGGCAAACGGCCATTTCAAGTTACAAAAGTTATAAAATATTACCTATCATACTCCCAGCTAGCCGTGTTCTATCGAAAGTCCACTGTTTTAAATGCTGCAACAAAATATCTTCCGATTTCCTCCATTGTCAAATACTACAAAATATCTAACACTTGATTATTTTCATTATACAAGTAACAGACAGTCATTCAAAGTCATGAGGTATAAACACGTTTTGGTACTTTATGTTTTGATCGGTATATTTTCCGGCTATTCTAAAGTTTTGCTTTAATATTGTTTCCTAGCAGCACTTCACCCGAAGATAATATGCAAAGAAAATGTTAAAATATGTGTACTTCTTTTTTGCTTTTGTGTCTCATTTTACTGCAATCTTTTGTTTGATAGGCCAGGTTTTTAATTTCTTTTATCCTAATAGGAATTAACATCGCAATCATATATATATATATATATATATATATATATATATATATATATATATATATATATATATATATATAATTTTGTGTATTTTGGTAGCAAATTCTCTTTTAGGCATGTCTGATTAAATAAATTACAGACATTATGTCTGCTAATTTTTAACAAAATCCGTTAATACTCATGAATAACCTTCCGTGTATTGATGTTAAAGGATGAGAGAAATGTTCTATAGCTGTTTAAATTTCTTTTATTTTCATTTCCCAAGTACTTTCGATCTTCTTCCCAGATCATCTTCAGGGGTGCAAGTGGTACAAAACTATATGTTGTTCATTAGTTGCGCATTGTTATCCATTACCGTAATTTTTTACATTATACATTTAAATGCAAACGGTTGACAATGTGCTGAACGTTCATTAGAACGTGAAAAAATTATCCATTATGGAATTTTTTTCCTGTTATAATGTCATGGTCATTCGCGCATTAATGCGTGAAAAAACTGTTACTTTACAGGCATTTCAGAACATTACTGCTGTATTTATACTTGATTCTGTTCAGTGCCGGCTTTAATTTTTTTAATATAAATTGATTCCTGTATCTGTAGTCTGAATTTGTTGTTTTCTTGGTGTAGGATAGTTTTGTTGTCGATTAGTAATTTTTTATGTTGTGAATGTGGACAGGATATATATATATATATATATATATATATATATTTATATATATATATGCATGTATACTTGAATACACACACATACACCCACTCACACACACACACATATGTATATGTGTATGTGTGTGTGTATTGTGTATTTTGGCAGCAATCCCTCTTTCATACATGTTTCGTTAAAGACAACTGATAAGATAGTGCGATGAAGCTTTTTATTTAATTTTTCTTGTGTTCGTACAAGTGTTTTCTTTTCTGGACACAAGGTGTGTAAAACTATCTAAACGTTCTGCATATCCGAACGCTTTCGGCTATTCTTTTAGCTATTATCAGGGGAAATTTTTATTTATTATTTTTAACTGAACGTGCGGGATTTTTTTATGTATGTATCTGAAGTTATAGGAATATATATATATATATATATATATATATATATATATATATATATATATAATATGGCTGTGATAAAAACATACATATACTTGCACGTACGTATATATTTCTTTCTCTGGTGTTATAAAAACAGGGTTCAATGTTAAATAATTTATTTATTCAGTTTAATTGAGTGTGTGCGTTGTGTGTATGTTTTTAGTGCTATAGAGATGTTTTATTTTCCGAACACAGTCAGCACATTGTGGCCGTGTTCGTAGTTAATATTATTTAGTGTTATTAATATTAACTACGATTGTAAAAAAATTTCATATATTCGAATGTTTACATAAAAAATTCTTTGCTTCTCTCACACAAACACGGACTCCCATGCACACACAGAGGCACACACTGATACATACATACATCTCCCAGTGTCCAGAAACGAAAGCCAAAAATTGCTGGTCAACAATATTTTAATTTCTTTTACTCTACACCAGTGTTTCTCAACCTTTTTTTTTATACTTCAGACCAAACTTGTAGAATAACTAAAACTCTGGGGAATACTTTATTTTTAATTAGGAAAAATTAGTCATAAATTTTGGAAATAAGAAAATTATAAACAAGTCTCCTAAAGTAAGTATTTATTTTTATGACATTACATTCTATATTTAAGTATGTTTGTATGAAACCTGTGCTTTCTTTGTTTAAATATGAAAATAATAATTTACTCTTCTGTTAACTTTGGTCGCACCTGGATACTTTTCAGAGTGCACTAGTGCGCCCGGGCGCACAGGTTTAGAAACGCTACTCTAGACAGACACAGACTGTGTCGAGGATGAGTTCATCCCTTTCTGTTGTAACGCTGACAATTGACTCAAACTCAACAGAGCTTGAAATATCATCATCATCTTCAAGAACAATAACAATAACAATGATGATGATAATAAGATAAGGAAAGGAAGAAAAAAGAAAACATAAACGATTGAAGAATAGAAGAAAAGGGATGAGGCTGCTACTACTAGTACTACTACTACTACTACTACTAACAACAATAATAGTAAAATGAATATTCATAATATTTAAAAGAAATAGAATAATACGAAAGGAAAGGAAAGAAAGAAGAAGATAATAATCAGTTTTTGTTGATTATGCGAATAAGAGATAAGCGAATAATGCGAACATTTATTTTGGAACAAGCAGACGACACAAGAGAAGCCCAGTAATTATCTTTGACGTAGGGCATAAAAAGAGACCTATTCACAATGAAAACCAGACAAAATAATGAGAGTTCAAATGTCAACAGATTTTTCTGCTCGATTTATTTTCTTTTCTTGTATTTTAAGTGTCACTTTTGATACAATAGTGTCTGTAGATTTATTTTCAGTTTTCTTTGTCATTGAAAGCAAATAGTTCAGTTTGCATGTAAAGCACAAGTGGAAGAGGAAAGATAAAGCAATGGAAAAAGATGGATTCTCAGTCGCTGAATGAAGAGATAAGCCCACTCATGAGACAATGCTTTCAATTACTAAGATTCTTTTCCCTTTTTGTTACAATTTTTTTCTTTGTTTGTTTGTTTCTTTTTTTTGTTTGTTTGTTTGTTTGTTTCTTTCTTTCTTTCTTTCTGTCTGTCTGTCTGTCTGTCTATCTGTCTCTTTCAACTTTCGCCCCTGTCTTCCATTGCCAAAAGCTGTCGTTCATATTTTGTTACAATTCTTTTTCTTTCACTTTGTCTTTTTCTTTCTTTCTTTCTTTCTTTCTTTCTTTCTTTCTTTCTTTCTTTCTTTCTTTCTGCATTTGCCCCTATATTTCACTGCCAAAAGCTGTCGTCCATAATTTTAAGGTATGGAAGCTTAAAAAGAAAAAGTATATTAAGTTTTTTTCTTTTTCTCACCGGCTAGAAATTCATTATGTTAGTTTCGGGTCAAATTTTTAACAACAATTATCTTGACCTTGAAGAATTAAAACATTTCAGCTTTCTTCCTGAATGACCAGTCTTGTATATCTTTTTGGGTGCGCTTCAGGTCTGTCTAGTTGACAGAAGATTGCCGCTTTGTCCGAATAAATGGCTAATGTTGTCAAAAGTTTGAAATAAGAAGAAATAACAATATATCGCATTTGGGGTTTTATTGCTTGTCCCCATCAGACGAAAATGTTTATAATTAATGAGAATTAGTACGTTAATTTAATATTTTTTAACCCTAGTCAATAACCATCAAGGTTAAGGTTTTGTTTTCAATGGTATCGATACTTAAAAAAAGACCCGCCATTTTGGATTTTTTGAAGTGAGGAACTTATTCTGTTTATTTCTGTCTTATATTTAAACATCTATACTTGAAAATTATGAAGTTAGGTTTTGAAATGAAAATACGCTTTATAAAGCTTGAACTCATTATTTTATTTTATTTTATTTTTAACCCTGGTCTATAACTATCACGTTTAATGTTTTGTTTTAAATGGTAAAGATACTTAAAAAGACCCCGCCATTTTGGATATTTTGCAGCGAAGAATGTATTCTATTTTTTGTTGTTGCTGTTGTTTTTTTTTCTAGGCATCCATACTTGAAAACTATGAGGTTAGGTTTAGAAAAATACTCCAACGCTTGAAAAGGGTTGAACTCATTCTTATTACTCTTCGGCATCATTATAATACTGTAGTATCGTTTAAATCGTGGGGCCATGAATTGCAGTTCATTTAAAAAGAAATTGTTTAATAATTAATTTATTTGCTCTGATGAAGTATAACAAATGCTGCTGTGGATCGAACTCGCTATCAATGACTTTAAACTTGTTAACACATCGCTACAACAAAACATTGGATTTGTTTACGGTTTATACAATTTTTACATGTGTAAATGCGGAAAAGCTGTTCTTATTGCAGGCCAGAGAGATTGTATATAAGCAAATCTCAAGTTGGTATGAAAACTATTTTTGCGAAAGCAACATGGATCAGTTCTGTTTGTCCCTAAATGTAAAAAGAAAAACAAACCGAAATCTCCCAGACACCAAGAAAGCAGAAGTTTCCTCAAAACAAACTAAGGATAATTTGAAAGAAATCACATCACTGATTTATCAGTCATCACCGGAGAACAGGGTAATGAAATGTTGGTATGTGCCTATCGTCCATTGGAATGAACAGCTTGTCAAAGATAATAGCCTTAATCATAAATGAAAACATTACAGAATGTCTCCAGTAAATGACTTGATGCGCAGTTAAAGCAGCACTACATAAAGTTATACTAATAAAAGTCATAGAATACCATATTTGATGGCAGATAAAACCAACTTTGCCCGCCACCAAAAAATAGCTCAAAAATCGTTCTACATCTCATATTAGTTGAGGCCTACTAGAGGCAAATTTTATCATCAACTCTCACTGCCGCAGGCTGCCATTTTCCGTCAGATGGTCCCTCCTAACTTTATTTTTAATCATTTCACCCTGCGCATGGCAATAAAGCCACTAGGACGCAAGGGGTTACTAAGTGTTAGAGAATATGAGAAAAACTAATGTTAAGGAGAGAAGACAATAAAAGAACTACTCTATAATTCCATGGTAATATTATTTATTCAAACAACATTATTTTTTTTCTTTTCTGATTTCTGTTGTATACAAATTTCCTTCCGGGTACCAACCAGAGTTCTAAGGTTAGAAATGGCTTCATGATACGTTCCACTAATCATTTTTGTAAAAAAGAAACCCCAAAACACTAAAATCACAGACGTTTTACATAGATAAAGAAACTCGTAATGCGTGAGCTGTACTATTGAGTACATTTTTTTGTATTTCTTTAAGGCATGGATAGCAGGAATTCTTTCAATGAGTCTATCAGAACCATTTCCAATCAACTTTTCCGAGGGCCTCAACTACAACTGGAATTATTGATGTCTTCATATGCCACATTTTTTAGATTTCTATTTCAAGATCCTTGTATTTTGATAGTTTTTTTAAAGATCTTCAAAGATATATTACTATCTGCAGTGACTGCCATGACAATAAGAAAGTAGATTCTGTTCTTGTGGTCTTTGATCGCGATGTATGGGTGATTAGCTTTGGTTGATCTGTCTGTGTGTATTGTAAAGTCCCATGAAATTCTTACAGGTCCTATCTCCGTAACCGGGTCTGGGTGGTGTTCATACCAATTTCTTGCAGTTTCCTTCCCGTAAAAGTGGTATATTTTCCAGTGTAGATTATTATCATTATTATTATTATTATTATTATTATTATTATTATTATTATTATTATTATTATTATTATTATAAGCAATACGGTAAAAGAAATTATCATAACAACGTCGGTATTACTTTAACCATCTTACCGAAATAGGCTTCAAACTTTTTTAAACATCAAGGGGTTACTGAGTGTGAAAGAATACGAGAAATTCTGAACAGTGAGCATAACGCTTGACATTGTATTTAATTTTTTGAAGATGAAAGTTGACTGGAAAGCAAGGGGCTGGAAGAGATTTTCACAAGCGAAAAGTGCGATAGAAGACTGTTAGCAAAGAACTTATGGTTACATCTAGCCATTTCAATTGTAGAATGATGAGACCTAGCTACCAATCTACTACTGCGTTAAAATTCGTAACATCAAGCTACCACAGAGGAGAGTTCGTCAGAACATTTATCATGAAAATATTTATAGAAAAGGCGCAGGCAAGCTACATTACAGCGGTGGGAAAGTGACTGAAGCCGAGATGCTAGGTCAGAAACGATAACATTGCAGATTCTTATTTGGATTTTATCAAGAATATCTAAATACCTAGCAGAAACACCAGACCAAATGCGTCAGCAATATTCAATGCATGGACGAATGGCAGACATATAAACGTGTAAGATAGATTCAAAAGAGAAAAATTGTCTAGCTCGACACAGTGAACTAACTTTTCAAGCAGTACACCTGACAATATAATCTTTCCACTTTGTGTCAGCGGAAAACGTTAGCCCGAGAAGGCACAATGAGCCACTCTCCTGGATGTTAACGTCAGTCTTCCTGATGAAAGGCAAAAAACTTTATTTGTTATATAATGAAGGAAAGGAAAACGTAACACATTCTTATTATTAATCAGCTAGAAGGTACAAAGGTGTTGTGGTAAGCACTAGTTACTCTCCTTACTATCATAAATGGACTGATCCACTAATGATAAGTAGTCCTGGGTAATTGTCTAGAAATAAAAGAAGATAATACTATTACAGTGACTTGTCTAGCTGAGTATTGAACATTACTATCACGAGTCGGTCGAATTAAGTGTTGTGTCTTGCCAGACCCCACATCACAACAAAAAGAAAAAGATGTAACTGAAAGGAAATGCCATTAATGGTAAACATATCATTAATGTCGCAGAGAAATATGCCTGTTATAGGAAGGACCCAAAGAAGGATATGGAATATTTTCACTGTTATTATTTCATGGTTTATATTCAGCTGAACTGTTATCTTGCTTTTTATATACAGTAATGTTTTCTGATTTAGTTAAAATGCTTTTGTAATATTTTTGTCATGTACTGATAAGTTGCTTTAAGTATTACATGTTTCAGTACGCTAAAAACATTCCCTAAGTATGCCCTGCAGAATTGAGAGGACATCAAATATGTCCGCGCTTCTTTTATGCTGTCAAACACAGTAATTGTAGGTTTTAAATAAAGAAAACAAATATTTTATTTAAACCATGTGTTAATAACAGACGAGGAGAAGTAGCTGCTAATGCAACTTTCTTTCTCTTATTAGACAAACGATATCTAAAAATGGTGAAAACATTTCAAACTTAAATTTTACTCGAGCATTACCTGTACACAAATAGGATTAATATTTTTCCAACGGACCTTTAAATAGTCACAACGTAAAATTACGTCAAATCGGATTTATGCCGCCAAAAATCAAATGAACATTTGTAGCCATTTTGGGAGTCCAAAAACTTTTATGGATTTGCTAGAATTTCAGTTAACTGTTTGTGCACCATCTTAAACGTTTCTAAGTTTTTCTACTTAGGAATAACAGATTTTTCAAGTAAAGGAATGACGTTTTATGAAAGGACATTATGGTGGGGTTTTTTCATTTGGGTAAATGTTAGCTAAGTTTCTTTAAAATTCAATGAATTATTTTGATTAGTATCTTCTTTGTTGACTCAGTCGGTTGGCTCCCCAGCCTTCCACGTATGAAAATCATATTCATTAATCCTAAATATTTTTTTCAAGATCCACTTTAGCATTGGTGCATGAGAGTGATTCGTCTGGCGGCAGGAATTGTTATTATAAAAATAAAATATAATGAAAAATAAATCACTGACTGAATTTCTGAGGTGAGAAGTTGTTATTCTTTACATTATTTATCATAATATTTTATTACCTGAGATGCAGGCAATGTAATGGATAACGAGTCGGTCAGTTTCGTTGCATTCACTTTTGCACATACATACTTGGGAAAGATATGAATCATTTTCTCCTACAAGCTATGGATTAGATAATAGCAGGACAACCAACGCAGGAGAAGGAAAACTCTGAATTCAAAACTCAGATACCTGAAGCTGTAAATAGACGGTTAGACATGTAGTGCAGATGCTATAAAACAAAAACCTTGAGAGATTTCAACGGCTATGGTTAACCCCTTGATTATCCCGAATGCCTAAAAAACTTGTCATATCATCGCATTTACAATCGGATTAAGGTTCTCATCTTTGTTATTATTACCAAAACATTATTACCGTTGTGCCATCTGGCCTTCTTTATCTGTTTTTCGATCCGGGTAACCTTCGGGGAATAAAGAGTTCAGTTTGAAATTCCCAGAAGTTTACTTGGATCGAATGATATCTGAAGAAAGATGGAAAACACAAAGGCCGAAACGTTGTGGTAAGATTAGGGCATTAGTCCGATTTGAAATAATGCAAATAAAAATAAATCAATCTCAAATCAGAAATATTTTTGTGTCAGGCAAGTGTTTATTGATTGATCAATGAAGAAATGGAGATTGTTAAGAATAAATTTTGAAAATTATCGGATGCGATAACTACCTAAGAACGACTCGAGACCCTATAGAACGAAACACAAAAATAAAAACAATAAAAATAAGGATGTTAGTTCATATAACCCAACGAATCGTGGTAACACTTAATCTCAGAAACTCAGCTAATCTGGGTTCCTATATCACTGGTTACGAAATCTACCTTCCAGCTTCCAGTCTAATAAGCTACCAATTCGCCAAGTATTTGATTTTATCTTTGTCTTACACCTACGACCATGAATAGGCAACCCTCAGTGGCATGATAACAGTTTAGTATATTAGGATTGCTAACGTTGTGTCAAAGTTCGCTATAGATTATTGGAATTAAACACGTATGAAGCAAAGGTTATCGATAGATTTTGTTTAAAGAATTTAAAAAGAAGGGGAAAAAGTCATGATAGATTGCCCACCTTTTATTTTATTAAGATAAAAATATTCGACACTGACCCCGCCCAAACGTATGACGATAAGAATTCAGTTCAGCTTCTTTTTTAATGACGAAGCTTGAATTTTGTTAACGTTTTATTGAATAAAAAAAATACAGAAACTTTTATTTTTTTCTAAATTGGTTTTATTTTGTTAAAAGAAATTTGGGTGGCACTTGTTTTGCTGACACTTAAAATATTTGTACGTGACGCGGCTATAAAATTATTTTAACATTATTTTTTAAAATAAAAAAAAAACGATTTATATAATTGTTTCTGAGTGCGCCTCTACACACCTCATTAAATAGTAGACTTAGAAAATTTACACGTGCGTTCATAACTGAGATGAATATCTTGAATCATCAATAAAGACATAACGGCTCGGATTGAAGAATCGGAGGGCCGAGTTCAAATTCCAGTCGAATCCATTAAATTCACTTACGTGCTAATACCCTTGGGAAAGGTATTAATCCTCTTCTTCTCCCCACCCCGCCCCCAGCTATGGGTAAATAGCAGGACAGATCGGGTTCTATAACCTTGGACGGCACCTGGTCTACTGCAGAAAGAAACGAAAGCCTACTGCGGGAAAAAATCTGCCTCGTCAGTCATTTATTGAAAGATACATGATCGCCTAAGCGTGTATCACGCATGGCACATAACTGACTGACTTTAACACATAAGTTAACCAAGGCATTTAAACAATTCTCTTTATCCTAGCTTTATAATACCAGCTGATCATCATGGTTACGCTTCGCGAACAAGAATCCTACGTATCTACGTATGTCACAGGACCACTCGCGAGATAGACAATTTCTCGACATCTAGTGCAGCACCAGGTTTACAAATTTGCTTCCTATGTTCTACTCTGTGTTGGGCTCCATGACAGCAGTTAACTGAAAAGGCTTGTGGCGCCAAGGAAACTTATAAGCAAACCCCACTACCCATTTACAACTGCGGTAGCCCATATCGCAGAAGACGAGTGTCCTTTTTAAAGAATCCCCGTGTATCTCTTTTGTATTACTCGTTTGTTCCGTTGAATGGAATTCAGCGCTCTGAACATTAGGCTCTTTCGGCAGAGTACATGTGTGTTTTCATCTTCAATGGTAAAGGCGTTAACACTCTTGAGGATTTCGGTGCTTATGATGACATTGGTCTAATGAATTTTGATTTGTAGAGTTTTTGAAGATCAAATTTGATTGAAAATCAAGAGGCAGAAAGAGGGCCCATAAGCGCGATGCACACGAGAATAAACTGTTAACATAGAACTTACGGTTACATCTAATAATTTCCACTGTAGAACGATGAGACCTAGCTACCAATCTCGTACAACGCTTAAATTTGTAAAGTCAGAAAGAGCTAAGTGGACGGTTCATCAGAACAATTACCATGAAAATATTTATAGAAATTGATGAGAAAGTGACTGAAGCCTAGATGTCGGGTCAGAATTCTGGCCTGGCATCTATCGAGTTTCGCCTCTTGTAGTTAAATAATCATATTGAAGAAATCAGGTAGGCAGTAGAGCTTGCTTAGAATTTTCCAAATATACAATCAAATATATATATATACATTTGTCTGAAGTACACCATGTAGTATCGAGTCCTATGCCCATACTATATATATATATATATATGTGTGTGTGTGTGCGTGTGTATGTGTGTTTGTGTGTGCGTGTGTGTGAAGATAAACAGACTAATAGAAAATGATCAACATTATCTCTCATTTTTATTATTAAATAATGAGTTCAATCCATACTGTGTGTTCCATACTCATGGCTTTGTGCCAAAACTAATCTATGCTTAGTAAAGATATATATATATATATATATATATATATATATATATATATATATATATATATATATATGTATGTATATATATATATATATATATTTATAGATAGATAGATAGATATATAGATAGATAGATAGATAAAAGATATATATATATATAGATAGATAGATAAAAGATATATATATATATATACATATAGATAGATAGATAGATAAAAGATATATAGATAGATAGATAGATAGATAGATAGATAGATAGATAGAACCAACTTCTGCAGCGTTGAGTCTTTCCTCATTGCTAATTGCCCGGATATACTGGCCCTGTGTGAGACCAATCTTGACTCCTCTATCCCTGGATACCTTCCTCTCCTCAGAAAAGACTCTCTAACCCACATGCATGGCCTGGGTGTCTACGTCAAGGACCATCTCCCTCTGGCTAGAGAGTGCTCTCTCGAATCGCCGGATCATTCTTACTTGTGTCTCCGGCTATCTCTTCTCAATGCTGTAAGCTATCTTTTCTTCCTCTACCGCTCTCCATCCTCTCAGGACTGTGGGATAGATAGGGCCCTCTCTATCCATCCGTACGCTCACATATTTGTGTTTGGCGATTTTAACGCCCATCACAACCAGTGGCTTAAGAACGCTACTACCGACCTCGCAGGCATTCATACTCTCAACTTTTCAGTCTCTCAATCCCTCTCAATCCCTCACTCAGATAATCGATTTCCCCACGCGTTTTGCCTACAACCATGACTGTAAGGCCTCACTCCTCGACCTGTGTTTTACCTCCATCCCTGAGTCTTGAGTGCCACTCAGCTCTGTCCTATCGGTAACTCCGATCATACTGTAGTGTCTGTTAGCATCTCCTTCAGCCCCACCCCCTGCAAAGTGCCTCCTACCACCAGAACCACATTCTGCTACCAACGGGCTGACCGTGACTCATTTCGTGACTTCCTCCGCGATGTCCCCTGGGATGCTGTATTTAAGCTCCCCACTCATTATTGTGCTTCTGAGTTCTCTTCCTGGATTAAAGCCGGTATCGAAGCTTTCATCCCCTCCAGGAAATTCAAGGTCAAACCGCGCTCCTCCCCCTGGTTCACAGCTGCTTGCTCAGCCGCCATTGCCCATAGGAACCACTTCTTCCACCGTTTTCGTAGTGATATGTCCGACTCCAATAGACGTCTATTTACCTCTGCCCGCAACGAGTGTAAGCGTATCCTCGACGATGCCAAGTCACTATTTGCTGCTCGGATGAAGGAACGTATTGCATCCCGCAAATTTGGCTCCAAAGATTATTGCAAGAGCGTTCTGAACAATAACAAACCCTCCATTCCTCCCCTGTTCAATCAGTTTGAGGTCCTGACCACCTCTGCCGACAAGGCCGAATGCTTCGCTCGGAAGTTTTTTTCCAATTCTACGCTAGATTCTTCCGGGGTACCCTTGCCCGATTTCCCTCCCAGAACTGAGGCCCTCCGGGACGGATTGCACATAACCCCGTCGTCGGTATTGGGCATTATTTCTAACTTAGATCACCACAAGGCTACTGGTGGTGACGGAATACCAGCCATTCTCCTGAAGAAATGCGCACCTGAACTGGCGCCTGCCCTCTCTAAATTGTACAACCGCTGCCTCAAGGAGTCCTGTTTTCCTGACTGCTGGAAGTCCTCAACCATTGTTCCTGTCTTTAAGAACTCTGGTGACACCTCCGACCCTTCCAATTACCGTCCTATCAGTCTCCTACCCCTCTTCGGCAAAGTCTTCGAGGCCATTATCAACGCCGAAGTGATTAATCATCTGATATCCCACGATCTGCTCTCAGACAAGCAGTATGGTTTCCGCTTTGCCCGATCTACTGCCGATGTGCTTACGGCCATCACTGAATTTGTCTACCAAACTATCCATAATAACGGTGAAGCTCGTGCCGTGGCCCTTGACATCTCCAAAGCATTCGATAGAGTTTGGCATGCCGGCCTTCTTCGCAAGCTCCAGGGTTATGGTATCACAGGTCGATTGTTTGACCTAATACAATCATTCCTGTCAAACCGGGATTTGAAGGTTGTTCTCAGTGGATTCATCTCCAGCTCCTATCCCACTAACGCAGGTGTTCCTCAAGGCTCCATCCTAGGCCCTACTCTGTTCCTCATATTTATAAACGACCTTCCTGACGTCATAGACTCCCAAGTCGGCATCTACGCTGACGACACCACAATTTACTCCTGCCTCAAACACAAATCTAGTAGCTCAAATTGAAAAGGACCTCCAATCGGTTGTGAACTGGGGCGAGAAATGGATGGTTACCTTTAACGCCTCTAAAACAAAACTGCCCTCTATTAACCACCACAAGGATCCATAACTGCATCTCATTAGAATGTCTGAAGACCAACTTCTCGAGAGTTCCTCTTTGCGGCTCCTCGGTCTCACGCTGTCTGCTGATCTGAGATGGAACAAATACATCGAGTCAGTTGCATCATCCACCGCAAGGAAAGTTGGTTCTCTGGTTCCAAGTCTATAAATCGACCATTCGCCCTTGCATGGAGTATTGCTGCCATATATGGTCTGGGGCCCCTGCTGTTTGCCTCAGGGTTCTTGATAAGATCCAGAGACGGATAGGCAACGTGATTGGCCCTGATCTGTCATCTCGTCCGCAGTCGCTCTCTCACAGACGCGATGTTGCCTCGCTCTGCCTTTTTTACAAGTACTTTGACGGTAATTGCTCCGAGGAGCTGCTTTCGCTTGTCCCTAGGCCTCGTGAATTTAAACGTCCCACGTGGCTGGCATCCCGATCCCACCCCTACACCGTGGAAACTGTTAGATGTAGACGTCTCTTCTACTCCAATAGCTTCATGTCTCGCACATCTCGCCTATGGAACTCCCTTCCCTATTACTGTTTCCCTGACAAATACAATCTCCAACGGTTTAAGTGTAGCGTCAATCGACATCTCCAGTTGCCTTGATCTATCCACTTCCCTTCTCCACATCCTTTCATTTTTCATTCCTATCTGCTCTCGCTCCAAATCTTCTGTAACCCCCCTTGCCTTGATCGACCCACTGTCTTTCTCTTTCTCCACATCCTCTCCTTTACCACTCCTATCTGCTCTTCCTCCAACCCTTCTTTAACCCCTTGCGTGATAGTGGCCTCCAGCCTTGCTTGGGGTGATACGCTTAAAAAAGAAAAAGAAAAAAAAGAAAGATAGATAGATCGATAGATAGATAGATCGATAGATCTTCCGGTTTATTAAATAAAGGTATTTTTCAGACTAATTCATAATTCTGTCCTCCTGAGACATTTTATCTTTCTGACCAAAGAATTGCTTCAGCAATCGTTCAGAGATTTTTTTTCATTAAAAAAAAAATCAGAATAAATGCCAATTCGAAAATATACTATCTACTGAATATGGCAGATAAAGAAGGAAAAATTCCTACCTAAGATGGAACAATTTTTATTTGGTCCCTAAAGAAACACGCAGTTTAATCTAACGTTATCCTGTTGGACATTTATAATAATACACTTTAATTAATTCCGGATTGAAGCTTTTTATTGATTAATACCTTCAATTTGTTTAATTGAGATTAGAGTTCTTTCGAATCCTCCCAGATACATATAATATCTTCTTTTGTTGTGGTTGGTATTTGTTCACTTTACTCGTCCGTTTCTTGTCTTTCATCTTGTAAAGTTCCATAACCCACCGAGGTACCATATGTACTGCAGTCGTTGCTGCGGCGGGTGTGTCTACGATCCATCTCTCTTCAGGTTGGTTTTAGATTTAAAGTTGTCCCTTTCGTAGACTGGCTTCCGTACGTAAGCCTCTACTCTACCCTGTCATTTCTGGGGTTTGAATTAAGTTTACTTCTATACTTGCAACAACCGAAGGAAAGAGAGTCTAGTTTGCCCTATTATTTAACCCATAACAGGAGAAAGATGAATACATGTTTTTCAAGGGTATTAGCATGAAACAGATTCAGTTAGAATTTTAACTCAAGACGCCGATACCAGTTTCCTCGTTGATAATTGTTACCCTATCATCACCTATCACTGTTTCTTTATAAAATTTATTTATAATGAACATAAAATAATAAACATGCTTGTAATGTTTAAGTAACGAATCGATCGGGTAGATTTTTGTTTTCTTTTATCCTATTTAGAATTACAGTGCAACCCGGATATAAGAGACCCGGATATAAGAGAGATTTTCTTTGGTCCCAAATTAGAGCCTGTGTTAATGTATATATAAGAGACCAAACCCTGATATTAGATAAACCCGGATATAAGAGACTTATTCTCCGGTCCCGACAACTCTCTTATATCCGGGTTACACTGTATATATCACAATCATATAAGGTTGATAATTCTTGGATTTGATTGTTATCAACATCAGGGTTTTTTTAACACAATTGTTCACACAATACAAGGCCCAAGAGCAATTCAAGTTAGAGGTTTACTGAATGAGGTTGTTGTAAGGGCCTAAAAGGCGAGGTGTAAAAGGCGCATATTATGAAAATATGTATGATATACGACGAGTTCGGCGGAGGAGGGACGTATTCAACAAAAAATCGAAAATTGCTTTTTTCCCTGCAAGTATGCAAGTATTTTACAAAAAATTAGAGCCGATTACGCAATATTTCAAGCTCAATTTAGGTTTATAGTTCGTAACCATGCAATGAAATGAGGTAACATAAACCGTAGATTTGTCTGCGGAATATCATTGTATTATTGTTACGTAATTATAGTAAAATCACTAAGGTTTTTGTCAAAAGCATTTTATTTTTGGTTGTATATTAATTTAAAATATTCCTTTTTTATTTTTGAAATGGGATAAGATGATTCTAAATTTCAGAATTTCGCTATCGCCCATCAAAATGACTGGAAGAAAGCGATTTGAAAACAATAGAAAAGGGAGGCAACAAAGCGGAAACGAAATAGCTCCAGTTTCTTCAACTTACGAAACTTAGCATTGTAGCCAAAGTATTCTAAAGTGCGCCAATAACAAAGGAGAAAATGAAAAATACCTAACAACATATCGAATATAGCATCAAAATTTATATTATTTTTATTTATTTGTTATCTAACTAAATACATAATTGTCAACAATATCTCTGTAGATCTTGATATTTCTTGCAATGAATTCTTAATAAATATTATTATTATTTTACTTAAGTGTAAGGTAGTCCTACATTTACAATTCCTTACGGCTAACCATGAAAAGAAATGTTGATCAACACTGCTTAAAACCTTTAAGCGCGTATTGACGTAAAATTATCAAATGTTGACTACGCTTCTCCTCCGCCGAAAGTATCATATAACGGTTGACGTTAGACGAAAGAGGATAAGATTGTACTAGTCGGTTAAGCATCATTTCGGGAGTCTGTTCCACAACATAACATTTGGAACTTCTTCCCTACCAGTGGAATACAAAGAAAATGAGAATGAATCGACTGATAACTACATTGATAATAGAAATAGAGTAGCAAGAGGCGAGGAATTATTCCACTGTGGGGAAAGGGATTGTAGAGTGGAAAATAATTCATCACTTACAAATCTGCCTAAACGCTTTTGCTGATTTACGAGAAATCAATACGGAAATTAGGAGTATATTTGCGGATTTGATACGTATGGAAATTTACTGTATTCTACAGAGAAGGGTGACTGTGTTGATCCAATCTGAAAAGTGTGGAAAGCATACTTAAATGGAAAAAATGATAACATTAAAAAGTGTAAGTTTTGCCAGGGATCGAACAACGACCACTTGCATGAAATAATTATCTCGGCTACTAAACAACATATAGTGTATAGACTGACTAGATTTGGTAGGCAGATTGACTCAGGCAAACTGAGATATCTTGCTAGAAATGCACATGTCTGAGAATGGTGTAGGATTCGGGGTGGAGGTGGTTGTTTTTCTTCGTTGTCACTGCAGCTAAGTTGTCTTAAATAAACGTCAGACCTTCAAGGTTTCTTCCCTATGAGAGAAGCCTTTGAGTTTGCAGTTTATGTTGGCCGTCTTTCAATGCAACAGAGGGTAAACATAATGACCAGGAAAACCAAAAAAGAAAATAAAACATTTCTGTTCTTGGAAACGAATGCGTCTCACTGGATCAAAAATTGTGGCTTCACAATTCAAAACAACTCGCAAGGAATTTGATACAAACGTTAAATAGCTTGTACAACAGACTGCCATTAACCTTTCACGACATTTCCCCAATTCGCAGCGAAAGTTAGTAAAAAAGGAAAGGACGAATAAACATTAAACCATTTCCCCGCGACCCTCTTTACCTTCAAAACCGAATTTTCTTTTTAAAAAAAATTCGAATTCATATTAAAAAAAGTTTACTCCCTTTTAGTTTAAACTGATAATTCTAAAGGTGATATTTAAATCAATTAATCTATATAAATAAATGCGAATGTCAGTGTGTCACAGTTTTTCAACTTTATACCTATAGGCTGTAGCCCAACATATCATATTTTGGAATCAAGCCGACTCCGTGAGCAAATTAAAAACATTCCGGTCCAGATCCAGGCCCGTAATCCTGAAATTTTGGATACCCAAGTTTTCATTACTGCGACTGTTTTCGGTGATTTTTTATGTGATTTTTTGCGATTAATTTTTTTGCATAACACAATAACAATTTTTATAACTTGGAAATAAATTTGGGAATAATCGTTTCTTATTGCGAAATCCAACGAAAGTCATCCACGAAAAAAATAATTGTTTGAACAGAAAGTAAGGACCTACGTACAGTAGAGTAATACATTTCAGATGCATCAAGGAAGGTCTTCAGTGATGCACTGTCTTCATTGCCGATTTCGAGTTTTTGCATTATATCGGCTCAGACAGCAACCCCGACCTGATTCCAAAAGATTCAGGCCGCCTCCTTCATAGCGTTTTGCTACGCATCTCGACATTGCAAAGAATAATTAGGATATGGCTCGGTTTCCGACCGATCTTATTGACATACGTCAGTCAACATCAGCTAATGAAATAAAGGCTTTTCCCCCTACCCTCCTATACATAAAATTGTCTTTAAATTAAGTGGCGGTAGAAAAATTACCGTTGAACTTTTAAAAGGTAAGCTTAAATATTAAAGTGATACTTTAATGCTACGAACAATTTTGAGTTCTGTAATTTATTTTTGCCTATCGCATCTATTCCTCCCAACCTATTGTGATGAAGGCCCAATCAAGATCCCTCCGAAAGAGCTAGCTTAAATGCCGCCCGATAATAAACTTTAAACTTATTTTTAAATCCCTTTTCCTTAGAAGTAAGTTTTAATTAAAGTCCGTGGACAAGATGGCCAACTTATATTAAATAAGGACAATATAAGGCGATGCCTACATTTGTCCCACAACAGTTGTTACTTATAGGAATATCAGTGTAGACGTATTGAGATGGCCATTCCAAAAGCTAAGCAGAGTACTAAAAGACAGGAAAGTTTCGTTGGAAACAAAGATAAGAGTATTGAACTGTTACGTGATATCTGTCCGCCTGTATGGCAGCGAATGTTGGACAATCTACTCAAAGATGAAGAACAGACTCGAAGCAGCAGAAATGTGGTTCATACAGAAGGATGATAAGGATACCATGGACCGAATATGTGAACAACGACGAGGTTTTGGAGAGAACTGAAACAAAGAGGAAACACATCAGGAAGAGGCAGTTGAAATTTCTGGGGCACGTGATGAGGATGGAGAGCTTGGGAAATCTGATACTCACAGGACGGATAGAGAGAAAGAGGGAAAGCTGAAAACAACGCGTGACATAATGGGCTTAAGCAAATGGATGACGGAACAGGATCTAGAAGAAATAACAAAAGGACAAAACTTATTAAGAGCTACAAGAGGCAGGAAGAGGTGAAGGGCCATGATCGCCTACTTCCTAAAGGGACATGACACATAAAAGAATATTGTAGCAATGAATTATAATGAAAATAATTAGAAGTTATCTTGTTACATGTAAGTCAAGATAGAAAAGAAATTGGCGTATTACCGTGTAAGTCTCTTTTCAATACAACACATTAATTTAAGCACGAGTCAATCCCCTAAAATGGGGATGGATATCAGTCCTTTGAATATAGTTATTCCTTTCAATTCTAGCTAAGTAAATCATTTTTATTACTGCTCGGTGCTAGAAAAGATTGAAGACCTGCGATTGGCAAATGTAAATCAGGCTTTGGGTTTGAATTAAAACGCAATACAAATGATTAAAAAGAAATGTTTTTATCAAATGAACTGCAGTCAGTCAGTTTAAGCGCCATACATGATACACGCTTGAACGATCATGTCTCTTTCGATTCATGACTGACTAGGCAGAAGATGTTCCCGCAGTAGGCTGCCGTTTCTTTTTGCGCTAGACTGGTTGTCAACCAAGGCTATAGGACCCAGTCTGTCTTTCTAGAGAGAGAATAAATGGATTAATACATTTCCCAAATATATTTGCTTTGCGCATAAGGGTTTCTCCACCCCCAAGATACTTCTGGAAGGAGGTGACAAGAGAGGAGGTTTTCCCGTCGGAGTAAATGCTGTGGTTGTAGTATCTGTTCCGTGCCGGAGGACTTCTCTCCTCCCTGCGTGACATCTATTCCGTAGCGGCGGTATGACTACCTTAGACAAGCTCTGACCAGCTTAGACCAGCGGCCCGTGTGTTTCCACTCGGGTCACCACGTTAAACTTAGTGGGGGTTAAGGTAAATCACGGGGTTTTGCGCGTAAGTGAATGTGACGGGCTAAACTGGAATTCGAACTCGGCTCTTCGATTTCTTAATCCGAGCTGCTATCCATTACACCGCATATCCCAAATGGACTTACCTACACCAAATACATAAATGTCCCATAATATTTGTTTTATATATATATATATATATATATATATATATATATATATATATATATATATATATATATATATATATATATATATATATATATATATATATATATATATATATATATATATATATATATATATACTAAACCTGTCAAATGTTATGGGACAAATGTATTTTTAAACAATTCCAATAATAATTGCATTAGGGTTTGATAAATAGATGTGACGTTCGAACGACAGTCGACCTCTTTGGCGGCTTTTAATAGCATTTATTGAAGGTCTTTACCAGAAGCTTGACATGTGTGGGCAGAAATAGGCTAAATATTTGGTCACTTCGCTGGAAAGGAATTGTACGAGGTGGCGGGTTGTGAGTGTTCGGTTACAGAAGACGAAGTCCGAAATGTGCAGAAGAAGACAGGCAGTTTCCTCGTCGCAAATATTAGATGGTCTGCCTTTCAAACTCGAAGTTGTCCCACATGTTTGTTTCTCTCTTATGGATTCTTTTCAATCAATGAATTTGATGAGATAAGCATTCTGGAGGAACATAACTATCAGAATAGTCACTCTAATCTATTCAAAGGAGACTGACCCATAACTGGTCAATGATTTTGCGATTCCAGCTTAAAATTCACAGAATATTGTGCTTTCATTTGTTTTATCACGTAAAGTTTCTCACCGATATGTATAACCGACCGAGATAAATATCTGTGGGTAGATGGGTGTGCGTATCTTGGTGTCGGTATTTAAGTGTGGGTGAAACTAAACGATAGTAAGATTTTAGGCTGCGTCGATCTTCTTTTTTTTTTTTTTCAAATGTAAAAATAAATACAATAAAGAAAGTCAAGAGGTCAGCTGATGTGGATTGTGTTAAGTGTTCCGGCAATTATTTTTTAAAAATACAACTCTAAACTCGTTGCGGATTGTCCTTAAAAGAAAAGTATTTTCAAGAGGAAAGCAATCAATTGCCCCGGAGCACAATTAGAAAATACAACGCCTAACACCTACATCGAAACGCTACGAGTAGCGACCACATCGAATATAATTAATACAAACAAAAGAATGAAAGAGACATTCATAATTTATAAATGTATTTTTATCTTATAGGAAATAAAAAAAAAGTATACTCACAACTTTTACTACCAAGAAAATTAACGCGCCTTGAAAATGGTTAAAATATTATTAAAAAATGCCGAACGTTCTCAGGACAATAAACTCTAGGAACAATATCTCCACACGCTTTGTCTTCAATAAAGAAAAATTGCAAAGAAATAAGAAAAACTGAATAAAATTTTTACAAAATATACCTTGTCCATCATACTTAATGAAATATGCATAAAAGGGCCGCTGTCCATATATACAAGCATACATTAATACATACAGTCGTTCTCCGGTATACTAACCAAATCAATGCATACAGGGAGCTCAAACAAAAGCGATATTAGACACCAGAACGGCCACGGGAGTAGAGATTTCCTAATTATATACCCAGCTAGTAAGCATCAGTACTAATCGATTAGCGAGTGAAATCGAGGCCAAGACGTTAAGAGAGTGTCACCCAAAGCAGTGAATATGGGCTCAGGGTTGATCAAACTAGGGTTGCATTAGGGTCTGATAAATAGAAGTGACCTTCGAAAGACGGTAAACATTTAATAGCATTTACTGAAGGTCTTTATCAGAAGTTTAGCATATGTGGGTAGAAATAGCGTAAATATTTGATCCACTTCCTAGAAAGCAATTGTACGAGGTGGCGAGCTACGAATGTTCGTTTACGAAGGACGAAAGCCGAAATGTGCAGAAGATAGCAGTTCCATCATCGCAAAGATTAGATGGTCTGCTTTCCAGACTCGACTTGAAGTTGTTGCACATGCTTGTTTCTCTCTTAACGATTCTTTTCAACCAATGATTTGAGCAGATAAGCATTCTGAGGGGAACATAACCATCAGAATAGTCACTCTAATCAATTCGTAAGAGACTGACCCATAACTCTGGTCAATGATTTTAGTCAAGAAGCATGCGAGTCCAGCTTTAAGTTATCACTGACCAGTTGCCCGAGTTAGAACGAATTTGCTTTTGATTCCTTAAACTAGATCTTGCCTTATGGGAAGAGGCCCGGCTTCTTTTCATTTCTGTTTATTTTTATTTTATTTATATTTATTTTTGTACTGAACCCTTACTTTTAAGGAATACATGAGCAGAAATCGCAAGCAGTTTTTCAAGAATGCACAATCGATTCGGTAATTTTTTTAATTATCAACATTTTATGCTTTGACGATAGATTTCTTCATGTACAGACATAGCTAGAATTTGAAGCAACAATTCTGCACAAAATAGGCCGATCTAGGGGGTCCGATTGGCTTACAATTGGTAGTGATAAGGTACACAAAGCAGTTGAACTATAAAAAAGGGTAACATGGATCAAGATTAGATACAGTAATTCCAACGGCTTTGGATCTCTTTTCACATTTTTTAATGGAAAGATGCTCCTATCCGCATTCTTGAAAGATGACTTGTGACTAATTCCAGCTGGAAAAGAAATAGTCAGAGATACTGACAAATCTCAAAGATTTCCTTCGGAATTTGAAAGTATTTATACTTAACAAGAAGGACTGAAGTGTGTTTAATGTAAATACCTCTCGATTACTTATTCATCCCTATGCTCTTCTTTACTGCAAATAATCAGAGCAGAGTCTCCCCCCACCGCACCAGCACCACCGGTTATATGATTCGAAGAAAGATTTTCATCTAGCGGCTGCTCAGCAAAGATAAACGAATAATGTATTTGGAGATACATAGTAACGCTTTAAGGCTGTTTATTTTTTTTAATTTCTTTTTTTTTTCTCTCGCGTCCTGTTTATGACTATAAATTACATCAAAGCCTCTGATCGGGAGATTTTGAGGAGCGTGGAACCACCTTTTAATTGATCTTGTTCCCAGGTTCACCCTGACTCTGGGTGGGAGCATCTGTTAGGGTCCCAGCTATGGGCAAAGAGTTATCCCTCAAACTGGGATCAAAACACCACAAAAGTATAAAAATACATCTTCATAGTAAAAATAACAGCAATACATTTTTTTAAAAGAATTTTTTTACCAACAATAAATACATATTCTATTCATACGAACCTGTCCTAAAAATCTTGTCGGCATTAAATAACTCATTGAGGGTTGATATGCCGTAAAACAAACCTAAACCTGGCTTTTCTCTTCGTAACCAAAGAACCAGTCTTACGCTAGGGAAGAGTTACCTGGACTCACCATTGACTGTGACTCCTGTGTCACCGAGAGTCGTCATAAGCCCAAGCAGAGGAATCAAGACAAACTTTTCTTTCTGAGTGTCATCAAACTTTGATCCCACTTTCTTAGTTTTGGGATCTTTTCCAGGCTCTGAAGATGTTATATCAAGAACTAGTAGAAAGCGTCAATAATTCAAAGAAAGTCGGCTTGTCAGAAGAAGAAATAATTTTGATGTAGGCTGCCTCATCAAGTTCTTGTTATCTCATTAAGTCTTAAGGATCAACACGAAATGGTACACAACAGTGAACAGAAGAACTTAAAGAAACGGCTATGCACATTTTCTAATATTATTTTAAATTGCTCTTGCTTTGAAATTTAATTGGTCAGTTGGTGGCTCGCATGGTGCCCGATCAGTTTCTGACTTTTCATGTCAATTACGTCTGTGACAATGTGATCAGGAGTGGAATGAAGAGTATTTCTTATACTCTCATATATTCTAATTCTATCTATACCAAGAATGAGAATATGGAACATACTTTTGAAGGGAGTCATATAATAATGGCTGATAATATTGATGCGAAGAATTACGTATCAGGAAAAAATAAAGTTCTCTCTGGAAGCCAACCTGATTAGTCTAAAGACTCCTAACAGTATACCCCAGTGAGCGAAATAAAGGATTCAGTTCGTCATTCCAACCACCTGAAACGTTGTAATAAATATGGCGACAAAGATGAGGACAATAGTCTGAATAATGTAAATAGTGTACAACCGATTTATATATAATTATTTTTTTTTCATTTAATTTATTTCAGTCAATAAACAAGTCTTTTCGCCTTTGTATCGGGTTGAGACATAAATCATTTTAACTTTCTTCTTCAAAATATTCCAATTGGCTCCCAATAACGGAATTTATTTATGACTCAGCCTATTTTCGTATACTCACTTAAATGACTTCGATGATAGCCACTCATTGTCAATTCAACTACTGTTTATATGATTTATATCTAAATATTTACACTCTCTAAGTCTAATTATCATACCAGTATCGTCACTTGTAGCTGATGAAAATGAGTGCAGAAAATTCAAAAATCATCCCTTGCTTTTTTTTAGTGTTTTCAAGATGTAGATAATAATTGATATTCACAGCTACCTTTAATCTGTGTGACTTGTCAAGACTTCTTGAAAAAGATAGCGGAATTGTTTGCCGTTGTTTTTTTCTATGATTTTTAGGTTAGGTTGCTACTTGATCCAGAGTTAGGAGAAGAAAAGGATTAATACCTTTCTTAAGGAAATTATTAGGAAAGTCAACCCGATAGACAACGCTGGAAATTGAACTCGGATCTCCTATTCTACTTTCTGCACCGATAACTATTACCCTACCTGCACTTCTCTGATTAGCATTTTTATTTTATTATTACAACGACTGTGCAACCAGCATTTAATAGGCATCGAGTTATTACCTTTACAAATACATTTTGCCACTTTATAATTAATTAAAATTATTCTTAATCGTTGGCTTGATTGCACAAAAGATTTCTTTAGTCAAAAAGTTAGACCATTTGTATGGTATTGCGCCGAAACATTGCACTATATTGTTCTTTTTTTGTATTAGGCTAACAGGCACACAAACATACTGAAATTATTACCGTCAGATAAAAGGAGTGCTCAAAAATTACCGACGAAATCCATTTCGCAAAATCTGACGAATAGGCCACAAATAAGACTTTCAATTTATTTCTTGCCTGATTGAGTCAGGAACTTTTCAACACCCAGTCGTAGATATCATTGCACTTATATATTTCATCAATGAGAAAATTTGGTACTGTGATAGCTGTTAAAGAATGGCAGGAACAGAGGAATGCTTTTGATAAAAAAAAAAAAAACAATACTTAGGTTCTTTAAAGTCGTTAATGGAACAATGTCAGAGAAGGTTGGTGAGTGTAAAACCAGCCTCAAACATGTTCACTTCATTCTTATGTAGGAATGAAAATATTTCTTCAGCGACAAACGACACCAAACTGAATTTTTCCGCCCTTCATCTCTCATTGGCACACAGAGTACTAAATTTATGCATGTGCAACACACAAATATCTGAGACTTACAGGCAGGATTGGTTACATCCAATATCTTTCAGCCTGTTACAAAGAGAAATCTCTTTAATGATCAGAAGGCTTTGATTTCACAGGATAAGTTTGATTCTTTAATTTAACGAATTTGAATTCGAAGATGCGAAGAGGAAATGGGTTTTGATAGAATCTTTAACAACTACCTTTTCTTGACACAAAACCAATATGAATTTTGGCACAATGAAAAACTGAAAGCTCTATACATTTCTCGCTTTCTTTCGTTATTTTTATTGGATTGTTTGACTTTTTACATATGGAACCCAATTCATCTGTTGCCAACGATCGAATTCATTTCGACGATAATTTTTAGAAACTTCGTTGCAGATATTTCATTGCGAATATTAATAAGAAATAATCAATAAGAGCGTTTCTATTTTACATTTTAAAATGTGTAAACAGTCTGTCTATCTATCTATCTATCTATCTATCTATCTATCTATCTATCTATCTATCTATCATTTCATTTCTTTCTTTCCGCACGTACACACGCGCGCGCACACACACACACACACACACACACACACAAATA
This sequence comes from Acanthosepion esculentum, assembly GCA_964036315.1. Lineage (NCBI taxonomy): Eukaryota > Metazoa > Mollusca > Cephalopoda > Sepiida > Sepiidae > Acanthosepion > Acanthosepion esculentum. Next base: position 50,968,661 of record OZ038493.1, on the reverse strand, counting down.
TATATATTTCTTATTACTAACGATATATAATTTTTGTATAATTTTATATATTAGCAAACAACATTTAGAAAAATAGTATGACAAATTGGAAAAAAACTTTTTATGACGTTTTTCATCCGTTAGGATTTCATCGAACTGCGCATTGTTGATGTTGCCACGTCTACACATGCACACGAAACGAGGACAGTGGTAGTTTTAAAATTTTTGAAAGGATATTTTTCAAAAATATTCTTTCAAAAAGATTTTTTCAACATCAACCAATCCGATGAAATCCTAGCGGTTTAAACGCATCACAATAACTTTTTATCTAATTTGTCATACTTTAGATGGAGAGTAGTGTGGTTATACCATGATATGTCTCGCATTATGTATATTATTATTATTATTATTATTATTATTATTATTATTATTATTATTATTATTATTATTATTATTATAAATGATGTTTTAGTGGATACACGTATTTGAGTTGGTATCCCAGTGTTTTATTTTCTTAAACGGTGAAATTGATAACAACCAGCCTATGTTCAGAATTTGGATTGGTTGTTATTAATTTCACTGTTTACGAAAAAGAAAAAAGAATAGCGACTCATACACGTGTAACCACTAAAGATAATGTTTATAATATTAAGAAATAATGTCGGATAAAATATCCATTCAAAAATTACCACACACACACACACACACATAATAACCAAAAACGTTATTCTTAACAGAGTGCTCAATACCGAGTAGCGCTAATGATATTTATTCAAATTTATAACATATGCATGTTATAAGATCACTACAAAAGTTGCAATTTTGGAAAATGTTGCAAAATTGCAACTTTTGTAGTGATCTTATAACATTCATATGTTATAAATTTGAATATATATATATATATATATATATATATATGAATATATATATAATATATATTTGAATATATATATATATATAATATGAATATATATATAATATATATATATATATTTAAATATATTTAAATATATATATATATATATATATATATATATATATATATATATAATCATTTATTTAAATATTATAACATAAATATGTTACAAAATCACTACAAAAACAGCCATTTTGTTTCAATACTCCCAGTGTCTTATCAAGTGATGATGTTGAATCAACATCATCACTTGGGAGTGTTGAAACAAAATGGCTGTTTTTGTAGTGATTTTGTAACATATTTATGTTATAATATTTAAATAAATGATTGTATCTGCTCTACTCTGTATTGAGAACTCTTTAAAGAATAATAATTGTTGATTATTGGAATTTACTCCGTATATACCAATCCCACACTTGGGTATATATATATATATATATATATATATATATATATATATATATATATATGTTTGTGTGTCTGTGTATTAGAAATATTTTGTCTTTTTTGTATTGATTCACCAAGCATCTTTTTAAGTTTCCATTTTTTTTTATCGCATGTTCACACATCTCACAATCTTCGATAGATTTTATCCGCTTTCGTCATACCCCCTACTGGCTGCACCCTTCTATCGTCATCGTTTTAAAATAGGCTTACCGTACGATCCTGAGAGGGTTGGTTCCGCTGATATAAGCTGTCAGTACTGTTTTTTTTTTTTTTTCCTTTTCCATTTTTTTTGTGTGTGCATGCGTGTCCGTGTGTGAATCTCTGTGTGTGTGTGTGTGTGTATGTGTGCGTGTGTAAAAATACATACATAACTAAAATATATATTTGTAAAAAGACAATATGAATAATGAGAAAAAGAAAACTTTTATTTTACAGCAAACATTTATAAACGAAAGTAAAAATATTAGTTTTTCAAAATTTTTAAATTTAAGAACGCTCATAAATATACAACAGGCTAACTGAAAAATTAAGGTCAATTATGGAGGATTCTAAGTGATATAATTTAATGTCTAATAAACGAAAGTGAGTAAATGTTTTTAATGTTGCTGTTGAATTTTTTAATAATGCAATTATTATTTATTTTATTAGAGTTTGAGAAATCAATTTTTGTATTTATATATTTTAAATAATATTAGATTTTGAATGTAACCGTTTTCTTTTAATTTTAAAAAATATTTATAGTCATGTCTGTTGGTTTCGGAGGGGAGTATTTCTCTTAGGAAAAGAAATATTTGGAAAAAAATCCAGGTCGAAGATTTATATTTTGTTAAGATTGGATAGCGGCATTTACAAGAATTGTCTGCGCCAAGCGAGTTGCTTTCTCTTTTAATAAGTGTGACATCATTTAGATCGAAATTGTGGTTGTCTGACGAATGTATTTGTTAAATTGTTATGTATAAGATTTGTTTGTATTCATAGATACGATAGGAACAGGTGTGACAGTTTATTTTATATGTATCTGCTTCAGAATTATTATTGTTGTGGATATTTTGGTTCTGATCATATCCATAACAGTTTTCGATGAGGTTGTAAATTTCCTTGTTGTCTTTACTCATATTGTCCTTTTGCAGATATATTTTTGCTATATCTGAATTCATATATATATATATATATATATATATATATATATGTGTGTGTGTGTGTGTGTGTGTGTGTGTGTGTACTCCCTTACTCCCACCAAATGTTCGAAATACTAAATAAAATATACACCCAATTTTCCTTACATATAAGGAAGAGGTTATAGTTTTTCCAACGAGAGAAAAGTGTATATTTTAAAGAGAAGATAAACCGCAAACATTTTTGGTTGTAATGTGGATTTTTTATTTTAAAATATGTATTATACTCTATTTTCCATAATTCTGCTACACGTGTTTCTGGTTTCGTGACCTTCTTGACGCAAAGAGTAGATATTTCCACATATTATGGCTAAGAAAGTCATTTGAATCACTACCACGCAAAAAAATCATTTTTATAATATGTGGAAGTTATCTATCTATCTATCTATCTATATATATATATATATATATATATATATATATATATATATATATATATATATATATATATATAATGTGTATTTTTATATATAAATATATTGTTTAAAATTTGCTATATTTGGGGGGAAGAAGATTGTTCCGCATCGGAGAGTATTCCGCATCGGAGAGTATTCCGCATCGGAGAGTATTCCGCATCGGAGAGTATTCAGAGATATAAAGTGAGGAGACAGCAAAAAACTGCTCCACACGCCATGTTCATTGATGGAACCTCTGGTATGACGAGACAACCACACTTGACACACAATCCTTCCAACCACTGCTATAGACAATGGTAGTGAACGAAAACGTTATTACGTCATAAGTGTGCATGCGTGAGAGAATTCAAGATCAATCTGTGCCAAGCGGCTTCACTCTGTGTATTTTAGCGCCGTTAACTTAGCAACAGTCCTGATACTTTTTGATCAGACCACGTATATCTATATAGAAGTCTAACTGAAATAATAAAAACGAAAGAATATTAATATACATCCCAGTGTGTCTGAAGATTTTAATATTTTTTATTGTTCAAAACACACACACACACACGCACACAGACACATATATATATATATATATATATATATGCACACACGCACAGAGACACACACACACACATATATATATATATATATATATATATATATATATATATATATATATATATATATATATATGTACCAGATTCTGTTAGTATAAATATTACGCGTTCCTCCTCTATTTATATGTGTTCTGGTCGCCTGACGATCGGTGTAGCGTTAAATTCGAGCTGTGGTCTGACCTTTATCAATTCTAGTGTAATGTCGTTGGTAACGTATTTGCACTGTCTTGCTAATTTAGACACAGAGCACTCTCTATTAGTGTTTAGCTACACACACACACACACACACACACACACACATATATATACATATATATATATATATATATATATATATATATATATATATATATATATATATATATATATATCTGTCTATATTTCTGAGATGAGGTATTATGTACAGTATTTACATTAGTGGGATCATGTTGAGATCATAGACAGGGAACACCATTGGAAAATTCGTAAACTTAAGGAATCAGCACATATGCTAGGCCACAAAAATCTCCTGAGTCGACCAAGCATAGAAATAAATATAATATGAGAACCAGTAATAAGGACTGCCAGAGAAAAGCAATGATAACAAAACGTTGCAATATGAGATCTGGTGAAAACATGAAATGATAACAGCAAAATTGCAATATGAGTACTGTTAAAAAATGGTTGCTGAAAACATTAGGTTTATAATACCCAGAAATTCATACCCAGATGTCCTCAAGGACACATGGCAGTGACAGACCCAAAGAGTGTGAGTTCAATACCTGGTTAAGGCAGTGGAGAACTTTCAGAGGGAAAATTAGCAGGAGATAACTGATAACTGACATCCATCAAACATGGCTCGTGGAACTAGAACAGTCTACCCCAGTGATCGAAATAAAGGCTTCAGTTCAAAATTCCAACCACCTGAAGAAGGCCGGAGCGTACAACGGCCGAAACGTTGTGACAAATATGGCGACAAAGATGAGGACAATAGTCCGACTAATGTAAATACTATATATATATATATATATATATATATATATATATATATATATATATATATATTTTAGAATTGGACATAGCCCGACAATTTATTTAAAGACATTTATATTATGTTTAACGTTCTTTTTATAGATACAGAGCATTTGCTTAAATACATGTATCTATAAAAAGAACGTTAAATATATATATATATATATATATATATATATATATAGTATTTACATATGTATATATATATATATATATATATATATATATATATATATATATATATATATATATATATATATATATATACGAGATAACGATATATGATTTTTATATATCAAGATCAATTCTAGTGGGAAATATGACAAAGTCGAAAAAACTTTCATGTGATGCGTTTCGTCCTTTGCGACTTCATCGGAATAAGTTTGTATTTAATTTGATACAGCTACATATGTGCACGAATAAGAGACACTGTAAATTTTAGATTTTAAAGTGTTCTTTTTCAAATATATATTTTGGGCCTATAATTTAGATTTCATTTAAATTATTTATTTTAATGTTTCCTTCACAGTTGCTATTAAATATCCCATACTGTGATAATAGATAATCTCCCAAGAAAGGTCAAACTTTGTGAGAACATAGACTCAAATTTATTGCGGGTGATCTTGTGAATAATGCACTTTCTAAACATTTTAGTTTTAGTAAATTGTTTTCTCGTTTAATTAGAGAAGAATTTTTTAAATCAAAATTTTGGTCAGTCTCGTTATGGTGAGTAACTAGTGCATTTAATGTGTTGTCTTGTAAAAAATCCTTTTTTCATATAATCTTTTACTTAAATTCTTTGTAGCTTATCCGATGTATTACTTGGATAAATTATTAAAGATAATATTGAAAATTCAAGTTTGAGCTTATTATTTATTTTTGTGTTAATTGTCTTTTATTGTTTTAAACGTTGTTGTAACAAATTTTATGTTGAATTTAGATTATTTCTTTCAATTTTATTTGTAATAGAGTTAGTGGACAAAACAGTATATTTAGATTTGTTGGGTTTGTGTCAGTAAGGGCCACATTTTATCTATTTTGAAATATTTTATAATCCGAAAACCTTTTTTGACTTTGTCTTACTTTCCATTAAAATACATACATACATACATACATATATATATATATATATATATATATATATATATATATATATATATATATATTCCCGTGTACTTTCGAATGTTACGACATTCGTTTTCAAGGATTGTGTTTTGTGTATGTTTATGTAATTAATAATAATAACACATAAAAATCAAATTTCACCGTTTAAATGACGTCACTTTGATCAGCAAATGTGGGAACGGCAGAATGAACAAAAACAGTTACATTTGATAGGTTGTATCAAAATACTTTCACAAAATTTGTCCGCAAATCATTCGTTTTTGAGTTATTAAGTTTAAAAAAAGTTTACGGTAGAAGGCACTGTATTGCTATTTAGACGAGGTTACATTTGTCATTCGTGTACATTTGTGGCTAGTCTGTCTTCAACGTTTAACGTGTGTAGTAGTGAATTAACTGAGAAGTGTTCCGTTTAGCAATGACAGGAAGTTCATATCGTGAGCAGGCAGATATGTTTTTACATACGGTGGCGCGAATGGCAATGGACACGAGACTTCACGGTTGTATCAGACTTTGCTTTTCAAGATCGAGTCATCCAACCTTTGCTGCTGTTTATCGTCGCGTTGCTGAGACAGGGTCCATGGTACCATAAACTATGGATCGAGGAAGACCGAGATTCACTTGTTCGCCTGACTACAAAGGACATATTCTACAGGCTGTCGGAGATGATACAAGTATCAGAACACGTCAAGTGGCCCTAGCATATCGTACATCACATAGTGCCGCATGGTGGGTACTTCAAGTGCACCTCCTGTATCCGTA
>OZ038493.1:50922231-50957231 GCA_964036315.1 Acanthosepion esculentum | reverse complement strand
ATGTGTTGGGCAAAGGCCAAGCGTACAGCTAGGAAAGGGCAAATCATTGATCCAGCAATCCAGCAATTTACAAGTGAAGAATGTGGCAGAGTAAGTTTCCCCAATGCAGGCCTCGTTAACCACAAGAAGAGTCATATTCGGGTGCATTTCACAAATTATGATCAGTTATAGGCTGGAAATAACTTAACATGAAGAGTGTGTCAAAAAACCTACAGAAACCGCTCCGGTATCACACATCACATGAAAACCAACGAAAAATCTTAAATGACATTACAAAACAAGCCAGGCCCTGTACAGCACAACTTAGTCTGTCGCGCCTGCAGTAAGCAATGCAAGTCACTTGATGGCTTCAAGAACCATTGTGGTTCTCAGGAGAACGAAAACCATGGATCAAACTTGTCAGTGATGGTCATACTCGTTTAACGACTCGACAGACATTATGTATGTATGTGGAATTCAGTGTATATTTGACTGAACTAAATTCGAATTAAGTGTCATATATTTAGGCAATTATCTGGTCCATAGTTTCCTTGTAATCTTTGAACGAGGGATAATCCAAGTTTCGTTCATAAGATGTGAATAAAAGCAAAATTAGATTAACTTTACTTTCATTAATTATTGTAACTGAGAATTTCAGTTGAATTCTTAGAAGTAAAGAAAATGTATTTCCTCTAAAATCCATGCAATCATCTCGCCAAGTGTCCTTGGTGAAGAGCAGTGCTTAGCATATTATTCTTTCGAACCATAAGTTATTAAGTTCGAATCTTATTGGCTATCACCTTGCCAATGGATTGTGCTTCAGCTCTCTATGCATACATGTATTTATCTATGTGCATGTATGTATGAATGTTTGCATTTGATCGCAATGTTTGTAATGAGGCTGCTAGTAGTGGAAGGCGTCACTTTGAAGATGAGAAAAGGAGGCACACAAAGCTTAAAAGAGATGTGCGTAAAGGCGTCCCCGTTGAGCTTCCTGAAGACACCCGCAGTCAGCTCGATCTAACATGATTGTGGTTGAGTGTGTTTGTCGATGGCTGGTCTAAGGAGTCACTTGAGAGCGCACCAACAGAAGGTGGCAATTGACTATAAAGCCGTAGACGTCCAACAACTAAAATATGATATTTGTGGTAAGACATGCGTGTCCAGAAGCGGTTTTGCATGCGACATTTTAAATTGCATGATAATGTACCATCCGCTGTTGCACCTCTTAAGTGCCCTGTTTGTGCCAGAGTATGTAGGTCCCTTGCTGGGGTAAAGAGCCACATTCGTTCAACACATCAGTAGATTTTCTCCAAAACGATATGTAGTAATGGCCGTACTCGGACACGAGTTGGCAACAACCATATGTGTATGTATCTATGTATGTATGTAAGTATGTATGTATGCATGTATGTAAGTATGTATGTATGCATGTATGTATTTAAGTATGTATGCATGTATATAAGTATGTGTGTATGTAATAATAGTTCTAAAATATGTCTCAAATGTTTCTCACAGATGCACAAATAAACACAGGCGGAAATCATTTTAGGAATAAATTAATTTTTAAAACCACTTTCGACGCCCTCCACCTTAAAAACGAAATAAAAATGATATCAGTAAAAGGGGAAATTAAATTAAAGCAGACAGGATTCATGCCTTTTTTTGAATATGAACAGTTGCTATTAAAATTTGAGTTCGGTGGTTCTGTCCCATTTTTTTAATAGAATTTATTTGAGTATACTTCGTTTAATTTAGTATGGCTCAAGGTCATATCAACGTAACGGAAAATAGATTGTATTCGGCATCAGGCTTTCAAATAGGGAGTGCATATAGGACTTGAAAATCAGCATTCGAAATCCTGTTTTTTACCTGGTTTCGTTCACCAACCATTAACGCCATTAAAAGATGCGCAACTTTCTCAACCGCCAAGTCGTATAGAATTGTTATTAAAATATGTGAACATGTGGGCCTGTCTTTGATTAAGTCGTTCCGCCCTTCTTCTTCTGGAAGAGTTTGGCATGAGGTTAACCCGGAATGTTGAACCGGGACACAGATGTGGCAGATCGAATAACGGAGTTTGTTGTCATTATCAGAAAACGGGTCCTGAATGAGTTTTACAAATGTAAATAGTTTTCCTTTTACCACTTATACAAAATCGGCGGGAAAATTCCTGGCCGTATGTAGGTCACTGGAAAATAATTTCAACTTTTCCTATTTCTATTCCAAGCATTGCGACATAATTACCATCCATAACTTATTACCTTTGTTATTATTTACCTATCATTCCGATCATATGCATGTTATTAACAATGTCATTAGTAATTTTATCATAATGCCATCCTTTTTAATTACTGATATTATGAAGTGTTTATCATTTCAATCAATAGTTTCGACTCATAAGTGATATTATCATCATTCAAATTGTCTAAAATATTATCAGCATCATTATCAATACTAGAAGATTATTTTACCGTCATCATCATTATCATCATCATCATCATTTTTTGGCTTTCATCATGTTTTCATCAACTCCTACCCTATACGACTAACATTTTAAAATGGTCTTACTCCCTTCGCATTCATTAAAAAAGCTGTTTTCTTATTAACTTCCTTGACGTCATTGAATTTCTGGAAACGGTTTATTAATAAACATTCAAAGTACCCAGAAATCTACTCAAAAAATTTTTTTTTCAAACTATTTTAGAGCGACTCATCCTGGAACTGTCCACAAATTAAGATTTTGACCTGTCCAGAAAGGGCGGCAAATCTGACGCGAATTAAATCAGCTTAAAAGTTAAAATAAATGACACCTGACTAATGGATAGTAAAATTTCAAATCTCCTTTTCTTACGTTCTCAGCCATTTATTAGCGGATTACATTAACGCACTATAGTGAAGGAAATAAGAAGCTATCTTTCTTTTTATGTGCCATGTCCTTTCAGGACGTAGGCGATCATGGCTCTACACCTGCTCTAACCCTTGCAGCTCTCAGCAAGCTCCTTCCCTCTGCTTCTTCCCCCAGACCACATTCTGTCATCCATCTGCTCAATCTCATCAGGTATGTAACGCGCTGCTTTCCCTTGTCTCTCTTTCCCTCTATTTAACCCGTGAGTATCAGATTCCCCAGGCCCTCCTTCCTTATTATGTGTTCCAGAAACTTCAGCTGCCTCTTCCTGATGTTAAGTATAAGCCTTATTTGCATCCTCTCTAAGACCTCATCGTTGCTCACATGCTCGGCCCATGATATCCTTAGCATCCATCTGTAGAACCACATCTCCGTCGCTTCGAGTCACTTCTTCATCTTTGAGGAAATCGTCCAACATTCGCTGCCGTAAAGGAGAACAGATGTCACGTAACAGCTCAGTATTCTTTTCTTTGTTACCAAAGAAATCCTCCGCCTCGCAATAGTTTGCCCAGCTTTTGGAATGTGTCCTTGGCCATCCCAATACGTCTACGGATTTCAGTGTCGCACCTACCGTCCTCCGTCAAGACGCTTCCCAGATATTTAAACTTCTGCGTCTGCTTGATTCTAGTGTTCCCGATCTGCAAATCACATTTCGGGATCTTCTTCTTGCTGATGACCATGCATTCTATCTTCTTGTACTTTATGCGTAGTATTTTCTTCTCACTCTCCATCGCTACCTTCTGTGGGAGATTTTGTAGTTTCTCTTCCGTGTCTGCTATCAGTACCGTGTTGTCTGCGTATCTTATGTTGTTAAGGTTGTGGCCGCCAATGCTAAATCCCGGTAGGGTTTCCAATTCTCTCAGAATTGCCTCGCTGTATCGGTTGAACAGGTCGGGTGAGAGGATGCATCCCTGCCTTATGCCTCTTTCTATTTTTGTATATTCACTGAATTCGTTCCCTATGCGTATACATGCTCTTTGCTGCCAGTACAGGTTCTTGATTATTCTGATATCACCCCGAATATATCAAGGTTGCTGAGCAGTTCCATAAGATCCTTGTGGCGTACTTTGTCAAAGACCTTTGTGTAGTCTATGAAACGGAGGTACACGTCATTTTTGCATCTGTATCGCTCTTTCTGATAACATACTGAGCGTGAATATCGCGTTCCTTGTTTCGGTGTCTTTAACGAACCCGCACTGTTCTTGTCCTATATCTGGCTTGATTCTGCTGCTCGCTCTATTCAACATAATACGGATGATGAGTTTTGTCATATGGCTCATCAGGCTTATTGTTCGGTGGAGTTCGCATTCGTTTGCGCCTGGTTTCTTAGGCATAGTTATGAAGATAGTTCTGCTGAGGTCTTCCGGTATATCTCCGCTGTTGTAGATTTAATTTGTTATTTCTGTAATCTTATCTATACCAAACTCATCTAAAGCTGTCAGCACTTCTGCTACAATTCCGTCTGGCCCAGCTGTCTTGTTTCTGTTCAATTTGGCCAGTGCGGCTTTTACTTCGGTTTTCAGAATTCCAGGTCCGTCGGCTGTTACCTTTCGTTTGTTGAAGAGTTCCCCAATATACTCGTTCCAGCGTTGAAGAATTGTTTCGTTCTCTAATATGAGTGTTCCATCCTTTGATTTCAGGCAGCCTGTTGACGATCATGTCTTCTGTCCTGTTAGTTGTCTTATTTGTGCATATCTCTTTTGTTGGTAATATTCAATCTTTCTATTTCTGCACATTTTTCGTTTAGCCATTCTTCTTTAGCTTTGGTTTTTATTTCATTGTGTAATTTTCTGTGCTCCGTCCGTATCTTGGAAGGGTTTTCTATCTCTTTTCCATCATATCGAGAATCTCATCAGTCATCCAATCGTTTTTCCTTCTTCGTCTTGTCTCCTTTGGGATTGGTTCCATTAATCAGTAAATTAAAACAGGTCGCGTTAGACTGTGTATCCGTGGCTAGATGGCTATGTAATATTCCGTGAAGCAACTCATATCGGAATGAGAAATCAAAGAGCCAAGTTCGAATTCTAGCTGGGTTCGTTATATTCACTTACGATAAATACTTTTGGGAAAGGTCTGAATCTATCTTTTCTCCTTCTAGCTATGGGTTGAATATCAGGATAGACTGAATCCTATAGCCTTTGTTGGCAACTAGTCTGGTGCAGAAAGAAACAATAACCTCCTGCGGGAACATCTTCTGCCTAATCAGTCATGAATCGAAAGAGACATGATCGCTCAAGCGATATGTCGCGTAAACTGACTGGCTGAATTTATATTGCAGTTGGTTAAATGTAAGTTTTATAAAGAGGTTTTCTTTCATATGGAAATGAAAATAAACGGATGCTGTCTGGATGAAGATATTCAAGTTTTCAGGACATTTGATTCCTCTGTTACTTATTTTTTGTGCGTTTTTCTTTTTACTTTCTTTCTGCTAAAAAGTCTTCCTCTCTTTCTATAATGATATTTTCTTATCCTATCTCTCTCTCTTTCTCTCTCTTTCTCTCTCTTCGCGTATATTTTATTCCCTGATTGACTAAATTCATTAAACAAAAATTCCATATTTCTACCCACTCTCTCATTCTAATTGTCGCCAATAAATGTGACAGTTTTTCTTCTCGTTATTTGGGTGTGGACAGTTGGACAACATTCAACTCAAAAAGAATCAGAGGACTGAACGCATCGAGGCCATTTCACGAAAAATGAAACCAGTAATTGATTCTCCTCGAAATGTTCATGAATATCAAAGCGTTTTAAACGGCTGACCTTTCATGGCGATGTGCATGTGTGTGTGTGTGTGAGAGTATGTGTGTGTCTGAATGTGTGTATGTGTGCGTGAGGGAGAGAGATAGAGTTTACAAGATAGACAGAGAGAATTAGAAACCGTTCACGCGTATGTTCGCGTGTATCTATCACTTCTGCTTCCATGAGAATATCTAAAACAGTAAAAGGTTTGTTTGGAGAAATGATAGCAAAGATAGGCGCATAATCATATGAATCTATGTACGGACGAGATGTGATAAAAAGTCCGAAAGATTTGAACAGCGAACACGAATAGAATATAGTACAGACATTTGTTCCTACTCTTTGTGAGCAGTAGCCTTTTATGAGCCAGGATGTAATTGTCTCCAAAGGATTACTTCGAAAGTAACAGCGGAAATTCTGTATTTGAATAAGTAATTCTTTCACATCAGATTCACCAAAATTTTAAATAGCATCAAGTATATATATATACATATATATATATATATATATATATATATATATATATATATATATATATATATATATATATATATATATATGTATGTGGTGTGGAAGCAGTATAATTTAAACAAAAAACCCACCAACCATTACATGATATGAAACCAAACACAGAACAAAGAGTATAGCATGAGTTATTAATTCTCGCCTATTTTTCAGGGAAATCATGAAAATGTCTTCACGAAGACAAACGGTGTTACATTGCTTTGGTATATGTTTTTGTCTCCAGATTCATGGTCATAGACAATGGAAACAACATGGAGATGAATCCGGGCAGCAACGATGTCGACAAGAAACAGAGTCAAGACTATTAACACGTCCATGACGAAAACGACAATGGATTAAATATCATTCATGTGTAAGAGAAATGCTGAAAAAGGAACCCAAAGACTGTCAGGACTGTTATGAATAACGATCTGGGAATTAAATCATACACCAAGATGTCAAGACACCTCCTTACAGTGTATATGAAGGTCGGTGGACTGGGCATTTACAAGAAAGTGCTCAGCTACATCAAGAATAATGGAACCACTGTTAAAATATTCTCTGACTCAATCTTCACTTTGAAAGATGTTTTGAACTGCCGAAACGACATGTACATCACGGAATCAACAGTTGATGTCAAGGGCGCTATCAGGAACAAACATCCAGCTAGGGTCATGACCCTAGGTGTGGTGACCTCCCATGGAGAAAAGACGCCCCCCCCTTCTTCTTTCAGTAGATAAATCCTAGTTCAAATATCTGTTGTTTCGCCATAGAACTCTCAGCCACATGGTTAAGATGTAGATGTTCTGTAACGACAAATTTGCTTATTTATAGTCAATGAATATCTGACCATCCTTCAGCCTGGACCTAATTCCACCAGACTACACTGTATGGGGCGTTTTTGGAGCAGTCTACCAACAAATCCCCTCACTATCAATGCCATCAAGGCTTCGTTGTATTTAAGAGTTGCGCAGGTTTTCGACGTGGTGTTGAGGCTGTATTTGAAAATAAAAGGAATCGACCTAAAATAATTTGTTTTTTTGTTGGCAGATTAATTTTTAGTATTTTGGTGTTGAAGGTATAAAAAATGTACACAGTTCCTGTTAATCCTTGTTAAGGTTCCGAGAAAGAACGGATGAAATAAAATGAAATGAAATTCATTGTCGGTGTGGCAGCATTGCATCTATTGCATAATTGAAATTTTGAGTTTTCTGTGTTTGTGATGTCACATTAACATGAGGTTATTTGCTTAAATTTAAAAAAAAAAACAAACTCTGTGACCATTCTATTTTAACATAATTTTCAAGTGTGTCTGTGCGCATTCCGAGAATTTAAAAACATTTTCGTATGCCTATTCCAGAACCATTGTTTCAAAAATAAAAATAAAAATCATCACACGTGACAATCTTCCTCTTTCCTTTCATTCATTAATCTTCCTTTTTTCCTTTTCTCTTTTTCTTTTACATTTATTTTCTTTTCTTCCTGTCTCTTTCTTTTTTTTTACTTTCCTTCTTCTTTTTTGTGATGTTTCATTTTCACTCAACATTTTTTTGGCTTTCCAGTTTTTTTCTCTTTTCACCTTCTCCATTTTTACACGCCGTAACTGTCTTTACTTCCTTCCTTCCTTTCTTTTTGTATACGTTCTTTCTTTTATTCTTTTTTCTTCCTCGTCTGTTGCTTCTTTCAATCTTTCTTTCTTCTTTTCTTTCTATCTCAACTTTTTTCTTTGTTTCTTTCTTTTTTTCATATTAAAAACTCAAGTATCTCTTGAATAAGCCCATTAAAATATCATTTATAGGACGTGTTATTGGTTCAGGTAGACCTTTTATCCCCTGGGTTCACGCACCTTGTGGTTGGCAGTTCATCACATAGTGGTCATCGTTATCATCATCATCACCATCATCATCACCATCAGCAGTCCCGTGAGCAGGTGTGGTTGTAGCGTGTCTTCGTCAAAGTAGAATTGGCGGGTCCATCCTTCTTCCACGTCATCTCATAGTGTTACAGAAAGCATAAAGCAGAATTAATCTAAAACATTAATGTTCCTCTGTCCAAAATATATAATAATAATGCTTGTTACTTAAGTCGTACTTGAACTGTTAGAACATATAATTCCTTTGTAGACTTTATGCACAAAAGATTTTGCTTTGCCAGCTAAAATTACATATGAAACGGACTAATTTCTTGCTGACTGAATCAAATTGGCTGCGCCTGGTAAAACACACACACATGCGCACGAATCAAAGCTATGAAAGAGAAACTGAAAATTAAAAAAATAAAACTGAAATACTTTTGAAAAATTAATTTCATTGTCAAACAACAAAATGTTTTGTTCACAAAAAAAAATGTTGGATGGAAAATGCAATTGCATTTATTTCTTTCTTTTTTGTTTTTTTGCTCAGCGAATGCATTTGATTTTTGGATCTGTATGACTTTTCCCTTTTAGTTAGCTTCTTAAATACAGAAAGTATAAAACTGTGTGATTAGTTTAATTTCTCTCGTCCACCAAAACAAATGAGTGTTGTTGTCAAAAATAGACGAAAAAGCTGATGCTACTATTTTTTCTCTCTTCGTTCTTTTACTTCATCTTGTTTCGCATCTCTACACCACCGCACACACAACCATCTCCCCACTCTCCCTCTCTCCCTCTCTCTATCTCTCTTTCTCTCTCTCTACGCCTCATAGAATTTAGTTTGAGTACAAGAACAGTCAGGCCAACTACAAGCTGCAGAACAGGAGGAAGAAAACAGAATGCCAATGCGAAACAGCACCAAAGAAGACCGCGTCATACAAAGTTAGTTCTTCTTTTCTTAACGATTTTTTTTATCTTATTTTCGAATGAGCGAAAGAAAACATTACAGAAACGAAAGAAAAGAAGAAAAGAAAGTGGGTTTTGAATTTTAAGAAAAGAAAGGTTAATCTTTCAAGAAGAGGCTGATTTCGAATGAAATAGCCGATAAAAACGAACAAAATTATTTTGGAATCAGACGGCCTTCTTAACTCATTGATTTCGTATACCTTTTGTTAATTGCTTTATTTTTAGGTTTCATTTTATGATCGATAATATATGTCGTATTTTTCTTCTTCTTCTTCTCCTTCTTCTTCTAACCATAAGGCTGATGTTTTATCTCTGACGTTTTACTGGTGTTGAGTTATTTTTTTTAATCATTCTTAGTACAATTGTTATTAGCAACTGTTGTTTTTTTTTCTTTTCTTGAACTCATTTCAATAGAAGTGTTTTTGCGGTGAAGGGAAAGCTTATTGTGTTATTCTAGAAGACTTTCACATTTTGGGTTTTCATGGCAATACTGAAAGTAGATATTTATCCCACGTGGTGATTATAGATTGCACACGTACACAAATCTAAGGTTTGGATGAAAATATTTTCGATATTGATCGTTGATTTTCTTACATTAAATAAGGGAACATAAAGACTGAATTGACTGTAATGTAATAATTTTAGAAAGTGTCTCAAAGTTTATCTTATTCATTTATTTATTTATTATTATTTTATTTCTATTTTTTATTTTTGAAAATGTTGGTTTCTTTCTCTTTGAAACAATTGTTGATCCTGAGAGAACTAGCTTACGGTAGAAATAACAATTATTTTTATGCTCACACTGTCGTATCTGAGGGTCATTATTGGCGGGAGAGTGACCCCAAATCTCCTCACATCCCCAACCTCACTTAAATATTCACGTCAATTCTATCATCATCATCATTATTGTTGTTGTCCACTACTCTTTCTTGTTTATCCTTATATTTTCTTCTTTCATGTGTCATGTCCCTGCAGGACGTGGGTAATCATAGCTCCCCACAACTTCCTATTCCTTTGTTGCTCTTAGCAATGTTTGGATACTAACATAACATCCGTAAGAATTACCGGGTTATTCTCATATGGATTGGCACTTCTACATCATATTGCAGTATCTGTGTAGTCTGCTTAGAATGAACATATTACTTTTTATTAATCTGTCAAGGATCAGAGTGTAGTATCGGGAAAATTGTTACACATATACACACACACACACACACGGACACACAAACACAGACTCTCCCTCTCTCTCTCTCTCTCTCTATATATATATATATATATGTACATATATATATATGTACATATATATATATATATATATATATATATATATATATATATATATATATATATATATATATATATATATGCACATTGCATTAAAAACGACTGACAAGGTGCTTTTATTTAGTTTTTTATACAATTTCTCATGCGATCTAATAATGTTTTCCTTTTCGGATGATAAATTATATAAAAACTGTCCGAATGTTCTTTTTATCCGAGCGCTTTCGGCTATACATTTAGCCATTTTCAAGTATTATATTTTATTATATTTTATTGGCTGTAATTATTAATTTTATAAAACATACATATAACAAAATATTTCTAATTCTAACAGTTAAAATATAATCCTTGAAAATGGCTAAATGTATAGCCGAAAGCGCTCGGATAAAAAGAACATTCGGACAGTTTTTATATAATTTATCATCCGAAAAGAAAAACATTATTAGATCGCATGAGAGATTGTATAAAAAACTAAATAAAAGCACCTTGTCAGTGGTTTTTAATGAAATGTGCATGAAAGAAGGATTGCTGCCTAAATACACAAATTATATATATATATATATATATATATATATATATATATATATATATATATATATATATATATATATATATATATGTGTGTGTGTGTGTGTGTTTATGCATGCGCGCGTGTGTATGGATACACATTCTGTTATTTTATATATGTAAATTATTTTTAATGTTACCGCCCACTTGAGTATTAAGTATGTGGTGAGAATGATTGAACAACAAACCTAAAGCAATGACTAGCAAATAACTTTTTCCAACCATTGTCAGTAAGATAGTATTGTGACCTTGTGCTAGGTTAGTGTCAGTACAGTAAACATCCGTTGTCAAAATCACATGTCCTCGAAGATGGACTTCAAATATAAGCCTCTCTCTGGAATGGTTAAAATTCTTACATTCTCCGCACTCTTTTGATGCCGACACAGACATTGGCTTCTCATCGCATTTAAAGTTTTGCTTTGCGAGGATGCGTTGTTTTATTTATCTATTTATCTATTTTTGTATATCTAAAATCGTCGAAATCCTTTTGAGTACATTTAAGAAAAAAAAGTCGAATACTCAAGAACGCACCAATAAGTATTTGTAGAAATGTAGTAAGACAATAAATACATTGTTTAAGGCATATATATATGTATATCCATCCTGACGGGAAGACATGACTACGTGACACAGAAGATCTATTTTAACATAATTTTAAGTGTCTGTTGTTAACTTTGGATTTGATTCATTTTTCCTTCGAGGATTCATGTGTTTTATTATTATTATTATTATTATTATTATTATTATTATTATTATTATTATTATTATTATTATTTCCTTTGATTTCTGTTGCATACACATTTCCTTCCGGAGCCCAACCAAAGACCTAAGGTCAGAAATGGCGTCATGACATTTTCCACCGATCATTTTTGTAAAAAAAAACAAAAAACAACATACCAAAGATTAAACACGTTTTGCATAGATAAAAATTATTGTAATGTGTGAGTTGTGCTTGTACTCACAAGCACTCTCTTCAATTAGTCTGCTAGAACCTATTCCAATCAATCCGAGGAAATATTGATGTCCTCATGAGCTACGTATTTGAAATTTCTATTTCAAGATCCTTGTATTTTGATAGTTTTTTAAGATCTTCAAAGATACCTCACAGAATCTGTGTTTGGGGTTTATTATTATTATTATTATTAATAGCAACCAGAACAATGAATCGGTAAGAAATGAAATGATTATTTACGCATAGATCCATACTTTGGTCAAGAACCAGAGTATCTTTGACCTCTGGATGAGACCAGAGTGTAGCATCTGTGTTATCTGTAAAAATGTTTACACAGGGACATATGGATACACATGAGTTTTAAGCTTTGGTATATTTATGGGTAAAAGTGCTCAATATCAAGGATAGAGCGTATATAAATATAAAAGTGGATACTGAGGTCAATCTCAATTTCCACTGTTATATATATATATATATATATATATATATATATATATATATATATATATATATATATATATGTACATATATATATATATATATACATATATATATATATATAGATATATAGATATAGTGAGTAATTGAATGACAAAATGGAAAAAGTCATACATTACGCGTTTCGTCCCTTGAAACCACTTCTTCAGTCTAATAATAGTCTTATCGATACTGATTTATATATATGTATGTATATATATATATATATATGTTGTAAAACATATACCAAGAATACACCGGGATATATTAGTCGGCATCTGTTTATCTCGCGATATCAAACGCCTTGTTCAAAATTCAGTCCTTTGGTGGTGAGATGGAGTGACCTCTCCAGGACGTAGATCTGGACGATGGCATGTACCGACAATATCCTAAGGAATGCAAGATCCAAAGGCATTACATTTGGGTCTGGTTTGGCTGCAGAAGTAGCCTGACAACCAGTGCTGACAGCCAACCACCTAAGGGAACCCACTCCGTTTTTTTTCTATCTGAATTTATTTATTTCCATAGCCCTTTCCGTGTTTGGATATGACGGCAAGGCAGTGGAGTTTTGAGATTAAGGTTTTTCTTCCCACTGATGGACTACCTTCCGAGCTGTTTATGATGTGGTTCGCCTTTTCTCCTTCCTTGGAGCTCGACTTAGTTGTCAGAATTATTCGGGGGCATTTTGTAGACAGTGAGAGCACTACCACCCCTGGCTATGACAACATTTAGAACATATGTAATACCCGTATATAAACACATTACATATATTACGTGGTTTAGAAGCTCCCCAAAAAATTAACAGTTTAAACAAAAACCTATATATATATATATATATGCAGAAATAGTTTTAAATTCTGTTATAAAGTGCTCAGTATCAGAGATAGAGCGTATGTAAATATAGAAGTGAAGCGACAAGCTGTTTCATGCTAGACGTAATCGTCAGGCCGCATATATATATATATATATATAATATATATATATATATAATAATAATAATAATAATAATAATAATAATAACTATAATATAATATAACTATAATAATATATATATAATATATATATATAATAATAATAATAATAACTAGCCACTCCCTGTTGCAGACGCTCGCTCAAGCACATTTGTGTTTGTTCAACACCCACAGAGCCAACTTGTGGTTTATACTGCAACTATGCAGAGTAGAACTTAGTTACAGTTTCTGGGAGAGAGCGTGTTGTCTATCATGATCAACAATCTGCACAACGCCAGCCTCCAAGTGTTCCGTCTACCCAGTTTCACTCACGAGGCTTGGGTCAACACCTGTCATGGTTCTCAGGCACTTTTTAAAGGTGTCTCCTTCAGACTGATAACATCAGGAAGTCTCCTTCCTGACAAATCAACCGTAGTGAGATTCGAACTCGGGTCTCATGGTCAGAAAGCGAACGTTCTAACCACTCGGCCATGTGTTTTGTTTTGTTTTGTTTTGTTGTTTTTACAGCTTATCAATCTTCTATAGGTTATTTAAATTGTATGAATTTTTAGAGATAATAGTGGTTTACTGATACAAGTCCTTCTAATTAACCTATAGTTGGGGAGAGAAGGGCTGGTTTCATGCCTTCATATGGTATTTGCACGTAAGTGAATATAACGAACCCGATCGAAATTCGAAATCCACTTTCCAACTTCCAATTTCGAGCCATTATCCATTACACTACGCGAACATCCAGGTTTATAATAGTACCGGGTATTCCGAAGCGGACACCCATCTAGGTATTGATGTTAGATAAACAAAAACACGAGAAAGCAAGAGAAATTAAGAAATAGACGTAGATAAATAAACAAACACAAATATCGAAAACTTTGATAATTGTGGGAAAAAGTAGCCGAAGGAAAAATATAAATCTGGATTTAAGCCTAAAATACTTATTAAATAGAAACACGTATTAAATAAAGATTTTGAAATCACTATTTATAAAATGCAAAAGAAATAATCTCTGCTACCTTTTTGACAGTACTAACACCTAAACAACAACTAATAAAAAAATAAATGGGTGTAGAAAAGGCAAAGTTGATAAATATAACTTTAGCTACACAAAAACAGAAAAGTAAAAATAAAACAAACGATTTTCACGATAGTTATACAAAAACAAATAAATACTGATACAAAAACACCCGTAACTTTGGAAAAAGTAGAAAGAAATAATAATAATAACTAAAATATTGTGTTAGTCCAAAATGTAAATTCTGTTCTAAATATCGAGAAACAATTAACCATATCGTATCGGGTTGCACGGCATTCGAACCGACTGAATATAAAACCCTTTTTGAGAGAGTGGGCCAATATTTGCATTGGAAAATATGCATCTTTTACGGAAAGGAAACTGCAAGAAATCGCTACAGGCTACGGTTACAGAAATAGGACCTATAACAATTTTATGAGACTTTACAATACATACGGACAGAACAACTAAAGTTAATCGCTCAGACATTGTGATCAGAGACCGCAAAAACTGAATGTGCTTTCTTATTGACATGACAGTTCTTCCCGATTGTAATATATCTTTGAAGATCTTTTAAAAAAAAAACTATCAAAATATAAGGACCTTAAAATCGAAATCTCAAAATTTGAATATTTGAAGACTATAATTGTCAGGGAAGCAAATAAGGGGAAGGGAGTTCCACAGGCGGGAAGTGCGAGACGTGAAGCTATTGGAGTAGAAGAGACGATTACATTTAACCGTTGAACTGAGATGCCAACCTATTAGCACGTTTAAATTCATGCAGTTTAGGAAGTAGCGAAAGTAGCTCGTCGGAGCAGTTACCGTGAAAGAATTTGTAGAAAAGACAGAGGGAGGTGACGGCACGTCTGTGAGAAAGTGACTGTAGACGAGATGTCAGATCAGGATCAATCACATTGCATATCCGTCTCTGGATTTTGTCAAGGACCTTGAGACGAACACCGGTGGCTTCAGACCATATATGGCTGCAGTATTCCATGCAAAGGCGAATGGTTGATTTATATATTTGAAGGATGGACTCGGGCGAGAAAAAAGAGAGCAGTTTTGTTTTTGAGGCATTGAAGTTTACCAGCCATTTCTTGCCTCAGTCTAACACAGATTGGAGGTCCTTGTCGAGATCAACCGCCAAGTTAGTTTTGTCAGTGACACCAGATTTGCTTATTGAGGCAGGAGTAAATAGTGTTTTCGTCTGCATAGATACCTACTTGAGAACTGATGACATCTTGAAGATCGTTAATGAAGATCAGAAACCGCGTAGGACCCAGGATATAACCTTGGGGAACACCTGCGTGCGTGAGAAAGGAACTGGAGGAGAATCAGTTTAGGGCGACCTTCATTACACGGTTTGACATGAATGATTGTATTAAGTCAACTAATCGTCCTGAAATTCTGTATTCCTGAAGCTTGCGAAGAAGGCCGGCACGCCAAGCCCTATTAAACACTTTAGAGATATTTAAAGCCACAGCTCGAGCTTCTCAGGTACACAAGTCGATACCCGATCAATATCGGCTGGGTCACTGTGGAGAGGGCGTATGATGTTGAAAGACCCGAAACTCCTAATGAACCTCGGCTAGAAACATCACTGATGACGTGTACGAAAGCATCCAATAGATGCATTTTACGGAATGAAGTGGCTTGATATTTGAAACACTGTGGATCGTTCCATTAATTTAGTGTCTTTGTAACTTTTGTGTGGAAGGGGAACTATAATCAGTGTTGAAGAATGTGAAAGAGGACACATCGCACAGTGGATAAAGGCGTTGGTTAGATCCAGTGACAGAGTGTGAGTTCAATACCCGGTTAAGGCAGTGGAGAACTTTCAGAGGGAAAATTAGGAGATAACTGATAACTGACATCCATCAAACATGGCTCGTGGAACTAGAACAGTCTACCCCAGTGATCGAAATAAAGGGTTCGGTTCGAAATTCCAACCACCTGAAGAAGGCCGGAGCGTACAACGGCCGAAACGAGGGATTTGATATTGTGGAATGACTGTTGACATTCAGGAGACCAGGACCACTCCATATCCTTGGCTAACAATGTATTGAGTGGTGCCTTTATTTGGTATAATGAGGGTAGGAATACTCCATAGTGATTCATCAATCCAAGAAAAGAACGTAAGCTGGGGACATCGGATGATGGTGGCATACGCTGAATAGCTGTTATGTTCTGTGGGTCTGGGCGCCGACCTTGGTGGTTGAGAATGAAACCCAGATATTTTACCGAGGGCAGAAAGAACTGGCATTTTTTCTGGATGGAAATGAAAGCCAAACTCAAGTTAGAACCGTGTTTATTCTTTCTCTCAGTTCCTCATGCGATCAGCCGACAATGCCATATTGTCGTCTATGTACGCCGCTGCACATTCTATTCCAGTTAACATAGTGTCCATAATTTCTTGGAATATAGCCGAGGCTGTTTTTACCCGAAAAGGAAGACGTGTGTACTGGAATAGACCCTGATGTGTGTTAATGGTCAGTAGTTCCCTTGATGCTGTCTCTACCTCCACTTGAAGATAATCTTCTGACAGATATCGAGTTTTGCGAAGCAAGTACCACAATTAAGCATGATGTATAGGGAGTCCGGAGTGAGCAGAGGGTAATGGTGGTCCTCGAGTGCTGAGGCCAGTTGAGAAGTCTGCACACAACCGAATAGAGCCATTAGCTTTCTTCACAATCACTATTGGTACAGCCCACTGTGAGTATGTTACTGTGGTGATCACATTTAATTTTTCAAGGTATGTTATTTCCTGGTCTACCAATAGTAATGCAGCATATGGGATACGCCTTTTGTGTCGGAAAACGGGTTTCATAGAAGGCATATTGTGAATGTGGCCTCTGCCTGTGTACAATGTCCAAGAGAATCGTCAAAAATGGCAGAAAATTTGCTAATGATATCACGGATATGGTTAGAGGTGTCATATTGTGACAATGGCGACCTGGCTACCAAATTGCACACAATTTTGGGAGAGGTGTTGAAGAGGCCCAGTGACTCCATAAAATCTACCCCCAAAAGGTTATGGTCCGTGTTTGCTACATAAACAACACCTGACGTACTAGTCGCATTTAGAGTGACAGTGGTTGTGAATTCGCCAGTAATATGAATACTATCTCCGGACGCACTCCATGCGATATACGATGTTGGCTCTAATTTAGGTCTGCCTATGGTGTTCCATAGTTTCTTTTTTTTTTTTTTAAATTAGAGTTATATCCGAGGCAGTGTCAATTTGCAGTCTCGTGTCATGTTTATTTAAGGTAACTGATGTATATTTACGTCTCGACTTGGAATTGGTCGCGAAAGTTGCTACCAGACTGTTAGATTTTGAACTTTTGGAGGGCCACCGCATGTGAGATGTTGGTTTGTGTCAAGGTGACTGACAGAACCCATCCTTGTGTCCTGTTTTGTTATATCTTCGGCAGCGACGTGTCTTGAACGGAGAGTTACGTTCAAAATGCCATCCAGCACAGTTCCAACACGCGGAGGGTGGGGGCTCGCCAGACCTCTTGTTTTTTTTCGCCAAATATCAACAATGATTGTATTAATTAATACAATCATTGTTGTTTGGGTCCTGAAGAACAAGGATTCACGAAACTCTGAGTCCACCTCCAATAAGTATAGTGAACCTTCATTACTTTTGATATTGCCCTCAATATCTATTGAGCACTTTTTTGGCAGAACGTCTGTTCACCTTGACATACGTTGAATTATATAATTTGATGTATATCAATATATATCATTACTCTTATTATATGTATATATATATGAATGTGTGTGTGTAGAAAAAACATGTATCGTTTGAAATTTCAATGCTTCTTGAACCACATGATATACCGCACTTGGGGCAGTCGGTTTGTTTTTTAAGAGATGGCTGCCTAATGTCGAACGAATTTCAGTGAAAATAGTGTTCTCACGAGAAAAAAAAAATTAATTTCATTTTTATTACTTTTCCGTTATAATTTATTTTAAAATTGGTACCAATTTCAAAGAAATAATTAAATATTTATATGGCGACAAAGATGAGGACAATAGTCCGACTAATGTAAATACTGAAAGAGTTTCGTCTTGCATGACTATGCTCTTTTGTTTAAAGATTTTTGGTTGTGACGTGTACCACTTAGAAAACAGTCTCTCCAAGAATGTATAAGATTCTCTATATTTATTTTGACAGTACCATGAAATTTGGAGGGACTATAAATTTACAACCTACAATACGAGTTCAAATCATTACTCCACCTCCCCTTGTTCTCTTCTAAGTCGCGTTGACTGATTATTATTATGAGCACCCCAAATTTAGCCCAGACATAGAGTTCACCCAGTTTATATCTACATTCATTTCTAAAAATTAATGTTGTGTACACAACATTCATGTCTCTCTTCACCCAATTAACACATTTCCCTTTGCGATGTTTGCCAAGAAACTGGTAGAATCTGGTTGCTTTCATGTCTTTATCCACTGTTCTTATGATTCTTCACCTTATCCGTTTGCTTATATCCACGACACCATCTTCAGATAGATTTTTGCTGGTCAATGTACTTTTCTTGTTTATTATCTTTTGAATTTTTCTCAGATTTCTTTTTGTGACATTCTTGAAATCAGTTTTCTTTGCTTGTTCTTGCCAATCTTTGCGATTTCTTTTTTGATTCGTCCTGGGTACGACGTTAAACTGCATCCAACAGCAAGGCCTCTGATCAGGAGGTTTTGAGGAAGCGTGGAACCACCTCTTAATTGCTGGTGTTCCTAGGTCTACCCTGACCCGGGGTGGTAGCACCTGTTGGGAAAATGGGAAAATAGTGAACTTCCCGGTCTTTTCCAGCCAATGATGTTGCCAGCTATAAGTTTTTGAAACAATGATGTTGCCAGCTATACGTTTTTGAAACAATGATGTTGCTAACGTTATCCTTAAATTACGTTCGCAAAGTATATATATTTAGTAAATATGTGGAAACTGGATCTGGCATTAAATAACCCATAGTGGTTGATATGCCATAAAACCCCAAACAACCAAACTTTTCTGATTGCTCTTTGATTTCTATTATACATTCCTGCAATTTCCAATATTGGGTTCCCATCATTCAGTAACTTTATGATATTTTTTTCTCTTTTGAGCTTAGATCTTTTACACATACTTTGATATGAGTAATTCGCCGATAAACATGATGAAAAAAGACCACAAACTTCATAAAAAGATACGTTTTATCGTCAAAATGCTTATGTTAATATTAAGATGAAACTAAGTATTTTTGATTACTTTATTAAAGTTTTTCATCCTTTCTAGCAAGTTCGAAATTTTAGTTACAAATCTTGTTTTTTTTTTTACGTCAGCGAGTTACGTAATATTTACATTAATTTTTTAGCTCCCTTTTTCAGGTGAAAAACATTAATTTGGAAATTCTTGCAAAAATCAAATAATTGTCGGCTTTTGATGAAACTTTCAGAACTTATTCACAAATGAATAAAATTATTTTAGACATGTTTTTTAGAAAGTCATGGTAAAAATATTTTTTTACATCTGTTATCAATTTTTACTTAATTTTATGAAAATTCGAGAAATTCGACAGTATCTTTTAATGATTATATTCGTTAAAAGCAGAAGACTTTGAAGAATATAAATCATCGATGTTTTTGTAAAATCGAAATACATAGCTACCCAAAATTCAGTTCTGAATTGTAAAATACAAAACCTAATAAATCTAAGACATTATTTAATTAGAAAAGCTTTTAATGACGTTGATGAATAATATATGTTGAGGACAATATTGCTTGTAGCCAAAATATTTTTATAAGAAATGATTTCTTTTTTCAATTTTAAATACAAAATGTGATAAATGTGTTAAATATTTTAAAAATAAGTTTCAGTCTGTGCCCTTTAGGAAATGCTGTTATTAAGTAGATCTATTTTTACAGATCATTTTACTGCGACACTATTTTTGAGTCTTTTATTTTCAAATATATGGATGACCGTAAGTGACCGTAATGTCCCGTATTTTAAGAGTTGTTTATCCTGACGACAATAAACTGACCTCAGAAAATGTTAGTTACTTTTCATACTGCTAACATGTGCTGTATTCTCTGACTGGCATTGACCATCGTCGTCGCATTTTCAAAAGTTTCTGTTTTTTTTAGTCCTATTTCAATAAATATTTTCATTTTGTTTTTTAAATATAATTAAGTTATCGTTTTTCAGTGATACACATATTGCAATTATTAATTATTTTCTTTTTTAGTTTCATTTCTAAGGACGGAAATAAAATTAATTTTAAAAATAAGGAAAATTAAAAATTAACACATTAAAAAAATGATATTTCATAAAAATGAGTGAGGTACCTATAATTCTAGGCACTTATCTTATTTACGAAATTTTATGGTATTATTTTTAATTATTAATTTTTATATTATTTCAGTCGTGAAATTTTTTCATAACCGAGATATGAAAATTAATAACAAATAAAAGTAATACTATAAAATTCCATAAGAGATGTACGTAAAAATTAGTTACCTCTCTCATATTTTATCTCGCTCTCAGTTATGAAATTTTAAATTTATTTTGATGTTAGTATTTTAAATTTTATTTTTACAGAAATCCTATTCAAACGTAAAGTTAAAGTACCTAAAAAATCAATAAAATATTAGATTGTTGAAAGTATTTGATGTTTAAAAAAAAACTGTGTAAGTTGGTTCACTTAAAATTCGAAAAAATTTTCACTTTTGCCCCTCCGTCTAATAAATTCCACTGACGTTAGCTGTCAATGATTGATGTAACCATCACTTAACACCTCCAAATTAAGTCACCACCTTTAATGTTAAGACATGTTTCTATTATTTTCAACTAATTTTTCTTTTTGCTAAAAAGTTAAGCAATGTTTGTTTCCAGTTACATTAAATAAACTTTAAATTTTCTAATTTTCCTCAAATAACTTTTGAAAAAGGTATAATTGATTTTTTTCAAGATTTTTAAACGGAAAATTTAACTTTTGTTTACAAAAGTCTCAAAAATAGCGGAGATCATCGATTTTATAGCAATTTCGCTGACAAAAAAAAATGATTTTTAACTAAAATTTCGGACGTTCTAGGAAGGATTAAAACAAAATTTAAAATAATCAAAGAAATACTTTTGCCTTTGCTCTAAATAATAACATAAACATTTAGACGATAACAAATTGTCTTCAAATTCGGGTCCTTTTTTCATCACGGTATGCTCTTTTTTAGCGAATTAGTGGAGATACCCTCATTATGACAATCTCTATATATCTGAAATTAAAAATAAATATCAATAATGCCCACCACCCTAAAATTTATTATCAATATTTTTAATTCGAATAGTATTATAACCTGAAATTGACATAATATATTTATTATATAAATATAAGTATTTCCGGAAATATTTACAAACACCAGATAGTTAGTACCAATTTTATTGCGGAAACATTTACTTACATGATAAAATCTAATATAGTGGAAAGAAATATATGTGAGTGTGTGCATGTGCGCCTGTGCATGCGTGAGTACGTGTGTTAATTTCAGCCAGTTTCTGGTGAATGACAAATGACAATGGATTTGAATTGTTTTGCTATCCTTTTACTAATTGGTTGAATGAATGTGTGAGCCATTTCAATTTCTCAAGCCCAAATAAACGAAAATATGAAAAACGTTATAAGATTTATGAAAAACGTAATAAGAACTGTTTTCAAACTGAACTTTTCATGCGAAATTTAAGATATTTGACCTTTTAGTGTCCATTGTTCCCTTGTTGAATTATATTTTAATACATTTTTTTATATCAGGCGAGCGTTAATTTTTATTATTTTACTGGTATAGACACGGAAAAGACTAAAATACAAAACTCGTCTGGTATATAAAAAAATGTCTGTTCTCTTCCACTTGAAGAACAATGGAAGCTAAAAAGTTAATAATGACATAAGATATTGCTAAATTTTGCAAAGTTTAAAACATGTTGAGTGTGTAAACAAATTGCAGTTTTCTTCCACGCGAAGAAAACAAAAGTAAATCCCTTTCTAAAATGTTCTGTTTTACATTTTCTATGGGAAGTTACGGGTACAGAAAAGCTAACAAAGTTGTAAGAAGGGATTTTATGTGCGAGATTCTCAATTTACTACTCCTAATTTGAATATGTATGTGTGTGAGATGAGCGGGGCTGGCACTAGCCCCCCCCCCCCGAAAGTTTCGGGAGTAAGACGCGCCGGTCCCGGAGATAGGAGGATGTAAATTGCGGCAAAAAGAACACTAACATGGATAGATATGAGCAAACTTATATATATATATATATATATATATATATATATATATATATATATATATATATATATATATATATATATATCAGTGATAGAGCTAACAGATTCAGTTGCATGGATATGAGTTTGTAACCTTGGATTTCTGTTGTGGTGTCCTCCCTCTAAAGAGTCTATGTTGGACACTTCCGCCTACTATAGGATTAGTAGGAGAGAAGGCCTTGGGGGAACAGTCGAATAGATTGAACGCTGGGTCAGCCGACACACACTCACTAGTCGTGTAATACTCTTCGGTTGTACTTACTGTTTAATATATGATATATCTGTAACACTTGTTTTGTTATTTCTTTAACCATTTACTTGGTCACAACAGTTTCACGATCGCAAAAGCGTGAAACCCAGGGTTAAAAACTCATATCCATACAACTGAATATATATATATGTATATATATATATATATATATATATATATATATATATATATATATATACAGTGTAACCCGGATATAAGAGAGTTGTCGGGACCGGAGAAGAAGTCTCTTATATCCAGGTTTCTCTTATATCCGGGTTTGGTCTATTTTGTTTTATTAACACAGGGTCTAATTTGGGACCAGATAAAATCTCTCTTATATCCGGGTTTCTCTTATATCCGGGTACTCTTATATCCGGGTTACACACTATATATATATATATATATATATATATATATATATATATATAGAGAGAGAGAGAGAGAGAGAGAGAGAGAGAGAGATGAACAGAAAACGAACTTTTGTTGACGGTTGGATGAGGCGGTCTCTTCTGCATTTCCAGCATTATAAATCTTCCTTTGTAGAGTGAGATCACGTTTTGAGTTGCAAAGGTTGTTCAAATTCCACATTATGAGTGTCCATTTTATAAGCAAGCATTAGTCTTCTACCTCAGTCTATGTGATTTTTAAGCCATTGGTGTCTCCGATATGCACCCAAGAAACCGTTGATGTAATCAGTCAAAATTGTCTTTATACAGAACCCAGAAGCGAAAAGAATATAGGAAAGAACACTGGATAAATGGACTTGTCTTAGTTCGTAGTTTTTCTGGGTTTTTCTCAGCATCGATCTTCCTGAATACTTTGATTTAATTATCGAGCGTATATGAATTGTTTATAGTTATATCCAAATAAACAAATCTTTCTGTGTCGTCAATTCCTTTCCAATTGACAAATATGTTTGTTTTACCTGGTGAAGGCTTATTTGGTTTCAGATATACTGATGGCTAGAACACTGACACGACAATGTCTAGAAAATAAAGTCCATTAGGTAATGCATGTCTTTCTTTGTATAGTTAAGAAAACCACATTCATGTGCGTAGAGTCGACCTCATACAAAACTACTCATGACCATGGAGCAACGAACCTTCGCAAGTGAAAATAATTGCTACCAATACACTACCTGATGTTCCAATCCTTAAAAAGCACACAGAAAGCATCCACAGTACAATATAACAAAAAGGGCGTGGGCCGAGGACTTGGCTCCTTGTTTCACTGGAGGAAGTCGGTGAAAACTGAGATTTGAGAAGCTGGGCTTTGGTTTTGAGATACACTCCTCTCTTGTACCACAATTGGAAGAACTCCTTGATAGCATTAATGAGCGCACCATGTCCTTAAGACTAATTTTAAACAAAGATCGCCGAGTAACCATTCTTAACATTTATGCGCCAACTCTAGCCCAGATGACGCAAAACTCACGTTCTATTTACAGTTGATGTATATTTTATGATCGTTTAACAAAGATGACAAGGTTATTCTAATGAGGAACTTTAATGTTCGTTTGGGTACTGACATCTGGGATTGTTTGGGGCCCTATTGAATAGCATTTGACCTTTCAAGAGTTTGGCTTGAATATCCCTATCATTTGTTTTCGATTCAAAGTTAGTAAAATCCCAACTTTAACAAGGTGTAAAAATGTGGCATCTTATTGATTATGTTATTGTTAGAAAACATGATTTAAAAAATATCTGTAATGTCAGGTCTTTCCATGAGTCTGAATTTTGGACAGCCGTTCTCATGTTAGATTGAAACTCATGTTGCTGATTAAGGTCAAATCTAAGGGAAGTAGCTCCGATTCTGCTCAACCGGTTGAACATTTCCAAGGTTGGAAGATCCAAGAGTTACACAGGAACTGGTAGAAAAATATCAATCCTGGGACTCTTTCAAAGACATAATGTAAAGGTATTCTGCGGATGCTGTGTTTTAAATATCGGCTTTTCTCAAAATCGGTTTCATAAGAATAATGAAACTATCAAACATCTCTTGACACTGAAAAAGAACAGTGATACTTTGACGTTAAAACCCATTTTCTGGCTCAGAAAGGCTTGAAGTTAAAAAAAAACCCAGCTTCGAAACATAGGAAATTAGGTATGGTGAAAACCTCCTTTTCATATTTTCATGCCTTTGATAGAAATGATAGTAAGCTATTGTAGATTAGGTTGAGAAAGACTTTTGGTTTAAGGCTCCTCTTCACTCGAGGGATAGGATTTTTTAAGGCAAGTGAGATCGAAAATTAAATTTCATTTAATTGATAAAAGAACTGTGCTAGAAGATTTAAGTAACACCCTATTCCCGAGTGGAAGTCTTCCATTCCATCAAAAAGCTCAATCTAGTACAAGAGACTTGTAGTTTATTTGTTAAACTCTTCGTACATGGCCGTGAACAACTAGAAGGCCTATTGCACTCCTTCCATCATACATACATCTGAATAGATAGATATGAAAATATGGAGATAGATAGAAAGATAGATAGATAGATAGATAGATAGATAGATAGATAGATAGATAGATAGATAGATAGATAAACATGAGTAGAGAAAGAGAGAGAGAGAGAGTGAGAGCGGAAGATGTAAAACGACTGTTTCGTTGCTGCTAAGGTAATAGTGTTATATTTCTTCGCCGACGATAGTGGTCGATATTTGAGCCCGGGTAAAAGAAAAAAGGAATATGAATGGCTATATTTAAAACACAGCATTTCGCCAGATGAGTGCAACCCAATTTGCCTCGCCTTACTCTCCGTATTTTCGCCATGCGCTAGACGAAGTTAATGAAAATGAAGAAGCTTGAATATGACATCAGACTTTGCTGTAAAGACGAAAAAAACATGGAAAAAGTCGATTGATAGACTGTACCAAATGAATAAATCTTTAGACAATTTAAACAATAGACTGAATAGGATCAGTGCGAAGAAATTAATACATTTCAATAGATAGCAAACTTCAGTAGTGTTGATCCGTATGATCATTGCATCACGTCGATATATATATATATATATATATATATATATATATATATATATACATATATATATATATATATATATATATATGCATGCACAGCTTTTTAGTCAAGCCGATAATTTTTTCTGAATTCGTTCTCTCTCTCACACATTTACACACGCACACACACATCCGCAATATTCTTGATATACTTGATCGATCCACTATCTTTCTCCACATCCTCTCCTTTACCACTCCTATCTGCTCTTCCTCCAAACCTTCTGTAACCCCTTGCGTGCTAGTGGCTTCCAGCCTTGCTTGGGGTGATAAGCTTAAAAAAATATAAGATATATATCAAGAAGAATATTTGGAATTTATATATATATATATATATATATATATATATATATATATATATATATATATGGGTAACTACACTCGTTTCGGAAAATTTGGCAATCATCAAATCAATATCGAAGGAAAAAAAGGTTTTAAAAAAAGAAAGAGCTATGAACATGAACGTCTGTTGAAGATAATCGTACAACATACAGATCCAAAGCCCAAAGAAAAAACCCCGATACGAGTAATCAACTAACTAACAAAGTGCTCAATACAAAAGTAGAGCGGACCTAGTCAAACCTAAAGAGCCAGACATACCTACCAATTTTCTCTTGACGACCCGCTTAGAAGAAACCTTGGCAGATTTGTCTGGTTCTCTAGGTTTGGCTATATATATATATATATATATATATATATATATATATATATATATATATATATATATATATATATATATATAATAAAACTGGATAAATATAAGAAAAATTGGCTAGACAATTTTTATTAACTTTTTCTAATTTCTGAATTTTTTTTATATAAACTTTTCATTATTATTAAATAAATATATATATATATATATATATATATATATATATATATATATATATATATATATGTATGTATGTATGTGTGTGTGTGTGCGTGCGCGCGCGCGTATGTGTGTAAGTATGTGAGTGAGTGAGAAAGAGTAGCTGGAATAATAAGTTCATACCTAGACAGTTTTGAGATGAAGTTTTTTATATGAATGTTTCATAATATAATATTCGATGTATGCAATTAATGAAAAGTATTTAACATTTTTTTCCTTTTGCCAAGTGTAAGGAGGATATTATTTGGTTTCATGTTAAACCAATGCGCCATTTGAAAAACGATATCGACAACGAAAACGTAACAAAAATAAAAATGACGTCAAATGAATTTAAACGAATCACTGAATTTGGTTTCTGTCAAATCCGTTCCAACCTCATCATATTAAAACCAACAGGATTTGTAGGAGTCGAACCAGCAATTACTGATTTACACAAAAATAGATTCACTTAAAAAATAGAATACCGGATATTGGATTCATTATACAGTATGGTTTGGGTGTGGCTTATGACTTAACTTCCGGTTTGAAATTGGTTAATATAGAATGTATATATTGGTTTGGAATTTCATCTCTTGGTCGTGGTGACAAATCTCGTTTGTGGATGGAGATTTCTGTATACACCATTTACAAAATAATTGCAATATTGGATATCGTTGCAGTAGTAAAATAATTGGTAGTTGATTTTGTTTGTGAATACATGAAAGAGTAAAATACTTCTGTCAGATAGCAAACCAGCCAGCTGTTTCTCTGAGACAATGTCTACAAAGAATTTCTCACCTGTGGTTTTGCATTCATTTTTTGGTTATCTGTGTTGATTTTTCTCGTGTTTGATCCGAGCGGAAGGATAAATGAAGTGTAAAAAAGTATAAAACGGAATTTTGTGTCATAACAATCAAATTATCAGGATTTGTTAATGTAGTCTATCAAACTTAGCTAGACCAGTAGTCAGTACGGACATCACTAAATTCCACAATAATAAGGCCTTGTACTAGAAAGACTATGATAAAGACAGTAAATAGGTACTCTTCTGTATCAAATACAAACGTCATCTGGAAATTTTCAACTGATAAAATTAGCGGGTAATCTTTTATTCCTGAAAGAAAATAATCTTGTCGGATAGAAAAAAATGTTTGAAAGCGTACCGTACCAAATAAGCACCAAAGAGTGGGGTCGAGATGGAAATAATCGTTTCAGTGGAGACAGACGGAAATTATCGTACGATTAGGAGAGAAGGAAATAATCGTATCGGGGGACCAGAAGGAAATAATGGGAGGGAGGCAAAAGGAAATAATCGTGCCGGTGGAGTGACAGAATAAAATAATCGTGTCGGCACTTGGATTTGGTACAGAAGTGTAATTCTCGGTGGATGTTTCGTTTCTTGAAATTTGATAAACGCGAATGTAGACCTACATAAATATCTGTAGGAAAATTTAAATGTTAAGTTGGCCTTCGTAGTTGGAAGATTGTCGTAACACAGTCTTCCTAAACCTTCATTCCTCTTCATTGTTGTTGCTTTATGCCAGACGAAACTAGGCTCAATAAATAAGCTCTCACCTGATTTTGCAGAATTTAATATCTTCATTTTAATTTTACTTCCAAAGTTAACGTCGCTTGGCTGCTTGTATTAAGAAAGATAATTTCCTGTTGATTCGACCGAGACAAAGACAAATGGCAATTCCTATTCCAAAAGAAAAAAAAAATAATTAAATCAACGGTTTCAAAGATACATACTTAAGATCGACGCGCGAAAAGGTTTGAACCCAGGAAATTACGCTGTAACCTCCCAGCCTAAGAGAAAGTATTTTTAGGCTAAGTACAGCAACTTCTCCCCAAATATGACCTCAACGTCCATTTTAGTAATCGGGAGTTGTGCCTGTAGTTTATTAAAATGAATGAGATTTGGATGCTTTGCCATTGTGCTGCACCGGATAACAATCTATTCTCGTAAACAATTACTAATATATCGGGTTGGAACAAAAGCTCGTAGGTCGTGTTTGAAAGGTAAGATTCCAATGCGCCTTTCTATACAATTCATACGTTTAATTTTTTTTTATATTGAAAGTGAAAATGAAAGAAAATAAGATGCATTTTCGTCATTTGACGCTCCTTTATCTCCGAAGAGGAAACAACGCTAAACCAACAGCAAAAATACATGTGCAGTTTATGGGTAAGGTGCAATAGCGGAGAGTTATTGTTTGTCAGTGGTTCGGTATGTTTAGAAGTGGAAATTGTAATCTAGAAAACCGAGAATGTTCCAGCAAGCCCACAACCATTGATAATGACTAAATCGAAAGGCTGATTAAAACATTTCAGGTCGCATGACACGGGATATCGCAGAGATACTCCAAATATCTCACATGAGCGTTTCACGACATTTAAAAGCATTTGGATACACGAATCACTACAATATTTGAGTGCATTCACGATTTAATGGACCTTAATTTAATTTTCCATCACCGATTCTTTGCTCAAATGTAATATAAACGGATCCATTTTTTTAAAAAAAGAACGATCAGAAGCAATGAAAAATGTGGATTGTTTACAATGTAAAGTTATAAATGTCCGGAGGAAAACGAAATTAGCAACGTTTAACTGAAATAAAAATGTAGGATTTTGAATGTTGATATAAAAATTATTCCCACTTGGATGGATGGCGCAATGCAATCTGTTATTTTTCCTATGTGTGCCATGTTAAGATATACCTAGTAAGTAATAATAACAAACATTTCCAAAATTTTAGCATTATTTTCAATTTTTCGGGCGTGTTGAAATATCAAATGGCAAACTTACATAGCATCATGCTCATTTTATAAAAGGAACGTTGAACATTTTTAGTTGTTGCGGAAACGACTTCTTGTTCGAGCCACAAACTTTCTAACGCGTCTCATATAATTGCTCTACGAACGTACTTTATTATTTCCAAAAAGAAATTTTATGACTGGCGATATGACAATAAGATTCGAGCAGAGATTTTGTTTTCTTTTATCATAAACTCATTACCTGTGAGTGTATTCGTTACACAGCAAAAAGGTCGGGCCGTAGCGTGATTTCGGTTAGGACAATGCTGTTAAAATACTCCAACTTAAAGAATAATTTCCTATCCGATTTCAAGCTAATTAAAATATTGTGTGGCCGGTGTTTGCTGATAATAACAAGTTGTTT
The DNA here is from genome assembly GCA_964036315.1 of Acanthosepion esculentum. Lineage (NCBI taxonomy): Eukaryota > Metazoa > Mollusca > Cephalopoda > Sepiida > Sepiidae > Acanthosepion > Acanthosepion esculentum. The sequence continues at coordinate 50,927,426 of OZ038493.1, read as the reverse complement.
TTTTTATGTTTTTGTCTTGAAAGAAAATCATACTAACATTGAAAAAAGAATGCAACTGAAAGGAATTATAGATTGCTGCATAAGATAGCTATGAAATAATAAATATTTTATATTATAGAAAATATTTTTTATGTCGAAAAATAATTTCTACGAAATAAATGACGCATCATTTTTAAGCCCCAAAAGATTAATCTTTTCATTTCTTGTTCTTTTTTTCCTCTTTCTTTATGAACATTTGTAAATTTTATTACAAAACAAACAAAAAACAATTTTTCTAAATTTTGAGTATGTATCTTCTAAAAACCATTCAACGCATTTCATATTAAATGTTATTGAAAATGTAATTCGAGTTTGGCCAAATAGAGATTAGTTCCCCGCGCAACCAAAATGCATCATCATCATCATCATCATCATCATCATCATCATCATCATCATCATCATCATCATCATCATCATCATCATCATCTCCCCCCCTCTCCCCCTCTCTCTCTTTGGACGAATATTTGTTGGAATATTGCCCAATCCGCATTCTTCTTTTATACTTTCACGGTAATTGCTCCGAGGAGCTGCTTTCGCTTGTCCCTAGGCCTCGTGAATTTAAACGTCCTACGAGGCTGGCATCCCGTTCCCACCCCTACACCGTTGAAACTGTTAGATGTAGACGTCTCTTCTACTCCAATAGCTTCATGTCTCGCACATCTCGCCCATGGAACTCCCTTCCCTATTACTGTTTCCCTGACAAATACAATCTCCAACGGTTTAAGTGTAGCGTCAATCGACATCTCCAGTTGCCTTGATCTATCCACTTCCCTTCTCCACATCATTTCATCTTTCATTCCTATCTGCTCTCGCTCCAAATCTTCTGTAACCCCCTTGCCTTGATCGACCCACTGTCTTTCTCTTTCTCCACATCCTCTCCTTTACCACTCCTATCTGCTCTTCTTCCAACCCTTCTATAACCCCTTGCGTGATAGTGGCCTCCACGGTTTTCATCATTTAGAGATCCACAATACAATTCTCCATTTTCATATCAATAAACTACATTTCGTGAGCGAGTAGTGAATTGTGAAAAATAATGTTGCCCAATTAAAACCTACTCAAAAATGTATCAGATGCGGAAAGACAGGAACAAACCTTTAGTAGCCAGATCCGCTTTTGAAGTAGCAAAAATGTGACGTTTGGTCAATGGGCAAAGCAACAATTGTATGTAGAATTAATTATGAAATATACAAAGACCAATGTACTCATCATGACACCCAGTCTGGTGAAGCGTATATTATACATAGATTTGGGTAAAATCAGCGAATATTCTTGCTGGTGGAGGGTTTAGTTAGAAATAACTTTAAATCTCAACTTGGTATCTACGCTGATGACAACCATTTACTCCTGGCTTGACAGTAAGGCTGATCAGTCCGAGAAGGTTAAAATGGCAGTTTTTTAACGCCTCCAAAACTAAACTCTCCATTAATCTTCTGGGAGACTCCTCTTTGCTTTCCATCAGCGTGGCTGATGCTAACCTCCAGGAAAGTGAATCGTTGCGCCTTCTCGGGATAACGTTCTTAGCTGACATGAAGTGTGTTATGGTCCAGGTTAGGACCAAGGAAGAACAACACGAACACAAGAGTAGAAATAACGAAGATATATTACACGGAATAATAATACAAGATGTGGAAGGTGTTAGTATGACTGTTAGTCTGGTTTGGAGTGAACTACTATCGGCTCGACTCGATTCGTCCCTCTCTCTTGAGAGGCGTAGTATACATAGTGTTAGGAAGAGTTCATTCTGTAGTTATAGGTAAGGACCCATAACAAAGTGGAAAGACTATATAGAATCCATTGCTAGATCAGCTGCTAAGAAATTTGGTTCACTGTGTCGTGTGAGACAATTTTTTTCCAGAATCTATCTATAAGTCTGCCATTCGGCAATGCTTAGAATATTGCTGCCATATATGAACCGATGCCCCTGTTATTTTCCTTGAGCTCCTTGATAAAATACAAAGAAGAATCAGCAATATTATTGGTCCTGATCTGGCGGTTCGGCTTCAGTCACTTTCCCACCGTCGTAAGATTGCTTCTCCGTGACTTTTCTATAAATCCTTTCATGGTAATTGTTCGGATGAGCTCTTCGCTATGGTACATAGATTTTTTAATTTAAGCGCAGTACTAGACTGGCGGAGAGATCTCATCAATTTACGGTTGAGCTAGCTAGATGTAGCCGTAACTTCTATGCTGAGGGTTTATCCTGCACTTCTCGTTTGTGGAACTCCCTTCCGGTTCCATGCTTTGCAGCCAACTTTAATCTACAAAAAATTTAAATGCAATGTCAATCACTATCTACTGTACCCCTGATTACTCTTTCCTCTTCCCGCTAATTACTAATGTTTCTGTTCCTAATTCTTCCACGCTCTGTAACCCCTTATGTCTTAGTGGCTTTACTGCCTTGCATGGTATGATACCGATTAAAAAGTCCGGGTAACTTAACTGTTATGGTAATTTACCCACGCACGTATGGACTCTCCCATCTATAAATAGGAGAGAGAGGGAAGTTTCCAGCAGTCAGCTCTGACAGTCGGACCGAACATTCTTGCTGTAACACTCTCATTTGTATTACTGTTTCTGTTAATATATTTTGGTTAACTCAATTCCTCTCTTGTGTCTTTATTTCTGGCCCTAACATGGCCACAGCACTAACCCACTCTCCAATTGAGAGTATTTCTAAGTATCTCGACGTGGCACCCAAATCTTCCTCACACTGCCTTCAAACTTAAAATAAGACAACTGTCTTGACACCGGTCATGATCCACCCGATCTACCCCCGCTGATGAACAGAGGGTGCGTCAGACCCTGGGGTATATACCCAAATGGTTATGCTCAGGCAAATAACAGACAAATCTGGACTTTAACCCATCTTTTGTTCACTGAGTCAGTATTATTGTGGCTAAGGATTGAACTCACAACTACTCGGCCACCAATTGACATCACTGAAGCTAGAATTTGGTGGCATAAATTTAACGTTTTTTTAGTACGGCCTTGAGTTCAGTGGAAACAGCTCTAGCAATAACTGAACAATAGTAAAAAAAAAAAAAAAAAAGATGAGAAATTCCAAGACATGGACAACGGAACAAGAACAGTCTACCCTCGTAGATTAAATAAAAGGGCCAGCTCAAAATTCCCTGAAAATTAACTATATAACCTGAAGAGGGTTGAAGGGCACGATGGTCGAAATGTTATGATAATAATAGCAAAGATGAGGATATTTAGAATCGGGGGTGCTGTTGATATTATTGGTACAGTGTAAAATTCAACCCTGACTTTTTATAACATTATTCAAATTAGCTGTTATTTACAAATGTCAAGATTGAAACTTTGCTTATTTCATTGATATCTGCATATAATTTTTTTAATTTTCCGGATTCTCTAAAGATGCTTTGTCATTAGAGAATTTTAATTAAAGAACCCAAAATCAACATGAATTTAAGTTTTTTAAAAACTTTCAAAAATGTTTCAAATGTAACATTGACAGATAATTTCTGTTTGAATTTCTGGGATAATGATTTATCATTATTTCCACTATTTATATTCAGGCTAGGCTATTGGATTAAATCGTTGATTTGTGAATTTGGTGATACAGTAATTATGATTTCAATACCTGGGTCAGGCAGTGTGTATTTGGACTCAGTGGAAACAGGGTAAGCAATAACTTAGCAGTACTATAAATAAGAACTATATGTGGGCAGTGGCACGAGAACAGTCTACCCTTGTAGATTAAGTAAAAGGTCCAATTCCCTAAACGTTATCCGGATCGACAGACACTTGAAAAAAACCGGAGAACACAATATCCTTTTCTATATTTCGAGACTGTCCTTTTGTCTTTAGACATGTGCAAATAGCAATCGTCACTTCCGGAAACGGAAGTAGCGACTTACGGTATGACGTTACATATAAAAGCCAATTAACACTTTAAGAACTGAATATTACATATGCGGAATTTTAGTGTTTTTGTTAGGTTGCAAACTTCTGATGAATTGTGCAAATCAATGTGCTTTGATTCATTCAGACTCATTTTTCATTGTTTGTATTTTTATCACAATGTTACAGTGTCTATATTTCCCGATCCTTCATGTGTGTGGTATTTTGGATTGTCGAATGTTGGTCTCTCCTGGGGGCTTTCACCTTGCAAATACATCATTCTCATGCCCTATGACTTATCGTTCTATGAACTGTCCACGTCTGACCCCCGATTTAAACACATGGCATTCCACTTTGTTCATTTGAATGCCACGTGTTCAATGGGTGGGGGTCAGAGAAGGACAAATCCGGTAGCTTGCAGTCTCTTGTACTGGATGTGACGTATATGCGTGGTGAAACATGCATTACCAGACCAAGGTTCGACATTCAATAATACAACAGACTCAAGAGAAATACCGGAGAGTATAGCGACCGAAAGGTAATAATACAAACTATAACGACAAGGAAAGTTTAATTTAACTATTATACAATATATTTTTGTTAGTACGTTGTTATCTTTCTAATCCCGTCTACATTGACTCATTTGCAGATTACAGGGACTTTTAGTCTAAGAATAATTGTTATTCTAATAATGACTTAACTTTTACTGCAAAGAATACTTGACCACTCATCGCCCTGTTATGTGTTTTGTATTTTCAGTATTGTATCAAGTCCAGTCAAGGAATATAAATCCGGAAAAGATGTACCTTCATTGGGTGATTTTAGCAAACGTCATATATACCTCATTGATCACTCCAGCAACAGCATTGGTAAGGATATTTTTCTTTAATACTTTATCGGCTTCAAAACTTTTGGGGCCAGCGACTCCTTTATTGAGTCTAGTATTTACAAATAAATAACTCATACAATATAACACGTTAGGTATTTTTTTGTATATAATTTCCGTAATATTTTGAGCGATAAGCAAGTTATCTCCCTTGCAATTTATATTTATTTATATATTTAAAAACTCAAGTCAAAATGTCCTACTAATATTAAAGGTGCAGAAAAATATTTCGTCATTTGTCATGGCATAGATAATCTAGTAACAATAAAGGTGCATTTTGATTATTGCGCTAAATACATATATATATATATATATATATATATATATATATATATATATATATATATATATATATATATATATAGGCATCTACAGACACAAAAAATATACATAATACTCT
>OZ038493.1:50829731-50914731 GCA_964036315.1 Acanthosepion esculentum | reverse complement strand
TTGGGTTAAAAAACAAACTACAGCGCCTTCCTTGGTGTATTTCATTTCAATATCAAGAAACTAATTAGAGAACTTGAAAGGATATGAAAATAAGTAGATACAATATGTCTATATTATTCAACAAAACGCACACACACACACACACACACACACACACACACACACACACACACACACACATATATATATATATATATATATATATATATATATATACATACATACATACATACATATTATGTATATGTATATCTATATCTCTGTATATATGTTTGTTTGTATGTGTGTCTGCGCATGTGATACTTTGGTACAAGATCACCATTGTGTACGCTCCAGACAGAATATCTTGAACTTTTCATATAATCGGTTTGTTTTTTGTCTTATCCGATTCAGAATTTTCTTTCTATCTACCTATATTCTACATCAATGACATGCTCACGAGCTGAAAAAGCTCAAAGCGTTTCATAGGCAAACAGATTAAATGTTAGAATTTCGATTGTGCTTTTGCAGTTAGGGTTGCGATTAAGTTCTCACGTTGCTCCCAGTTAATTTAACTATGCGTATTTCTTTTTTAATTACATCGGAAAATGTGAAGATAATTATATTCTTTAAGATTTTAGTTCAATTCAAAACAATCCTACTGATTCATTGTTGTTGTTTTTTGTATAAAAATATTTAATAAACTAAATATGACTGTAAACTAACCATCTTGAATTTCTCCACCCGCAATCAAAACGGATTTATTTACTGTAGATATGTCCCTAATGTAAAGTAATTTATTTGCTCCACTGGCGTCAAGAAAAGCACGAAGCGTTAGGCCATTCAAATGTTTGTCTCTTTTGTAGGAGAGGCAAAACGAACTGAAAAGTATTTTCCAGAAATCTAAAAAATATTAAAGCTGTGAAATGTTTTACAAAATGTCCATTTTCTTCTTCAGTCTACTGCATATAAACAAAATATAAAGAAAATCGTGAGAATTTTGAAGAAAACCAATACTGATTTTATGATGTCTTCGAAACAATATAAATTCAATTTCACATTTTATGAAGATTAGGAATTTTTTTTTTCTTTTTAAACTATTAAGGGCACGTGGCATTACTTTTTATTTTTTTTATTACATCCTGGCAGTGGTTTTGTCTCTCTCTTTTCTAGTCTGATAATAAATGTGTTGAAAATGAAACGAAAACGACATTTGAATTTGAACCCAGTTCGCTGGTTCCGTCTGAAAGGTAATGGCTAAATGTCTCACCTCGTATTTCATTCAAACAGCACTGATGCCAACACTGATCAAGATTATTTGGAAGAAACAGTTCGAACATTTGCAGCATCAATTATATTTTCCCGCACTTCTGGCCTCTATCTCTTACTGACGATGCTATTTTGAGCGTTCTTTGATATTTCATTTATTTGTACGCTTTAATGAATCAATAGTTTATTCGGGATTACACACTTATCATTTCGGATTACGCCCTTATTATCTCTGATTACGCCCCTATCTCGGATTACGCCCTTATTATCTTGGATTGCGCCCTTATTATCTCTGATTACGCCCCTATCTTGGATTACGCCCTTATTATCTTGGATTGCGCCCTTATTATCTCTGATTACGCCCCTATCTTGGATTACGCCCTTATTATCTTGGATTGCGCCCTTATTATCTCTGATTACGCCCCTATCTCGGATTACGCCCTTATTATCTTGGATTGCGCCCTTATTATCTCTGATTACGCCCCTATCTCGGATTACGCCCTTATTATCTTGGATTGCGCCCTTATTATCTCTGATTACGCCCCTATCTTGGATTACGCCCTTATTATCTTGGATTGCGCCCTTATTATCTCTGATTACGCCCCTATCTTGGATTACGCCCTTATTATCTTGGATTGCGCCCTTATTATCTCTGATTACGCCCCTATCTCGGATTACGCCCTTATTATCTTGGATTGCGCCCTTATTATCTCTGATTACGCCCCTATCTTGGATTACGGCCTTATTATCTCGGATTACGCCATTAATCGACTTTATGATTTTATTTCAATCTCAGGAGACGCAATATAGGAAATATTTGGCGCTTTTAGTAAAGTCATAATCACTGAAACCAAATTTCCCAAAACACCTTCAATAGATCTCGACAAAACTAATCTGGAAGTAGTAAACAAATTTCATCAATATTCATTGATTCGCTTTTTACAGGTTATCAACCCTTCATAGTTTATTTAAAGCCCGAAAATATTTTTAGATTGTAAGAATTTTTTAGATAATAATGGTTTAGTGATTACTAATTAACCTATGGCTGGGGGAGAAGGGATGGATTCTTACCTTTTCCAAAGGTATTTTCGGGTAAGTGAATATAACAAACCCAACGGAAATTTGGACTGAGCTCTCCGATTAGCAATTCCGAGCCATTGTCCATTACACCACTCGCCCAGCAAAGCATACAGTACCTTGTATTCTCAAGCGGTCGCCCATCTAGGTACTGACCAAACTCGATGTTGCGCAACTTTGGTGATCGTACAGGTAGTGTTTCAACGTGATGTGGCCGTAAGCTAAATTTTTCTTTCAGTATTACACATGTTAGAAAATCATTTTATCTTAAAAAATTATATGCAAAACCGGAAACCGAGTAACCAGCATTCGGTATAGTTTTAATAAAAGTCTTGCACAACTTCTTTTCCTTATGTTTCATCATTTCCAGATGACGAGACATAATCAAGGAGCTTTAAGTCCATGCTTTTCTTAAAACAACATCAGTAATCAAAATCGCAAACTGAAATCAGTTTGACAATTTCTTTTGTGGAATTCGTCCGAATTAAATTTGTACCACAGCTTTTAATGCAAAAGACAAAACATGTTCAACTTGTACCATAATTTGGGCTGTACATAAGTGGATGTTTATGAATTAATTTCAAATAAGTATGTTCTTTACGTATCATTCATGCAACAAGGTTACTTGTCGAAAATAGGTTTCTATTATTGAGTAACGAATTTTCATATTAAGTTTTTGTAGAAACTGTCGTAGGTAAGCGTTCAAAGATATGCATACAAACAATTTCTAACCATACCGAAACCAAACATTCTGGCATGAAAACTAGAAAAATCAACACAAATGATCTAAATAAATCTTGTAACATGTCTATGGTTATATATATATATATATGTATATATATATATATATAATAAAAGTGAACATTAAGTCAACACTCACAGGTGACAGGCTGTTTGATACTAGACGCAAAACTCCTACGGTTAAATGAAAAGTTTAAAAAAAAGCTAGAACTTGTAAATCCTTAAATGAACTTTACTTCTTATGCTTACACAAGAAATTGGAAATTATTAGATTTGCCGATAAAAATTCTCTATTGAGCAAAAGAAGTGAATTAACTGTAAATTGTAGGCATAGCTTGCCTTTCACCTTACAATATGGTTAAACTTTAAATTTGGTAGAACTATTTCATATGGTTATAATTAGTAAATAAATTGCGGTGCACCTTCTATGAATGATTATTATGTTATTTTGTTTATTTGAAATTAATATAGCTATGTATTGCTGTTTAGTCGGCATTATCAACATCTTGTATGAATATTGCACATTTTTATTTTTATTTTAAAACACTTAAGTTGCATTTACTGGTTTCTTAAAGAAGCCTTTTTATTATCTACTATAAAATATGTGTTACAATTACCTATATGTTTGATTATCTTCCTATTCCTGCCCTTAGCTTCAAGTTAAATTTGTTTCATAGTTAGGATACATGGTTACCACTAGCTTATGGTTTGTATTAGTTTCTTGTCTTATGACCTTGTCTAGGATTATATTTCAAACCACATTTTCCCATGATTAAAATACCCCGCCGTTTTCTAAAATTAATTTTAATTTAGCGTAGGTCCGACACCTAATTGGTTAATCAGGGTAAACCCAGAAGCCTCATTTTAATTTTGATTTGTTGTTATCTGCTTTTGAATTTTAAAAATAATTTTTTAATCCCCAGTTATTTACCATCGCCTGAAGAGGCACAATTTTAGTGCTGAAATATGAAAGCTATTGTGTAGCGATTTTTAACATGTTTTTGTTTTAATCTCATATAATAAATAATATTAAGCTCTACACTGTATTGAGCCTTGTTTAAAAAAAAATTAAATGCTACAGAGAGTGGAATTATACTCCATTTGTTTTTATCCCATACCTGTAGAAATATATATATATATATATATATATATATATATATATATATATATATATATAAATGGTGTGCTATATTTATGGGATAAAGTGCTCAGTATCAGAGATAGAGCGTATGTAAATATAAAAGTGAACATTGAAGTCAACACTCAGAGGCGACAGACTGTTTCATGCTAGACGCAATCGTCGGGTTTTAAAAAATTTAAATTTAATAATTATGTATTTTTATAATTTTTATAGATTATCGATGCAGGTATAGCTTAATTTTAGTGTGATTCTGTTAAATATTTTACTGAGTGGATTATTTCTGAGGAAATGCTTATCAATTAAATGGAGAAATATCTGCCCTAACTTAGTACTAACCATTTGTTTAAATGTATGTGTGTAGCAATTGATTTTTCTATTCCCATTCTTTTTCCTGCGTTTCATTATTATGTTGTTATATATATATATATATATATATATATATATATATATATATATATATATATATATATATATATATATATATATATATATATATATGATGGACTTTTCCGTCGATTTCGACGAATGAAGATTCGACAACCTCATTCATTTTTGTGTGTGTCGTATGTGACACTTCAGTTCCGTTAGTGACATGCAAATAAGTTCACATATTGTGCAACAGCGAGGATCTTGGGAATATTTGTTGACGCTTTTCGCCGTTGTCTTTCGTCTGTTAACCGGTCAATACGACTGATTTCAAAATTTTTTATATCACTCTGGCACAAATATCTCCAGTTGTTTCTATCCAGGGCAACTCGCTCAAAGTTAGTATGAGGCACACTGACGGCTGAGAAGTTACTCTTTAGCATATCTTTATACCTGAGCCACGGCCGTCCAACAGTTTTTGTCTACTGTCAAGCTGGCTATACATGAGGATTTAGTTATCACTCATCCTTGCAACATAACCAGACCAGCGAAGTTGTGACTGCATCAGGAAAGACACAATTCCACCAATGTTGCATTTTGCGAGATCAGCATTGGACACCATATTGTTAAAAGTATAGGCACAAATCGTGCGGAGACAATTTTTGTAGAAGACATCCAGCTGATTCATATGGGACCTATATGAGGTCCAGGAATCTGAGTCGTACAACAGTGTGGTCAAAACGGCTGCTCTATAAACCCATTTTTTGGTGTCCAATATTGTGTCTTGTTTTATATATATATATATATATATATATATATATATATATATATATATATATATATAATATCTGTGTGTGGGGATGTGCGCGCGTGCGTGCGTGCGCAAAAAAGAAAGGCATCAGCCTTTTAATAAAATCCATGTTACGACGCATTTCAAGGATTTGATTTAACGAAGATATCTTTTACACTGTTCAGCTCCGGTGTTAAAGCCACTTTCAACACTGTCTTTACATCTTTGTGGATGGAATCGGAGATCCAAAATCGGCGGTTAGTCAAGACCGACAATTGGGCGCGTTCGTTTAAATGGTATGTCTAACTTCTAATCTATTCGTCATAATTTAATCTTGACTCGTGGCTCCAAAATTTCACTCCTCGGATTTTTCATAGTTATTTTTATTTGCTGCTGAGATTTTTTATCTCGATAACAAAAAGTTTGCTGGAGTTTAAAGTCATTAAAACGAAAGAAAAGAAAAATATAAAAGGCGATTGGGTGGAGCCCGCGATTTTGCACAAATAACAGTAAATGAATACGTCTTTTTAAAAATAATTTATTTAAGAATGATTTGTAATAAATTGAATAAACTTTGGCGGCCGGAGGGGGGCTCAACTGTTTGTCTAAGGTGGATTTACGGATATAAATCATTTAAATATGTCATCGTGACTTTCTCCGTCAAAGAGGAACAATGGTAATGGTAAGTGTTAAGGGTAATAGTTGCCATTTCCTCATAAGTAAACATTCATCATTCATTGACCGAGCAACCAGTGTTACTCGAGTTAGGCTTTTCATAAACTCCCTGGCTATCGGCATGAGCTCGAAGTGTAGCATCTGTTCGTCTTATCTGTAATGGTAATTGTAATATTAGTCGTTTCCTCATAAGGAAACATTCGGCATTCATTGACAGAACAGCCAGTGCTACATTTGGTTGAAACTTACAAAAGTTTTTCAGGAAAAATAGGTTTCTCAAGTCCACTGTCATTGCTCTTCCCAGTAGTGGTGGGAGTTTCCTTCCTAAACTTTTGTTTGAAGTGGTGTGGAACGTCAAAATCTTGATTATGTCATTATTTTCTCTTCAACTTTCATGTGATATCCATTTTAGTTGTTGCTGCTGTTGAAAGACCCCAAGTGAATAGGCCTCTGTTATTTGGTACAGTTCTTTGTGATTCTGTAGTCATAGTCCAATAGTTTCAAAGAAAGCTGGTCCTCGCTGAGACCTACAGGCTAGATTCGCTTGAAGCTATTTTTAAACATTGACCTGAGATGGCGGTTGTATACAGCTGACAATTTAGGTATTTCTGAACGAGTTTCGCGCCATGCATGACGTCGAGATATGAAAGACTCGATCCCAAACATTGCTATACACACACACTGTCGCCTCCTGAGTCGTAGTGGATGATTATTTCTGTGGGGGACTCAATCTATAGCCGTGCCATAATCCCCGTTCAATGTCAATCTCGACATTCACCAGGAAATCAGTTTTCAGAATTACTTCTTCGCCCAGCTGACACGTTCTTCTTTGTGATGTTTACTTAAAAGTTGTAGTTTGGTTGTCTTATGCCTTTAACCAATGTTCTTTTTAATATTCCGCATGTTTACATTTGCAACAACTGCTTCTTCAAATATTTTATTACTGGTCAATTCACTCTTCTTATTACTTTTTATTATTGTCAATTTTTTTTTTCTTCTTAAATCTCGTTTTTCCACTTTTTGTCAGTTTTTTCTTTTTGTAATCCCTGGTGTTGGTATCATATGAAGCTGCGGGATCATGTAGTTTAAAATATGTGTAATTTGGCAGCAACTTTTCTTTTAAAGAATATCTTATATGCAGGACGATGTTGTCTTTAACATTCAACACAACATGTTTAAAAGAAAAGTTGCTGCCAAATTACACACACACACACACACACACACACACACACACACACACACACACACACACACATACATATATATAATTAGAAAGAAAAATATAATTATAAAAATTATACATATAAATATATATATATATATATATATGTGTATATATATATATATATATATATATATATGTGTGTATATATATATATATATATATATATATATATATATATATATATGGGAGATATCACGGGATCTCAAAGTCCGCATATCCGAACACGAGAGAGACTTACATTTGGACAAACGATCTAACTCTCTCGTTCTGCATCGAAACGATGCTGGACATAACTTTGATTTTACTAATGCCACCCTAATTAAAAAAGAATACAATTCTTTGAGGAGAAAATATTTTGAAAACATCATAATAATATTATTACCAACTATAAACACACGCCTAAAATATTACATCACCATCTTTCTTTAAAACCCACTGTTAAAGAATCTAACTTATATCTACCTAATACAAAGAATACATTCTTAAAAATATAAGTCAAAATTAGAACCTTGTGACAACCCGCTGCGCGTGTTGACTGCACAAAGATGAAGATAAAACTCCCACTAGACGGACACAGTTCTCATTGGTCAGACACGTAAGACGTGTCTGACCAATCAGAACTGACCCAAACATAATTGAATATACCAGTGTTTCTGTTTCTTTCCCCAGTTCAGCCAACGGGGAACGCCTGAACAAAAAAAAATGCCAAATTTTCAACGGGTTTTGGATTATTTATTCTAGGTACCTCCACTAATTTTCGGTACCTTTCGATACTTTGGGTTTAAAATAATTTAAAAAAAAAATGTAAAACATTCTTAAAGCTTTCTTTTTAGCTTTAATTGAAAGTTAAATGATTAAATTTACTACACCCTCCCAAAAAATAATCTTGTGTATTTCAAATAGAAATTATTTTGATTGGAATCTCAACTTTTTGGTGGCTTTCAGAAAATCATTTAAATTCGGCCATTTTTGACACATTTTGGCACATATGTAAACAAAAAATAATTCTCCGCTTTAAAGATCTTCCAAAAATAAAATATGCTTTTCTGAAACTTTATTTGAGGAATATTAGCTGATTTAAAGTATAATTAATCTGATTTGAAAGAAATATTATTTACTTTAAGTTGAAAATAACAGAGAAACGGATTTTTAAGTAGCGGTGATTTACTCACTTTTCATCGGCCGCCAATCATTTAACACGTGCTAGAAGGTGTTGAGAGATGTATTTGTTGTTTCACGAAGACTTTATCTAAATGACAGGTGAGCGCCTTTTTTATATAATTTTTAAGTACTCAGTAATCTTAAAAATATTGGAAAATATTCTCCGTAATCTAATTTAAGGAATGTTGACTATAAATTGACTATAGTCATCACTGTTATTTTCTGATAATGTTGTGTATGGTCAACCATACTTTCAAACAGGGCCACGTTACGTAATATACATAAAATAATGAAAAATTATTTTAAAAATCTTGATACAAAACAACTTTTATTAAGCTTTTCAATTTTTGATTCGTAAATATAGTTTTCACTTAATAACAATATCACCTAAAATACATACAATAATGCAGAATTTTAAACGATTTAAATATTATAAATTATTATAATTAAAATTTTAACAAAACTAAAAATCATTCTTGTAAAAATTCATTATTCATCGAAATTTTTTTCCTTATGACAATAGTGGTCTCCATAAATCTTATTTATAAACGGAATTAAAAGCTCTCCTAATTAAATAATGTCATAGGTCTATTACATTTTTTTATTTTACGATTGGGAGCAGATTTTCCGGAAATGTGTAGCAGTTTGAAAAAAATATTGATTATTTACATTCTCCAAGGTGTCCTGCTTTTAACTAATAAAATTTTTTTTATACATATTTTCATTTCTCGAAATTTCATGAAATTAAGTGGGGGTAACATATATAAAGAAAATATTTTTTTACCAAGATTTTATTAAAAAAAATTTTAAGTAATTTAATTCATTTGAGAATAAGTCCTGAAAGTTTCATTAAAATCCGACAATTATTTGATTTTTGCAAGAATTTCTAAATTAATGTATGTTTCACCTAAAAATGGCGCTAAAACACTAATCGTAAATAATACCTTGACTGCTGACGTAAGAAAACAAGATTTTAACCAAAATTTCGAACATGCTAGAAAGGATTAAAAAATTTAATAAAATAATAAAAAAAAATACTTTAGACTTTCCTCTTAATAATAACATAAACATTTTGACGATAAAACTTTGTTTTATTAAGTTTGGGTCATTTTATCATCATGCTATACTGTTTTCCAGCGAAAAAGGGGAAGTACCTGTTTTCATTCACAGCATATCCCTTTCAAATTTTCCCTTTTTTTTTCACTTGTTTTCATTCACGACTGTCCCCTTTACTTTTTATCAAGTCATTCTATATTTCAATGCGGCCTCTACACCAAACATCAAGCCCTACATCGGGCACAAATACCTGGCGCTGAAGACCGAACGACAAATCAGTCGTATTTTTTATAAGAAAAAAAGAAAACAATACAAATAAAAAATAATTCTCACAATTGCGAATATTCCAAATTTTTTAAATTTTAATCACGTATTTAAACTTATATAAACCTTAACAAAATCAAAATATATATTTTAAATTTAATATTTTCATTTTGTCTCAGTTTTTAGTCACGCATCTTTCAAGAGGGAAAATTATTTTTAACTCGCTTTTATTATGGTTCATTTAGTAAAGAAATGATATTGTATAATTTTATTAAAGTTGGCATATGAAATGTGGAGCTATCATACTGTAAAATGTGCCGTCACTTCCCTCTGTCTTTTCTGCAAATACTTTCACAGTAAATGCTCCGACGAGCTACTTTCGTTAGTTCCCAAACTGCATGAAATTTAACGTGCCACTAGCTTGGCATCTCAGTTCCACCCTTTCACTATCGTAACACTTAAATGTAGCCGTCTCTTCTACTCCAATAGCTTCATGTCTCGCAATTCCCGTCTGTGGAACTACCTTCCTCTTATTTGCTTCCCTGATAGCAATAATCTCCAACTATTCAAATGCAATGTTAATCGACATCCCTAGATGCCTTGATCTAATTCCCCGTCCTTCTCTTCATCCTTTCCTCTTTCAGGTTTCTTTACTCTTGCTCTCACTCTCTGTAACCCTTTGCGTATAGGACCAATCCCGCCTTGCCTGGGGTCGAAAAACTTTAAAAAAATTGAAGAAAGCCATCATGGATCAAACAATTTCTCTTTTGAACCAAACGCTCCTCAAATATTTAGAGTCATCGGTACATTGAAGTTTACCGATAGTTCTTGTATAAGTCTTCGGATCACAGTCTTCAGATCGTCAACACGGGTTAATGGTGTTCACCGACTGTAACAAGGTGACGACATTGTTTGGAGTTTTATTGGTGCATGAAAGTTTCAAACGGTGACTTCCGACAATTGAAGGGTTATGATAAAACTTGAAGAAAAATGCTAACCAAAGCCTGGATCAATGAAAGTTTAAAATTAACAACGCTTCGAAAATAGTAATTAGCGCCATAAAATGATCATTATTGAGGGAGGGCGTCAAAATGGCTTGAAACCAAAACTTACTTTGCATCAGTAGAAATGTAGTTTTTGTTAACCCCGAGGTTCAAGCATTTATCGAAATGAAATGGGTCAAAGACAAGATCGGCTGGACAATTTATCGGGATGGAATGTGTCAAACCAGAACTTGTCTGGGAAACTGAAAAATATAATTATCTCAACATGCAAAAATATATATAATATATTCAACATTTATAAAATCAGCACGTTAGAAATAATTAAAATCAGGGAAATGGATCACAACTAGTCTCCCAAGATATATTGGTTTTCATCCTCTTTGCTTTTTATCACCAGAATTTGGTATCTGTTGACAGATAGCCGGATCTGGGAAAGGAAACGAATATTCAGACTCATAACAATAGAAATTTTGCCCCATAAGAACACCTGCGAGGTTAAAGGTGACACTCGGTTTTCCATATAAACCATCGTTTGCAGGCAGCAAGAGCAGAGTAGACCAAGAGTTTCAGTGTCCAGGTCGGTGACAGAAACAGCATAGAGAAGAAGGGGTCATACCGTCCACATCAGTGATAGATGGAGAGAGCCGAGGAGAAAATACCAGTCGTTCATCGCAGTTACCGATATTTTTGATTGTTCAATATATATATATATATATATATATATATATATATATATATATATATATATATATATATATATATATATGGAAAATGTATAGCAAAGTGGAAAATTGGAAAAGTTTTCTTGTGAGGCGTTTCGTCCTTTAGGACTTCATCGAACTAAATTTGTTATGTTCGTGCGACTACACATGCGCACGAATGAGGGATGCTGGGAATTTAAATTTAAAAACTTTTTTTTTTTTTTTAAATTTAAAAATTAAATTCCCAGCATTGGTCGCTCGTGCGCATGTGTAGTCGTACCAACATAGCAAATTTAGACCGATGAAGACCTGAAGGACGAAACGCGTAACAAGAAATCTTTTTCCACTTTGTCATACATTTTCTCCAATATTGTTCTTGATATATATAAAAATATATATCGTTATCTCATATATATATATATATATATATATATATATATATATATATATATATATATATATATATATATATATATACGTTATTTTTATGGATACAGCTTGTTTGGGTAAATGGTCTATTTTTAATGTTCTATGAAATTTCTCGAACTTTCAGGCCGGTAAATGTAATTAATACTGTTTAATTAAAAACAGACCATTTTCGCAAGCTGTATCCATGAAAATAACGTATAACAGAAAATATATTAAAATATTTGTCGGACTTAATCCATTTCATATATATATATATATACATATCTGTCTCTCTTTCTCTTTCTCTCCCTCTTTCTCTCTCTCTCTCTCTCTCTCTCTCTATATATATATATATATATATATATATATATATATTTATATATATAAGTGAACATTGAAGTCAACACTCAGAGGTGACAGGCTGTTTCATGCTAGACGCAATCGTCAGGCCTGACGATTGCCTCTAACATGAAACAGCCTGTCGCCTCTGAGTATTGACTTCAATGTTCACTTTTATATCTATATTTACGTACACTCTATCTCTGATATTGAGCACTTTATCCTGTAAATATAGCACAACTTCAAACTATATTTCTTCATATATATATATATAAAGTTAATGTAATTAATGGCGAATTCACTTCGCTAACAGATTAAATAAGGCATTGACTCACTGACCACTCGTTGAACGACGCGATCCTTGTTTTTATTAATTGTAAAATGGATTGGATGTTCGGTAAATATTGCAAATACTTTCGGTAACCATATACCATCCTCAGGCATAGATGTTGATTTTTCCTCAATTCCAGGTAATTTCGGGTAAAATTCCAAGACGAAAATGAATGTGATACTTGTCGAAAGATGTTTTTTAAAAAGAGTGTTATTATTAACAGGCTATAAAAGCGTTGATATTTGCCATTTTTCGAAAACATTATATATATATATATATATATATATATATATATGAAATTACATTAGAATTATATATATATATATATATATATATATGTGTGTGTGTGTATGTGTGTGTGTGTGTGTGTGTGTGTGTGTGTGTATAAAATTCTAATGTTTTCGAAAAATGGGGGATACAAATATCAAGTTGTTATAGTCTCATCTCTAACGATGCTTCGACACCCGCTTGTAAAAGTGTGACACGATAACACAAATGAGAAGATGGACGTTCGTTACGCACTCTGAATTATTTAAAATACACTGAACAAGTGACATTTTGTTTAATTCCCAAAATATTTGAATGAGACATGCAATTATTTAACAGTATTTTTCTGGTTGTTCATTTGCAGGCTCACCCGAAGATAACAAGAATGGAAATCGAATCTAATATCCGTTTCCGTTTAGCGACAACAACCATCCGCATGTCTGTTAACAACACTGAAAAGGAATCAAAAATCTTTTATTTTGAAGTTTTATTGCCAAATGATGCGCTGGTGTATGACGTGTATCTGTAAGTAGATTTAATTATAATGATTAATAAAGAGACATGTTTACAACGATTCATGTTGCTTTCTTACATGACACGCCATTCGCCTAATGTTACATACACTCAATTCTATCACGTTTTTCTTCAATCTATCAAAAGAGAGCCTCATGTGTTGCTCCGCTCAGTTTCTCCTACACACGCAAACACGCACAATCATTGTAGAAACTATAATCTGAATTTATTTTCTTAATTACCAAATTCTAAGTCACAATCAATTGAAACATACCATGGACAAAATAAAGACGAACTGGCATAGCTTGTTGGGAACGAGTATAAATTAATTTGCTTTTTGGTATCGGAGAAAAGTCATGTGCCGATAACATTGCTAGCCATAGTAAACTGATTATAGTGGATATTTCCATCACACTGAAACTTATCGCAGCATACGTCACCATCTAAATCTCAAATACAGACGTTTCACTGGCATAGGTTTTATTACGTCAGAAGATTTGAAAATATTGCTAGAAAATCTACTATCTACAAACTCATGTAAACTTTAGTCACGTCCAAATCTGTATCGCCTTTCAGATCTCTCTCTCTCTCTATCTCTCTCACTCTCTCTCTCTCCCTATATATATGTATATATATATATATATATATATGTGTGTGTGTGTGTGTGTGTGTGTGTGTGTGTGTGTGTGTGTGTGGGTGGGTGGGTGTTTGTTATGGTGACCTATCTACATAAGAATTAACTTTTCCTCCTTCATAAATACTAACCTGCGAGACTTCCTAAGGAGAGTTAGTCGGAACGAAGTGTAACCTGACAGTGATCAGTGCGAAAAGAATTTATTATATATTAATTATTAATCACAAGACAGAAATGAACCACGGAGATTAATGTTATTAGTCCGGTTTACTTTTCGCACTGATCATATATATATATATATATATATATATATATATATATATATATATATATATATATATATATATATATATATATATATATATCCAGGTTTTAAATGAGTAGCACTTTTTTGCTATACTGGCAAGCCTTTCCAGGTGGGAATTTTTTTTGGTGGGGGGCATTTTAGATCTTGGCTGGATGATTTACCCCCCCCCCCCAACCATGCGGGTTTGGTATATAGTGTATTCATCTTATTAAATGTCACTGGCAACTTCTATAGATATTGTAATACTAAATGTATTCAGACATCATAAGATTCATACAATTTAGCACTGAACTCTACAATCACAAGCGATGCTCAAAATGATGGCCTTCACCTTCCAGACATTTATTAGCACGGAGACCTAATGTTAGGTCAACGTTGGCTAAAGGGTCCAGTGGGATTGCTGCACTTGTATTTTCAATTTCAGTTAGTTTTCTGCGATACACAACATTAGTCCCCTATAGTAAACAGTGTCATCGCAAATTGATAAAACTACTTAAAACAAGTTTTCCTTTCTTGAAGTATGTATAACTTTGGTGGGGACTTTGTATATATATATATATATATATATATATATATATATATATATATATATATATATATATATATATATATAGTTTCGGGATGGTCTTCCTCATCTGTTGTATCTTAGAATGGTTGGTGAGCACTAATTGGGAAAGTCATATTTATTTACCCAATATGTATATTACTATACCAATAAATAATTGAGAACTTGTTACCAGAATGACTCTGCTACTTTTCCACCCTAAGAGTCATCATTTGTGATCACTTTATCTGGAATATACCTGATAGTTCCCCTATAGACTTCCACAAGCTGAAAAGAATTCCCATCCGCTGAAACCTGTGTTCTTCACCCAACTGGGACCCAAGGAAATGACACTTTCCTATATCACAACTTTTTGTACACAATTCCATGGAGTACCGATTTCAGAAATTCAAGATCCACAACCGTCTTGAATGAAAGCTTCATTGCACGAAATTTTGTCTTTTTCTTTTATCATTAAAGAAAGATGAACGCCTCGCAATTTCGTACGTCCCTTTGTAAACGCACTGCACCCGAATGAGAATTACATCTGCTTATTACCACATGGCAAAAGGTTTACAGTGAATTTGTTTGTTTTTTTTCTTAAACCTATCACTTCATTTTTCCCAATATTTTATGGTGGCATTCATTTTTGTTGTGACGTTGCACACGCATTCGTTCAACATTAACATTATTCTGGCTGTTCCTTCAAGAACCAGCGGCGAACGCGCGTCAGTACAAACGCAGAAGAGGCCTCGGATCGCATGCCGACATGTTTGCCAACAGCAGTTACATCCGTTTTTTTTTTCCGTTAGCAGCGGGACAGTTTGGCATGTCTAGATACCGGCCTCTCTGCAATTGATCAAAATCCGGATAAATAAAAGCAGGGGCAAAACAATGCAAGATGCGGTGTCATATGAAGTCGGTCCCGTGGGCATTTTTGTTGCTGTGGTTTCCGAGACATTGTTATTTTTGTTACCTCCCGTCTCTTTTCCCTCTTTGCCTATTACTCCCGTAGATGCTGAGAGAACAATCGGTTAGGTGCTTGCCCCCCCCCAATCTCAAAGCACTCTTTGCTTACAATACAACAAAGTATTGCATATTCCCTCTGTTGCTTTGTGTTTACAGTTTATACATTTTTTAAATTCCAGTCGATTTATACCGAAATGTATCTAACATTTCGGAATCCTTCATGCCTACGTGCGCACGTGTGTGTGTCTGTGTGTGTCTGTGTGTGTGTGTGTGTGTAATACTTTTTACAAAGTGCACAAATATTACACTGATCTTAGGCAGAAATGTCGACGACCAAATACGTAAATAATGCCGACTTTTTGGACGCTTATATACTAATTGGTAGATTCGGGTGACCTAATAGCGC
This sequence comes from Acanthosepion esculentum, assembly GCA_964036315.1. Lineage (NCBI taxonomy): Eukaryota > Metazoa > Mollusca > Cephalopoda > Sepiida > Sepiidae > Acanthosepion > Acanthosepion esculentum. The sequence goes on along the minus strand of OZ038493.1, from coordinate 50,898,564 downwards.
GTAAAGTGGAATCGGTGATCCGAGTTCAAACTGCGGCTGAGGCTGATTATATTCATTTTCTATTAATATACATTGGAAAGTCATGAATTCATCCTTTTTTGTCCCCATGAACTGAGGGTTAAATAAGAGGATAGACTGAGTTCACTTAGCCCTGTTTGTTTTATGACAAATTATTTCAATTTGAAATTGTCATTTCAAGTAAGAATATGACAGATATAAATGCTTCAGTCTTGCACTAAGAACCATGAATGATTTACACTCATCTATCTATCTATCTATCTATCTATCTATCTATCTATCTATCTATCTATCTATCTATCTATCTATCCATCTCAGTCTGTTCATAATTGTCTAAGTATCCTGTCTGATTATATCTAGCTATCTATCTGTCTGTCTGTCTGGTCTCTCTCTCTCTCTCTCTCTATCTATCTATCTATCTATCTATCTATCTATCTATCTCTCTCTCTCTCTATATATATATATATATATATATATATATAGAGAGAGAGAGAGAGAGAGAGAGAGGTGGGTGCGATGGATCAATTGTCGTCTGACTTATGCAAAAATGAAAATAACACTGACTTCTCATTTTAAAAGATATACTTACGAAAATTACACAAAAATATCTTGAAATACTAAACAGTATATTTATTCAATAAGTCATCTGGAGGCCGTGGTTGAAGCCAATGTCTCCATTGGCTTCAACCACGGCCTCCAGATGACTTCGAAATCTTCTGCAACTATTCTGGACAGTCTCCTTGTTTAAGTTGGTGAATGCTGCCATAATCCTTGCCTTCAGTTCATCTGAGTGTTGTTGGTCTCTCGCTCAACTGCACCTCACACATATTAATCAAGGGAGTTGCAGTCTGGAGAGGGCGGTGGCCAAATGTAAGGGGTAATGTGGTTGCAGAAATTGTCTGACAACCATGACTAGGTTCCCCTGCTTGTGTGGCATGGTGCAGAATCCTAATGCTAGACATAGGGTCTTCCAACAGCCACCCTTTTCACCCAGAGCAGTACTACCTCCTCAATGCAATTGATGTAGGCCTCCGTGTTGAGTCTAAGGTCCTGTAGAAAGATGAACGGAGGTATAACATCGCCATCACTAGTAATCACTCCCAACACCTTTGTAATCACCATTAAACTCATCCAACTCTTTCCGAATCCTCTGCACTGTCCTCAGTGACACCCAAACACTCTGAAATGTTCGTATTGGAGCTTCTGGCGCGAATGTCAAGCAGTGCAGTATAAGCCAATGTCTGGCGGAGTGAATTGCTTTATGCTGCTCTTTTTCTCCCAGCCGATCCTACTATACCGTGCCGTCGACAAAATCAAAAACAATCAAGGCACATGCGCGAAATTAAAAATATAAATTGTGACAATTTACCCATCGCACCCTGTATATATTTATATCAATCTATACATCTCTCTTTCTCTCCTCTCCCTCTCTCTCTCTCTCTATCTATCTATATATATATATATATATATATATATATATATATATATATATATATATATATATATATATATATATATATATATATACACTTTTGTTCATATCTATCTATCTATCTATCTATGTTAATGCGATTTGACCTGTTGAAAAGCAAACGTTAATATTGACTGTTTAACGATTCATTCGTGAAGTTTCCTGTTCCATTTTTGCGACTTTTTCTTGTGTTCAAAGATGACAAGGTACGAAATTGAAGCAGGTGCGCTTAGATCCTAGAGATTCTAAACTCGAGTCAGCACCATCCGGTTGATTTGTAGCACATTTTCACAAACAATTTTTGACATACACATCCGATAGATCCTTCAGTTTGCCCCACGGTCATGTTTTATCTTCTTTTTTTTTTTTTACTGAATCAGATTCCAAACTCCATTCCCTATTTTATTCTGTTTTACCAACAAATGAGGAAGTGGGTTATCCGGTTTGTGGCTCTGAATTCAGGGTTGTCTTTCTCTTTGACTGGAGGAAGGCATAAAATGTTTCTTTGCAGCAAGTTTTCAGTCTAATTATTTACCATCCGCATTCAACCTAACGTTATTTGGCATGTATATTTTTTAACCGACGCCTTTCTCTGCATTTCAGAAACGTTAATGGCACCAGTTTAAAAGGACGCACAGAAAAGAAATCGAAGGATTACAGAGAATGGAAAAAACACACGAAGAAGAATTTCCAAAAGTCGATTAAAAAGCAGACGTAAGTTAAAAGAATGTCCGAATTTGTAACGGTATAAAAGCCCTCCCCCTGCAAAAAAATGTCAGATTTTTCTTTCAGGTATTTTATTTTGGATATGTAGGTAGTGTAATGGTTAGCATCTCTAATTCGTTACACACACTTTCGCACAATTACACTTCGCCTCCATCTATGGGTGAAATAACAGGGAAACTGGTATCTCTAGTCGCGGTTGGTAAGCAATGAAGAAGAACAACTACGAATTTAAGACACAGCTACCTAAATCTATATAAATCTGATTAGTCATCTTTTTTAATTTAAGTGACGTTAACACATTTTATCAACTGAAGACAATTGAATTGTTTCACTTGTCTAGTTTCGTAAAAATAAATCTTAACAAATGTCTCATGGTCAAACAACATCGAAGATTCAAAACTCATTATCCGTAAACGCTGTGATATTGATAAATAATCGAATGAATGATTCATTTGAATGATTCACTAGAAGAATGGTGAGAATTCAGCCGGGCGAATTGTGTAATGAGTTTTTTAAGTTTGTTGAAAAACTGAATCAATCTAGGATTAAACCTTTTAAAGAAACAATTATGGGAAATGTAGAAAAAGGCATCATTTCTTCTGTTCTTTGGGGTCAAAATATAAAATAATTACGATTTATTATTGATTTAATCACTCAATGAAATAGGTAAATCCTCTATTGCATCCCAAATCAAGAATGAAACATACTCCTTCTGTTTTCAATTAATAACAAAAATACAAGATTCAAAATTATGCAATAATTAGCACTTAACAAAAAGGAAATCAAAGCATTAATCATTTTCAAGGCAGCCATGTTGACTTCGTCGTTTGGTTTTTGACACGTCGTTTGCTATCAACTATTATCCAGAGAGACGCTCTGACTTTTGATAATGTTTCGTTGTATCAATTTTGAATATTAATAATGTTATTTATGTATTCAAAATAAATATCTTTTCTTAAGAAAAGTGAGCGAATAATACGTTCATATAAGTAGACCTCATAAGAATCATATAATAAATCTATATTATTGCAACCAAATGAACTAGAAATACCAACAAGAGGGAAAACCTATCAAAAGTGTCAGGCATGTTTTATAATTAAGTTATGTTCCTGTTCTATTGATAATAGGACATAAAAAGATACATTTGAATTATACAAATCTTGATAAATTTTCATGCACGCACGCAAATACAAAAATATTCCACGCAGATTGAAACCAACAGATTAAAAACAGCGTAATTCGAACTTTTAAAATATTTTACTGAGAAATATATGCAGCACATCCCTTATGCTTATATATATTGCATATTTATCCATTGCACCTTGCATATATATATATATATATATATATATATATATATATGCAAGGTGCAATGGATAAATATGCAATATATATAATATATATATATATATATATATATATATATATATATATATATATATATATGCAAGGTGCAATGGATAAATTGTCGAAATTAGGTATAAATGAAAATAACACTGACTTCTCATTTTAACAGATATACTTATCAAAATTACACAAAAATATCACGAATTACTTAAGACTAAATTTATTTAATAAAATTGCCATTGGCTTCAAATACAACCTCCGGATGACTTCGGAATTACCCGCAACTCATCTGAACGGTCTCCTTGTTTAAGTTGGCGAATACAGTTATAACCCTTGCTTTCAGTTCATCTTTGGTGTTACAAGGAGTTTTTTTAGGTTTCTCGCTCAACTGCGCCGCACACATAATAATCAAGAGGGTTGCAATCGGAGAAGTTAGTTATCCAGATGTAAGGAGTGATGAAGTTGCAGAAATCATCTGACAGCCATGACTGGGTACCCCTACTTGTATGGCATGGTGCAGAGTCCTGTTACCAGACAGACGGTCTTCCAGCAACCACCGTCTTGACTCAATGCAGCACTATCTCCTCAAGGGCACATGATGAAGGCCTTGGTGTTGAGTCCAACAATTCAGCAGTTCTTTTCTCAGAACGATGAGAGTGAATTTTCCGAGCACCCGTACCTTCGTAATCACCATTAGACTCATCCAACTCTTTCTGAATCCTCTGCACTGTCCTCAGACTGACACGCAAACACTCTGAAATGTTCGTACTGGAGCTTCCTGTGCGAATGTCAAGCAATACAGCATGTCGTTTCTAAATTTCTCACAGGCAGTGCCCAACTAACCCTACTATATTCTATAGTATGCGCAAAATTAAAAATATAAAATGGCGACAATTTACCCATCGGATTATATATATATATATATATATATATATATATATATATATATATATATGAGCGGGGGGGGGGCTATGCATGTTGCAGATGTAAATTAAATCCGATAAATTGATTAAATGAGAATTAAATAGAAAAAAAACTTTATAAATTTGGCATGTTTCGCTATTTATTTAGCTCTGTCAGAAATTCTTTTGAAGTACTGAGAAATTGTTTTTATTCTTAAATTCTATATTGCATTGTTTCTATTGGTTGAGTAAATGTCATCATTTTATAGCGCTAATATGTATGTGTGCTTGCATGCCTGCATGTATGTATCTGTGTGTGTATGTATGTCGTGAGAACGACATACATACACACACACAGATCCTAAGAGGTGATTTCTAAGAGATGATCTTGTTTAACGATTCGATAGCCATTATGCACGTGTGTACTACTCAATTTTGGGGGGTGTCACGTGTTTCCCTAATGGCATTTCTATGTTTGTTTCATCGAGACAACGTCGCAGAGTTGATTCAATGAAACAAACACACAGAAAATTCTGATTAAATTTATAAAGACTTTTCTACTTGTTCTTTATATCATTACACACATATATATGTATTTCTTATCAAGCAAAAATTATATTTTTCACACCACGAAAACATATCTTACTTGTTCTTTATCTCTCGTCTTCTTTTAGCTTTTTCGACATCAACGTGTTTGCGACGAACACCACCATAGCAGGTAAAAGTGAGGCATTTTTCAATTTCACCTACAAGACACTGCTGCTTCGGAAAGATGGTCTCTACACACATCGAATTCCGATCTTTCTTCGACAGCACCTAGTCGTCAAACAGCTTCATGTATTCATTTCTCTATGGGAGCCGCAAAACATTCATCGATTCACTGCCTCGCTAATCAAGGAGAAAAACATGCCGGACATTGCTAACGACCACAGTGAGTCATTCTATTTTAAAACTCTTCTGCGTTTGGCTTAAATTAAGAATAAAGTATATGTACATACTCAAATAAGTTCACATAAGTAAACCACATAATAAATTTATCTTATTGCAACCAAATGAACTAGAACTACCAACGGGGCAAAACGCCTATCAAAACTGCCAGAAGCAGACTCAGATCTATTGATCGCGATAAACTAGACTTGACTTTATGAATTTAACGCAATACTCGATTGGCGGCAAGATCTCATTTTTACAGTTGAAATGCCAAGATGTAACTGTAAGTTAGTTTCTTCTGTCGCAATTCTGGCTTGTGGAACTCTCTTACAGCTTCATCTTCAAAAATTTAAATGTAATGCCAATCGCTATCTTCTGAGTTTTTTTTTTTTTTATTCTTGTTCTTTTATTGTCCTCTCTCTTTAATAGTATATTTTTCTCATATTCTCTAACACTCAGTAACCCCTTAGTGGCTTTATTGTTTTGCTTGGGGTAAAACGATAAAAAACATATAAAACTAATCATCTGATATTTAAAAGAATAAAAACAACTAGTATGCTATTGTTACTAAAACAAAGCAAACGTTACTTATGAATTCTTGTACACATTAGAGATTGTGTTTTGTCATATAAAAAATCAATTCATTAGTTATAGTACTATTAGTCTCTTCCACAGATTAACTTGCCTATATTAATTAATATAGCTTAAAAGACTCTGACAGTGCTACAATATATGGCTGATACTTGTAATACAACGATGTTATATAACACTAACTGTAAAAAAAACCCATTCGGCGTCTGCACCGGCATCCGTTGGAATCGGGAATGGCTGTCGCTCGTTTCAGCATTGGCGACGGATCGCCGTGCTTGGTCGGCCTTCGTTCCGGACGCGGTGAATTCCTTGGAAGGAGCCGGCTTAACTGCAACATACATACAACTGTAAAAAAGACTTTAAATAATCTATTATAGAAGAAGTGCAAATAAGATAATCTTTTAATCTGAAACCGGTCTCTAAATCTATATTATGAAAGAAGAGTTGGTTCTTTGTTCGTCATACGCTATATGCGCGTATATGATGCATATGCGTATGTATGTGTTGTATATGAGTGACTTTCCTGTGCCATTTGATGTGCACACAAACATACATGAACGCAAGCGCACATATGCATGCACGCAATTTGACTGAGTTTGAAATATAAGTCTGAACAATCCCTACACTGGGCTGTGCAATAAAATCCTAAATTTGGAGACAAAAAATACGTTAATTTTTTAAACCCTAAAAGTTCAGATAATTATGAGGATTTTTTTTTTATCTTTACAGAAATTATACGGTAGTAAATATAATTATTTGTGAATGTTTTTTTATAAAAAAATATTTTAAAACCAGGCTTTTAAAAATATTTTAAAGTCAGGGAATGAATTAAAACACAATGCACACAGAGAATTTGAAAATAACTGAAGTGAAAATTATGGCGCAAGGACTGATTTTCATTCATATCTGGCAACAAATCCTGGGTAAAAGGAAAATAGCATGAATCTGCCATTTGAAGTCATTTTTATAACTCCTTCAGTATTTAAATAAAAAAAACTGAATATATTTTCTAATAAATGTAGCATTTTAATTGGAAAACGATTTGAAATTTGATTATGTTACCGTTAACGAAGTGAAAGTTATCGAACTACTTAAATTTGAATAATTCCTAGCTACATCGACCCATACGAAATATATGTTGCGGAGTGTATTTACGTGACGTCACCATCACGAACCAATAGAATTTGTATAACGTTGCAAGCAGCAAAGCGCTGAGTTAGAAAATTGTAACAGCCAATGGTTTTCTCAATCTTCGTAAGAAATAAAACTAATGACGCTTGAGGTTTTTCCTGTTTTTGGTAACAAGGAATTGTTGAAAGCGCTCCAGTACAAACAAATAAACAATATAATTATTTGATCCATATATGCGTTCCTGTCTTTGAAAACAGGAAAAGTTAACTAAACAAACATTTTTAATTCCTTGGTTTGTTATATATAACCAAGTTTATATGTGTAGAAATTTAAGATATAACAAAATATATATGTAAAGGGACAATATGAATAAAGACAAAAGGAAAACTTATCTTAGCCGACACATTTCGTCCTCTGATGGATTTTTAATATAAGGATTTTATATTGCAACAAGTATTTATAAACAAAAGTAAAAATGTTATCTTTTCCAAATTTTTAAATTTAAGAATTGCTCATAAATATTCATCAGGTTAACTGAAAAGTCTAAGTAAATTATGGGGGGGGGGGGTGCTAAGTGACGTAATTTTATGTCTAATAAACGAATATGAACAAATGATGATGTTGTTGAAATTTTTATGCAATTAATATTTAAATTATTTTAGTATCTGCGCCCTTGATTTTTTCCAAATATCTCCATTCCTGAAAGAATTACTCTTTTCCCAGTCCAACATACATGGCTATGAAAATGTTAAAAATTAAAAGAAAACGATTAAATTCATAACCTCCTTTTATTTAAAATATATGATACATAAATTTATCCTATAATAAGAAAATATAAACGCAATATGTAGAACAGTACTTTGAATGGATATGGTTATAAATTCTGATAGTCTCTTGAGACTGTTGATTCTCTTCTTTATGTGTGTGTTGGTATGTGTGTGTACACGTGTACGTGTGTATATGTTCTCACACACACACATACATATATAAACACACACACACACACACACACACACATATATATATATATATATATATATATATATATATATATATATATATATATCAGATCCGTAACTGGAAAGGATGATACAAATGGTTCTTTTTAATATAAAATATTAAAAAGATAGATCCATAGAGAGCTCAATGTATAGAATACAGACCAATAGGATATACATCAAGGAAAAGTTTAACACATCATGAAAGCACTTTCTCTCTCTCTCTCTCTCTCTCTCTCTCTCTCTATATATATATATATATATATATATATATATATATATATATATATGAAGAAATATAGTCTTAAAATGTGCTATATTTATGGGATAAAGTGCTCAATATCAGAGATAGAGCGTATGTAAATATAAAAGTGAACATAGAAGACAATACTTAGAGGCGACAGTCTGTTTCATGCTAGATGCAATCGTCAGGCCACGAGTGCTGTTATTTTTCTAGGCTATTTATATATACGGGTCAGTGGTGCATTGTGGGTAGTCTATTTTGACGGTTATGTTACCGGAAGTCGTTTATTTGTTTATTTATTTACTTGGGTTAAATTATTTTGCTTGTTTTTATTTATTTTTATTTTTTATTTTTATTTTTATTTCTTATCTGTGTTTCCAGGGTCCTTCAGTTACTCCTTTGTATACTTTTTCATCATTATCTGATGATTTTATCGTGGCTTGGTATATTACGTTGTTTTGTAAACAATTACCGTTTAAGGGACATTCGTTCTTTATTCTGCAGTTGCACGTGGGTTTAATTTGTTCGTGTAGTTTGTTGATAATTTTCCTATTTTTTATTATCTGTTCTATGTTCTTGATGTAACTGTAGCTGATTTTTACTGTGTTTTTGTTGAATATTTTGTGTAATGTGCTTGATTCTGGGAAGTGTTTGTGTAAAAGATTGAAGAATATTTTTGCTACGTTTGTTTTTACGTTTTTGCTGTACGGTGGGTTGAACCATATGATATTTCTTTTCCTGTTGGCCCTTTTTGTGTTCTGTGGTGTGTATATGAGTGTTGCTGGGAATCCGCTATATTTTAGGGCTGTTTCGTATTCTTTCTTAGCTTTGTTAAATACAGATTCATTGAAGGAATTGTCGGAAAGCCTGCGGTTAATCGACTTTGGTATCTGCTTGATTATAGAATGCGGGTTGTTGGAAGATGTGTGTATATAGAGTGGTTTATCATTGGGTTTTCTGTATGGTTTGTATGTGCCTTTCCTTTTCCATATATAAGCTAAAATTAATTGAAAAAACAGAAAGTTTCATAAAAAGAATGAGATGGAAAGCCCACTTTTAAAACTAGGACCTTCACAATAAAAATACACTCAAGAAAAATACGGCTTCAAAACAAAAAATGCCCCCCGCAACAAAAAGAATTAGATGACTTCGAGAAAGACTTAACTGATGTAGTCAGAAACATAAAATTCCATAAAAAACAAGATGCATTTAAAAAAAAAACTAAAAGAAGATATAACTAAAATAAACAATTCAGCAAATGTATTTATCGCAAATGTCAAAACAAGAAATTTATACAATCTAAGCCTTCCTACCCACAATAAATTACTCAAGAACAACATAATCAAAATATACAAAAAGGCACCTAAAACAATAGGACACGATATCAATAAGGAAGCTAAAGCAATCGCCCAAAAATTAGACCTAGATGACCGAATAAGTTGCATCAGCAAGGCGCAAGCCTTTATCACACTAAAAGACCACAAAGAAAATTTCAAAACCAATCCTGCATGCAGACTCATAAACCCAGCCAAAAGCGAACTAGATAAAATAAGTAAAACGACACTAGAAAGAATTAATTTTGAACTTAGGAAGGAGTTGGGAGTAAACCAGTGGAAAAACACAAAAGCAACTATTGACGGGTTCCACAGCATAAATAACAAACAAAATTGACAATTCCTACAATTAGACATAAAAGAATTTTACCCATCCATAACAGAATGTACGTTAGATAAGGCCATCAACTTAGCTCAGGAACAAATAATAATAAAACCAAACGAAATCGACATCATTAAGCACTCCCGTAAATCATTACTATTTCACCATGAAGAAGCATGGATAAAGAAAGATGGGATATTTGACACTACAATGGGAAGCTGTGACGGTGCATAGACATGCGAAATCGTAGGTATTTACTTACTACACGAACTAAGCGAAATAATAGATAGAAATGACACAGGGCTCTACAGGGACGACGGTCTCAAAATCTTAAGAAGCTGTAACAAACAAAACATAGACAAAACTAGAAAAGCAATAATAAAGATTTTCAAAAATAACGGTTTCGACAGATATAAAAACTAACTTAAACGAAGTAGATTTTCTAGATGTTACCTTCAACCTAAGAAAAGGCACATACAAACCATACAGAAAACGCAATGATAAACCACTCTATATACACACAAATTCCAAACACCCGACTTCTATAATCAAACAGATACCAAAGTCGATTAACCGCAGGCTTTCCGACAATTCCTTCAATGAATCTAAATTTAACAATGCTAAGAAAGAATACGAAACAGCCCTAAAAGATAGCGGATTCCCAGCAATACTCACATACTCACCACAGAACACAAAAAAGGCCAACAGGAAAAAAAAATCATATGGTTCAACCCACCGTACAGCAAAAACGTAAAAACAAACGTAGGAAAAATATTCTTCAAACTTTTACACAAACACTTCCCAGAATCAAGCACATTACACAAAATATTAAACAAAAACACAGTAAAAATCAGCTACAGTTACACCAAGAACATAGAACAGATAATAAAAAATAGGAAAATTATCAACAAACTACACGAACAAATTAAACCCACGTGCAACTGCAGAATAAAGAACGAATATCCCTTAAACGGTAATTGTTTACAAAACAACGTAATATACCAAGCCACGATAAAATCATCAGATAATGATGAAAAAGTATACATAGGAGTAACTGAAGGACCCTGGAAACAAAGAAATTATGTACACAAAACAACTTTCACAAATAGTAAATATGCGAACAGCTCAATGCTTTCTAAGTATATCTGGGAAATTAAAAACAAAACACACATCACACCAAAAATATTTTGGAAAATAAGGAAAAGATCATCAGCCTACAACAACCAATCAAAACCTTGCAAACTTTGCTTGGAGCAAAAAATAGCTATCATTACCTTCCCAGACCAAAATAAATTATTAAATAAAAGATCCGATCTAATCTCAAAATGTAGACATGAAAATAAATTTTTACTACGTTAAAATCGAAAACGGAAAAAATAAATAAATACATAAATAAACAAAATCACAATAAAATAAGGAAAATAAATTAATCCAAACAAATTACCAAATCGCACCTGTTAGAATAGACGAAAAAGAATAAAAAATAAGAAACAAAATCAATAAATAAAGTAAATAATAAACAAATTAGAAAACTATTATGACCAAAATATTAGTTAGACTATAAATATCAAAACAAAAAATCGGACAAAAAAATAGCTATAACTGTTATATAACGATAAAAAAATGATTAAAAAATTAAAAAATAATTTACTACGTTACTTAAAAATCGAAAACCAAAAAGAGAAAATATACAGTGTAACAAATAAATAACAAGAAGTAAAATAAATTGATCTAAATACAAATATATAAATAAACTAACAACCGATACCGATAAACTAGCCGTTAGAAAAAACAAATAAAGATAATTAATTCAAATAAATACATGAAGTAATAAACAAATTAAAAACTGTTCCCGCCCAAATAATAGTTAGAATAAACCACAACAATCAACAACAAAATTGAACACATAGTTTTAATTATCTTCCCAAACAAAAACAAAACTATTAAATAAGCTATATAAACAAATTTTACTACGTTAATAAAAACACCAATCAAAATAAAAAATAAAATAATAATAAAAAATAAATAAATATATAATATAAGAAATAAAATAAAAAATTAAAAAAATAAAAATAAAAATAAATAAAAACATGCAAAATAATTTAACCCAAATAAATAAATAAACAAATAAACGACTTCTGGTAACATAACCGCCAAAATAGACTACCCACAATGCACCACTGACCCGTATATATAAATAGCCGAGAAAAATAACAGCACTTGTAGCCTGACGATTGCATCTAGCATGAAACAGACTGTCGCCTCTAAGTGTTGACTTCTATGTTCACTTATATATATATATATATATATATATATATATATATATAAAGTTTTAGAATAAAAAACATTATAGGAATAGGCAGTTTTGATGTGTCTGTTTACACTTAATTCTGAACACATATTAACCGTTTTCATTTTTTTTTTCAGACTTAGAGGAATTGCCTCAAACATTGTGGAAGAGTCGCAATAATATTTTGGTGGACTACACAGAGAAGCTGGGAAAATTACGAAATGTATTTTCTCGTGTCTTTCAAGTTCAGTACGATCTCAAGCGACCAGAAGACAATTATGGCGATATTCTTGTAAGTATTTCACTTTCACTTTATATATATATATATATATATATATATATATATATATATATATATATATATATATATATTAATAAATACACATTCCATTCCTCACCGGTAGCACGACTCGAAGTTTCATGCACAACGCAATCTTCAGGTGCTGAGTAGAGACTGGGCATTTCATAATTTACATTTTGATAAAAAATATTTAGTTAATGTAGTCCATATATTATACGGAGATTACTGTATTAAAAAAATGTATTTAAAATAGACGTGATTTATATTTTATATTTAAAATAAACGGGGATTAATGTTTTTTTATTGTTATTAATGAATGCGCCAGCATTGATTTAACCAGATAATTTCATAAAAATTAAAATTATTCAGTCTCTACTCAGCCCCAATATACTTAACAGGTCTGTTATATTACATCGAACACTAGTTTATTGATACCATCACTCAATGTGCGATAATATATTATATATATATGTGTGTGCGTGTATTGATGTAATAGAAAAGAACAGTTAGATTAATGATCCAAAGTTCTTTAGTATTTATGTTTTTATTTTCAAAAAGAATGATATATATATATATATATATATATATATATATATATATATATATATATATATATATATATATATATATAATATATGAAGACATATATTTTTAAGGTGTGCTATATTTATGGATTAAAGTGCTCAATATCAGGAATAGAGCGTATGTAAATTTAAAAGACGCAATCATGAAACAGTCTGTCGCTCGTGAGTGTTGATTTCAATGTTCACTTATATCTATCTATCTATCTATCTATCTATCTATCTCTCTCTCTCTCTCTCTATATATATATATATATATATATATATATATATATATATATATACACATACATACATATATGAAGAAAGGCGGAGAGAGAAAGAGAAAGTGGCCATAATAGTCAACACTGTATCTTGACAGTCAGTATCACACTTCAACTCGACTTTCAGAACAAGCGCCACTAATCCTTTAACTGTCTGTAGATATAGTGGTTTGTGTATGTAGGTCACTAGGGTATTTAATAGAAGTTAAGGAAGTAAAACCGGCCCTTCCCAGTTTCTTTCGTTTAGTGCGAATGCTGACGGTTATTTACAGTCATCATCCTTACATTACTCATTTATGATGATTATGGGGTTGTAGCTAATGTTTATATAAATAGATTAAGTTGATTTATGATCATGATCTCTAGATTTTTATTTATATGTAATAGTTTTCATTTGTTTCGTATTTGGAGTAATGGATAGCGGCTCGGCTTGAAGAATTCCAGTCGAATCCATTACATTCACTTACGTGCTAATACCCTCGGGAAAGCTATGAATCCTCTTCTTCTCGCCCAAGCTATGGATAGCTAGCAGGACAGACTGGATGGCAACTGGTCTGCCGCAAAAATTAATGGCAACCTACTGCGGGAAAAAACCCTGCCTTGTATCGAAAGATACATGATCACTTAAGCGTGTATCACGCATGGCACATAACTGACTGATAATTTTTTTCGTCTATTTTTGTTTTTTCTATGTTTTTTTTTGCATTAGAAATAACGATTATTAGAAATAACGATTATTAGAATTAATTATGGGATTTTAATTTAATCTTTTTGATCATGATGTGGTTGTAGATTGCGTAGTAGGAATTCGTTCTCATGTTTATTCTTCTTTACTATAGCGAATTTCTGTTCCCAACACTCGTGATTTTGTGCTATACTAAGTTTGGTGAGATGTAAGATCCACTCGAGCAGCCCCTTCCACGAACCGTTGATTTCTGGAAATGACTCCCAAAAAGATACTTCCCTGATCGCTACAATCTTAACCTGTTCAAGTCTAGGGTTAACTGTTATCTTCCCACCCCACATAACCCCATAAAGTGGTTCTCTTACCACTTACTCTCTAAACTTCTACCTAGAGTGGCTCTTTAGACGTGTACATGGTGAACACTACTGTAAGAAATAAATAAAGGGCAAGCCATACTGAAATATAATTAGGCGTATCATAATCAGAACTAATGATTCGCTTTCGGACTATATTCACCAGATAAGTCAATACTTCGAAACAAGGTTACTTCATTGTCGAATGGCTAAATGAACTGGCTAAATGGCCCGTTAGAGAAATGAAGACTTTTGTGCATAAATAGTTGTCTTTATACACAGGCATGTCGGGTGGAAAAGAATTTGACCTAATCTACATACTGTTAATGACTTGATAGATAACCCCGACACATTCTGCTGGTAATGGATTTAGTACAGACGAACATCTTATCTTACAACAAAGCTTCCTTAATGTCTCCTGCGGTATATCTGATTTTGTAAACAGTGAAGCCTCACTTAGATATAGATTAAATAAACACATGACTTTTCCTGTGGTATTTTTGCGCAGACAGCCGATAAAGAATTTTATTTTTCAATATATTTGCTTATGAATTTCCTTCGTGACGAATCAGAATTTCGTTTAATTAAGAGAAAAAGATTGTACTCGAAACTAAAATGCCATTCGTTTAAAAAGAAAATCTGTTACTTTCGCTGTTTGAATTGGGATTTTTTTTTCAAGTTAATATCTAAGGGAGCATTACGCATGCGCCATTTCTTTCATATTCATTGGACTTAAAAGAAAATAGACGATTTATAGTCGTCATAAATATGTTGTGTATTTTTTTAGGATCGAGTTACTTTCCTTACTTTTTAATTCAGTTCACTGTTGCCATGTATTGCAAACTCCTTTGATAAGAAAAGATTTAAATTGAAAAGAATGTGTGGCATTTAGAAATACCCAGAGAACGAGATGCCAAAAATAAAAAAAGAAAGAAAGAAGAAGAGAATTTGATTAAAATAATCATAATTGATTAATTAATGAAAACAATGAACACTCATAACGAAAGATTAAACAACTACGACAGACAATATAAATGAAGAAGGAGAGAGTAAAGAAAGGAAAAAAATGCAGAAAAGCCAGCCTTGATAAGAAAGAAAGATAAAAAGCAAATACGCTCTCAATATCGATGCAGGAAAGAAAAGAAGCAAGGAGTGGAGGGAAAGTGAAATGCGAAACAGAAAACATCAAGAAGCTACGACAGCGCATCAAACGAAAAGAACTGAATAACCTCCTCTATGCAAGTGCAAGTTTAGTGATGGAAATTTTAGAAGCTACGTGAAGGGCTTATGAGATCGAGACTGAACAACCCATCCGAATAAGAAGACAGGGTCTGATTGTCGATTACGACAGAGGATTTAATCAACGACAGGGTGGAAACTGAAAAAATAGAAAAGCAAAGAAATGTAAATTCAAAAATACTAGGACGTCATCCGCGGACAGAGAAAGTTATGAGTCATGAATATTAGGAGGGTGGGATATTTAAAAGTGTGTCCAAATCTAGATGAGGCTGAATTAATTTGTCTAAATCGAAGAAGAATTGAAACTATCGGAATCATAACAATGTTGGGGTCTGCGAGGATATTGATAATGTTGTCGATTTGAGAAAACCACCGAACATGTGATCGACGATAAAGTTTTAGAGATAATGGAAATATAAAGGACATTTATACTTAACATTAGGAAGATAAATTTGAGACTTTTAGGGCACATAATGAAGAAAAACGGTTTGGAAAATTTGATACTATCAGGACAAATTAAAGGCAAGAGGAACAGACGAAAATACCACAGGCGAGTTTGAGTAAATGGATGGCGGAACACGATTTAGTAGAGATAGCAAAAAGACAAGATTTATTAAGATCTACAAGGAACAGGAAATTGTGAAGAGCCATGATCACCAACGTCCTGAAGAGACACAACACATAGAAGAATAAGCTGTGATTCAATCTCCATTGATAATCAACAGGCATCTGTCGTGAATAGCATAGAACCAATAAAAATCTATTATTATTACTGGTTTACATGGCAGCTTCGGTAGACTCCGTTCATGTCACGTCCCGTTTCATTTACAGAATTTATAATTATTTATAAATACAGATTACATCTAAGCTTTATCACCATCCTCATTATCCTCATTATAACAGTATCGTCGTTGCTATGCCACTATGGCTGACTGAGAAGTGTGCAGACATGTTAAGAGATTTTCTCTGCTTATTCCTCTTGGTTTCTTATTAATAAAATTCAAAAATACGATTCTGTAATCAGCAGTTGTTAAATCTGTACCTATCTGTCTTGACGAACTTTCTATCAATTACTCGAAACGTAATGAGCCGATTGAACTGAAAATTATTTTCTTCAGGTTAGAGCATTTTAACTTTATTGTTCTCACAAAAGTTGTACTACGATGTGTCGTTTTTGCTATGTTAAGAATCTCCCAAACGAAAACGATTATTATAATATAGATGAGGAAACGTTGGAAAATTGCAACGAGAAGAAGATGGAAAAATACACGTTCGCATGTGTGTGCGTGTGTGTGTGTGTGTGTGTGTGTGGGTGTGTGTGTGTGTGTGTGTGCAAGCGATAAGCACATAAAGAAAATAATAAATATGAGAGAGATGGGGAGGCGTGAAAGAAAGAAATAATGAAAAAAATATGTCTGAGTCTGGATAAGCAAAAATAAAATCAGAAAAAAAAGGTGAAAAGGACGGAACAAAAAACCACGCGAAGGAAAATTGAAAGAAGAAAAACCCAGAAAGACTCACAGAAATTAGAGAAGCTAAATATGACAACAACAAAAAAAGTTAAAAAGGGCAATTTCTGCCGCAGACTAAATAAACATAAATAAGGTGTGTCAAAATATTTATTTTTGAAATGCTTCCAGTTGCTTGGCATATATCTGAATTTTATCTGTAGCTACGTATACAGATATAGCTGTATTTTGACTTATAACTAGATAGATAGATAGATAGATAGATAGATAGATAGATAGATAGATAGGAGCAGACTGAGATAGATAGATAGATAGATAGATAGATAGATAGATAGGAAGGAAGGAACAGATTGAGATAGATAGATAGATAGATAGGAAGGAAGGAAGGAAGGAAGGAAGGAAGGAAGGAAGAGACTGAGATAGATAGATAGATAGATAGATAGATAGATAGATAGATAGATAGATAGGAAGGAAGCAAGAGACTGAGATAGATAGATAGATAGATAGATAGATAGATAGATAGATAGATAGATAGGAGCAGGTTGAGATAGATAGATAGATAGATAGATAGATAGATAGGAAGGAAGGAAGAGACTGAGATAGATAGATAGATAGATAGGAAGGAAGAGACTGAGATAGATAGATAGATAGATAGATAGATAGATAGATAGATAGATAGATAGATAGGAGCAGACTGATAGATAGATAGATAGATAGATAGATAGGAAGGAAGGAAGGAACAGACTGAGATAGATAGATAGATAGATAGATAGGAAGGAAGGAACAGACTTAGATAGATAGATAGATAGATAGATAGATAGGAAGTAAGGAACAGACTGAGATAGATAGATATTAGCTTTCTTTTAAAAGGAATTTAGAATACCATCTTTGAAGATATCAAATATCAACATCAGAGACATGAATATCCAGCAGCTTTGCGTTATCGTTCCATAATTTTGGAACTTGGATGGAACTGTTGTTTATTTTAGTCTCATCTCGAGATTTGGCCATTGCTTTAGACAGATTATAAACAAGTTTATGTTTATTAGGATTGTTTATTGTAGATTTGTTAATGTACAGGAATTGGATTGACAGAAAACAAATGACAAGCTGCGTTTGATACGAGAAAGCGAACTTAATGGGGCCAATAAAATGAAAGCTACCAAACCTTAGCTATACCCGTAGTAACAGATAGCTTCAGCATTATTAAATGGAAGTTGAATGACATGAAAAGATTAGACATCAAAACCAGAAAAATGCTTAACAAAATGAAGATGCAGCAGTCGAAATCAGATATTTATGGGCTGTACGTACCAAGAGCTTTAGGAGGCCGAGGTCTAATCCAACTTGAACTAACTCTAAAAACTACAACAATCGGATTGGAAGCATACCTCACAAAAACCAATGATCCTCTCCTACAAATAGTAAAGCACCAAATCTACTCTAACAAACAAAGATTCTACACTCTTCAAGAAACTGCTTAATATACCTGAAATCCTACCAATAAAAAACGAAAAGAATACTATATACGCCAAACGAGTAAAACAGAATGCAAAACAACTTGGCCAAATGAAATTACAAAAAACTGTGAGGACAAGACGTTGCATGGCAAATACCTAAAAAGAACGAAAGAAGCAGACGTGGACCAATAGAAAACATATCAGTGGTTGAGGAGCACAGGGTTGAAAACTGAAACAGAAGGCCTAATTATTGCAGCTCGGGACCAAAGTCTCGCAACCAGATCCTGTCACTGCCACATAATCAAAGATGGAACTAACCCGAAATACAGGATCTGCGCGAGAATATGATGAAACTGTCGACCATATATTATCTCAGGGTGTCCGGAACTAGCAAAAATGAATACCATGGACAGAGCATGTGACAAATGAAGAAGTTTTAAGAATGTGAACTACAAAGGAACGGCTGTTTACAATCAGAATTAGAAAGCTGAACTTTATGGGCACATCACGAGGGGAAAAGCCTTGAAGATTTTAACACTCACAGAACACATTTCATTTTTTATCATTTCACACCAACCAAGGCGATAAAGCCGCTAAGATACATGGGGTTAATGAGGACGAAAAACAGTAGGATGAAGAAAAGTAAGAAAATGTTACCGAGGAGAAAGGACAATAAAACGAACAGGATTCAAAGAGGCAGAAGATGGGGACTGACGTTGCATTTTTTTTAATCAAGTTCGCCCCAATTAAGGCAGTAAAGCCACTAAGACACACAGGGTTACTGGGTGTGGAAGAATTAGAAGGCAGAACTATTACTACGGAGCGAGAACAAAAGAGGAGTAATCAGGAGGACAGTAGATAGTTACTGACATTACATTTGAATGTTTGAAGATTAAAGTTGGCTGGGAAGCATGGAGCCGGAAGGAAGTTCCACAAGCGAGAAATGTGAGAAAAGAAACAGCATAGAACTGATGGTTACATCCAGCCAACTCAACTGCAAATTGATGAGAGTACGTCGCCAGTCTAGTACTGCACTTAAATTCAAGAAGTCTATGTACCATAGCGAAGAGCTCATCCAAACAATTACCCGTTCTCGGTAAGACGTTAAACTACATCCGCGTTCTAGGTAAGACGATAAACTACATCCAACAGCAAAGGCCTCTGATCAGGAAGTTTTGAGGAGCGTGGAACCACCTCTTAATTGCTGGTGTTCCCAGGTCCACCCTGACCCGGGGTGGTAGCAGCTGTTGGGGTCCCAACTATGGGTAAATAGTTAACACTTAAACTGGGGTCAATACACTATGAAAGTGCATTAATAGCAATAAATTTAAGGAAAGATCATTACCAGCAATACATTTTCAAAAAAAATATTGCCAGCAATACATTTGTGTAAATAATTATTACCAGAAACACATAATTACCAGCAATACATTTCTGAAGAAAAAATATTACAAGCAATATATTTTTAAGAAAAAAATATTTCAATCAATACACTTTTGAAGAAAAAAATATTACCAGCAAAACATTTTTTGAAAAAATATTACCAGCAATAAAAATTTTGGCGGCATTAAATAACCCATTGTGGCTGGTATGCCGTGAAACAAACCAAACCAAACCAAGCAATTACCATGGAAGTATTTGCAGAAACTGTACAGGCAGGCATCTTTACGGAAGTTGGAAAGTGACTGAAACCGAGATGCCAGAACAGGACCAATAGTATTGCTGATTCTTCTTTGGATGTTATCAAGGAGCTCTAGATAAGTAGCAGGTGCACCGGACCATATGTGGCAGCAGTATTATGAGAATGAAAGAATTAGAAAACATTAGTGAGAAGGAAGGACAATAAAAAAAGAACAGGATTGAAGGAGACAGGTCACGAATGACGTCGAATTAAATTTTTTGTAGATTGTAGTTGGCAGGAAAGCAAGAAGCCGGAAGAGATTCCCATAGGCGAGAAATGAGAGAGAAGAAACTATTAGAATAGAAATTAAGGCCACATCTAGCAATTTAAATGGTAAAATGATGAGACCTAGCTGCCAATCGAGTAATACGCATACATTTATGAGGTCAAAATACCAAAGCGGAAAGCTCATCAGAACAATTGTCATGAAAATGTTTGTAGAAAAAGCACAGCGAGGCTATGATACAGCGGTGGGAAAGTGTTTGCAACCGATATGCCAGATCAGTACTAATAATATTGCAGATTTTCCGGAATCTCTAAAGGCGTAGAAGAAGCTCGGGACTAGATGTGGCAACAATATTCAATTCACGGACGAATGGTAAACTCGTGAAGTGGCAAAGACAGAATGCGATAAACAGGGGAGTGTGAAGAACAAACCTCACTAATGTACTTCATTAGTTTTTCCAGACGAATGAACCACAAAATATCACAAAAAAATAAAGATTAGCCATAAAGGTATCGAAAATGAATTCGAATGAAAAGACCAACGTGAAGATAGTTGGTGAATGACCGAGTTTCAAAAGAAAACGTACTTCCTTTGCGACGCTTTCCGCTAGGGTCAGGTAACCATAGTAGACAGGAACAATAATAAGAACTTGTTTCGCTGTCGGCCAAAAAGCTCTCGAGTATGAGGTGCAGGGATTTTTTCTTCCGCCAATCAAAATGGAATGCTACTAAAGCGGACGAGAATGAAGCGTTCGAGTCTTAGGACTCCCCGGTCGACATCGCCGCTCCACTCACGTAAATTTATTCTTCATTATTCTTCATTATTTCCGACAAATGAAAATGTAATGCTGAAAGTAACATCTTGGAAGATGTAGAGGGCCATGATCGCCCATATCCAGAAGGGATAAAGTAAACAGAATCAGAGAGAAGAGAGAGACAGAGGATTCTTTAGAGTCTTAAAGATGTCCGTTTAATCCAAAATTGAAATTTTGACAAAAACTTTTCTTTATCTCAACAAATTAATTTTATTCACTATATATATTTTCGATTGGTCCCCATTTTCAAAAGTTTTTTTTCTTTTCTAAATTTGATGCTAGTAAAAGCAAACAAACATGGCTATTTACACTATTTACATTGTTCGAATTGTTGTCCTCATCTTCGTTGACATATTCACGACGTTTCAGCCGCTGTACACTTCGGCTTTCTTCATGTGATTGGAATTTCGAACTAAACCCTTTATTTCGTCATTCGGTGTAGATTGAGACATCCGGAAGAGACACGGCACGTGGAACTAGAACAATCGACCCCAGTGGACAAAATCAAAGGGTTCAGTTCGAAATTCCAATCACCTGAAGAAGGCCGAGATGTACAACGGCCTAAACGTCGTGAATATGGCAACGAAGATGAGTAGGTTGGAAGTGGCTATAGCTATTGCGATGTCAGAGAAGACTTTAAAAAAAACTTAAATCAGTAAATGATGAAACAGAATTTAACTGCGAGTCACTTGTTTAAGTCATCCGACATTTGTCTAAATTCCCTATTCGAGAAATCTGTAACAATTACGTTGCCTTAAATTTATACCTAATATAGATATGATAGGAAAGAAAACTACACGCATGTATTTCTTCTTCGATGTTTCTGGAGGTTTGGAATAAGATTTTCAAGAATACGAACGAACGAATGAATTAAAGAAAGAAAGAAAGAAAGAAACTACGCATTGCCAAGACAGCTAATAACCTCTTCTCTAGTCAGTAAAACTTTATGCTCCTTTGATTGCGTTACGTTACTTGAGAAAAAGACAGATACCATGATGAATAAACCGGTTTTGACCTCTATCACCAGTGTCTGTGCTAATAACTGATTATAACATGTACTTTATCGAATTTTAACTTCTTACGAAGCAAACCAAGGCTAAGTTGTTCCTGTCTGAATTTACTTCCGTTCAATCTACAAATATTTTGAGACATTTTGCATCATTTAATTAATTAGAAATTAGCAGGAGGTAAATTATCACAATAAAGGCATTTCCATAAATTCATAGATTCTGAATCACACACTGTAGAAACTACCAACTTTGCTCATTATTCCACTGTTTTCGTTTACTCTACAGAAATGGATTCACCCGTGCTTTTAAGTAGCAAATCAGTCAAGTAGGATTTCTCCGTTTTTTTATTTTTTTTATTTTCTAGTGTTTAATGGAGAATTGAATAAAATCTTTTTTAAAATCTTTTTTTCATATTGAAAAATATTTTTTTATATATTTTGCAAAATTTTTTTTTCAATATGCAACTTGCTGTCTATATTTCTGAGATGAGGTATTGTAATTATTTACACCATTTACATTGTTCGGACTATTGTCTTCACCTTTGTCGTCATATTCACGACGTTTCGGTCGTTATACGCTCCGGTTTTCTTCAGATATTTGGAATTTCAAAATTCAAATCATCTGAAGAAGACCGGAGCATACAACGGCCGAAACGTCGTGAATATGATGACAACAGCCTGAACAGTGTAAATAGTGTAAATAATGTAATTTACTCTTAAGAATTACTGCGCTATTTTTTGCTTAATTATCAAACTTCTTATTTGTTTTTGCTTTTTTTGTTGTTGTTATTTTGCAAACCTTCTTAATTTTCTCATTCGGCTTTTAATTGTGTTTCCAAAACAAACGATGTGCACGTCATCATATGTTCCTATATTAACGTTTTCTTTTCTTTCTCTAACACTTTCCGTTTTCTACCCATTTTCTTTCTCTAACCTTTTTTCTCTTCCCCATAGTGGCACAAAGACCGAGGTTTGTATTTCTTCAATCACGTCATAAACACGTCTCTTCCCAAAGATTTGGTGTTTACCATTGATATGAGCAGTTCTATGGCGATAGATTGGGAGCAGACTATCCATAAAGCCTTCCCCATCATATTTCAAAAGATGAAGACGGCAGACCGATTCAATATTCTTATGTACAACAGAAGTGTATATGAGTGGAAGAAAGAGCTACAGAATGTTACCAATGAAAATATAGAAAGTGCTATGCAATTCATCAAATCTTTCCCTGCCACCGGAAGTAAGTAATACGTCACGTGATTTTCACCCTGATTTTTTTTTTATTCTCGCTAAGCCGTGTTCGATAGCAAATGCTCATTATGTTTTTCACATTTATTTTTCTCTGACAAAGCGCGAGAATTAGATGCAAACTGATTAAATTAGCGAATTAGTCTGCATTACGAAATTTGCTTTCCATTGAACTACAATAGATACCATAGGGATTCTAAATGTAG
The DNA here is from genome assembly GCA_964036315.1 of Acanthosepion esculentum. NCBI lineage: Eukaryota > Metazoa > Mollusca > Cephalopoda > Sepiida > Sepiidae > Acanthosepion > Acanthosepion esculentum. The sequence continues at coordinate 50,874,725 of OZ038493.1, read as the reverse complement.
TTTAATCCAGACCGAGTAATTAAATAGTTTGATTTTTTTACAGCTTATCAATCTTTTAAAACTTGTTCTAAGCTTAAACATATTTTGGGATTATAAGAATTCTTTTAACGATAATAATGATTTTCTTATACAAGTCTTAGTCTTTAATCCATAGCTGAGAGGAGAAGGTGTGATTTCACACTTTTCCCAAGGCTTAAATTCTAAATAGTAGATAGTTTTGCCTATCGACCGATTCACACCGCTCTCCAGTATTTTTGAACAGGAGTAGAGATTTATCCCTTGTTTCCTGTTTAGGATTGGGCTTCCGGTTCTTGTTTCCTGTCCATGATTGGGCTTCCGGTTCTAAAGTCTAATTCAACGTCGCTGCCTGAATTCTGAAATTTTATTCGCTAATTAAATTATTGACCTCTTCAAGTCTAGAATTACCTGTCTTTCCTGTTATCTTTCCCTTTCGTATGCTAATACAACTCAACACAGTAACCTTCTACCTTGAGTGGCCCTTGGACCTTATATTGGGTGAACATTAGTAAAAAAAAAGAAGAAGGAAAATGTCATTAGAAACAAAGAAAAAAGTGCTGAACTGTTATGCAATACTAGTCCTTCTATATAGTAGTGAAAGCTAGACAATCTATTCGGAGATGAAGAAGAGGTTTGAGGCAAAATAATAAAAAAATGTAGTTTTACAGTCCTGTTGCGAATACAGTGAGCGGAATATGTGAGTAACGAGGAAGTTTTAAGGATAATGGAAACAAAAAAAGACGCCTATACTTATAATCAGAAAGTGACAGTTGGATTTTCTAGGACATACTGAAGAAAGGGGCCTTGGAAAATTTCACACTCACAGGACATATTGAAGGCAAGAGAAATACAGAGAAACTGCAAGTAACCTAACTAACGATCCTGTGGAAATCGTATCAAGGAGTTGAATAGATAATGAAAAGACAAAACTTGCTCTCATCTACAAAGGATAGGAAATTGTGAAGAGCCATGACTGCCTATGAAATGAGGAAGAGATCAGTATTTACATTCTTTATGGCCAGATGATAAGGCATGTTACTGATGCAGTACCAAATATAAATGTTGCAAATGGACACAACACAGTTTATAAATGTTGACTTAAACGTGGAAATTATCACAACTGATTATTTCAAGTTTTTCTGAAAATCTTATAAAGCAAACCAGTTCCTTCTTATTAATCTGAAATACTACAGAACAGGAATGATTACAGAAGTGAATATGTTAACTTTACATAAATTTCTTTATCTTTGTTAACTTTTTATTTTGTTTTATTTTTTATAACGTCTCGTGTATGTATGTATATATATATATATATATATATATATATATATATATATATATATATATATATATATATATATATATATATATATATATATATATATATATATATATATATATATATATTCTTTTTTTTGGCAACGTTGTTTTTTTCCTTGTTTTTTTTTTTTCTTACAACGTGTATAACCTTTCTTGGGTATCTATATATCGTGTAATTAAAATATAACAGGAAATTAGTCCAAACCAATCACATACTTTGATTAAAAAATAAAATGAACATCAGGAGTTATCTCCCTTATGATTTTAACTACCCGAGTTGTCTCCCTTGATATTTTCATTGTATCCATTTTTATTAAAACAGGAAATAGATGAAAATAAACTCATAAGCAAGCTAAAAAAAGTCATTCACATTATTTAAATGATTGAATATTAGACTGACTGAGAATTTTTTTTATTTTATTTGCAGATTTTTATAAGTATATCTTTGTTGTATATTGTCATTAGAAATATATTCATATACTGCCGATTTTACAAATACTTGAATTAACTGATTGTTAAGAAAGGGAAAATTGAGTTATGGCGGAAGTTAGTTGCCTTGAAAATTTTTTAATTTTTTATTTGGGATTGAACATCGTCCATATCCACCCAAACAGCTTAGATTCGTTAATAACGATTTTCTCAACCAATAAATTTAAATTCGGTTTTTATTAACAGATCTAAGACACTTGTTGAATGTAATGTAATTAATCAAATAATAATTCCCATTTCTGTGTTGGTCATACACTTTATCAGAGACTAGAATTAATATCACTGATGATATTCATAAACTTTTATTTATTAACCAACATTAGTTGAATGGACAGTCAAAATATATTTAATGTATTAAAACTTGGGTTTAGTCTAAGGTTTAATGGATAGGCAAGGTCACCTGTTGTCGCTCGGAAATGAATTAACGCCCTCGACCACTTTGATTTATTTCGTTCGATTCAAATGTTGCCAAGACAGCGGAATTCACAGTATGTTGGGGTTGTAGAAGATGTTTGAAAGGTATCAGAAGGTTTGATTGGTCAGGAGGCTTAAAATAAGGTGTGTTCAATAATCTTCCATCCACAACAATTAATACAAGACAGAAAATAATGATTCTGAACATAACAATTGAATTTATTAAGTGTTTTGGTGTACATGCATATAAGCTGAAGGTTTGATAGAGTTATGTCTCTTAGATTTGGAAATATTTGTACCGGAGCTCATAAGGGTTGAATTAATTACTAAACTGTAGTTTAGAAGATTGAGTTCGTGTTGAATGTTAGGAATTGTCTATTGGACAAGTTGGTAAGATGCTCAGAAAGTTAAGAGTTTTACTTGCGTGAATGTTGCAATGTTCTTTAACGTCTGACAGCATAGCCAAGACGGGAGTTCTTTAATGTTACATTTTGGCAGCAAGACATGAGACGCAAGAAAGAAAGAGAAACACTCGTGTCTTGCTTATATAAGATGGCGTAACACGTGTCTGGCTCAGAACGTATTGAGCGCGAAAACAGATTTGTCGTGTGCAGGCAATTTGATTGGTCGGGACTGACCAATCAGCGAGCTAGTTTTGAGTAGATAAGCCAATGAATACTTGTCATACGATTTCTACGTATGTGCGTTTGATTGTCACGATAATTACAACAAGGGAGAGTACATTTCCTCGCGCAGGGGTGACTGGCAAACGTGGAAGATTCCACAAGTACATTGAAGAAGCAATGAAGAGAATATTTATTATTCTTATTCTATGCTTCTTCATTTTCTTTGTTATGAACAGGTTCTGGTTGACACATTCTTCAGCCTTCTATATACAACTGAGGAAGGCTGGAGAATTTACCAGCCGAATCCTCCATTCACTTCCGCAATTAAATTACTAATTCGAATAATGTAAATGTTTCATTTCAAAATTTGAGACAATAATTTTTCGCCGAAGAAAACATATTCTTCTATGTGTAGTATCCCTTCAGGACGTTGGCGATCATGGCTCTCGACAATTTCTTGTCTTTTTGTTATCATTTCTATACCCTGTTCTGTCATCAAAATGTGCACTAGAAGTTTCAACTGTCTCTTCCTGATGTTAAGTATGTGTCCATTTTGTTTCGATTTTCCCTACAACTACGTCGTTGCTCACGTGTTTATTACATGGCATTCTCTGCATCCTTCTGTAGAATCATATTTCTGTTGCTTCATGTCTCTTCTTCATCTGTGAGGAGATTGACCTGCATTCACTGCCCTGTAGCAGGACTTATACTACGTAACAATTCAATTGCTTTTTCTAACGAAATTTTTCTGTTTCTTAATACTTTGCTTAGTTTTTGAAGGCATTTTTCGCTATATCAGTGCGCCTTCAGATTTCTGTGTCGCAATTTCTGTCCTCTATTAAAACACTTCCCATATATTTAAATTGTACTTTTACAATTAAACATTTGGCCTCTTTGAATAAAATAACGAAAAGAAATGCTGTCATTGAAACTCTGGAAACTCATGTTTAAGATCTGGTTATGTAATTTTAAAATGTCTCAAAAGAGGAAATCAGTTATCCTGAAAAATGAACCTTTAGATGCATATACGCAGGCATGCTAACCTACAACAGATAGTTTACCTCGGCATCATCAAACACATTTGACTACTTAACAATTTCAATCGAAATGCTTTTCAAAACTTGGACATATTGATCTAATTAGTAATGATGAATTATTTTCTATTTCCAGTAAGCAACATCAATCTGGCATTAAATAAAAGTTTGGATCACTTGAATGATACGAGGCCCGGTCGATTCCAGGCTGTCTACTTCCTCACGGACGGATTCCAATCGACGACAGATGTGAAAACAAATACAATTATCAACCAAGTCAAGCATATCAACAAGGGTCGCAATATACCAATATTTACTTTAGCCCTTGGTTCAACATCAGACGTCATACTGTTACGAGCCATTGCAGCGGCCACTGGTGGCAAATTTAAAAAAATCTATGAACGCCAGCTGTCATATGCAGTCGAATTAATGGTTGATTTCTTCGGCGAAATCAATACACATTTATTGAAAAACTTGACGCTTAAAAACTGCGATAAAGAGGCTCATCGCTTCGACATGTCACGTGACTATTACCGAGGCTCCGAGAATATTTTCTACATTACTCCCGACTGTTTCCCTAACAACAGCTACCAGATGGTCGTTGTCACTGGCAGAGGATACAACGGTATAAACAACTACAGGGCGCCGCTCCTTAACAGTGACCTCGGTCTTTATAATGATAATCAGAAAGAGGAGTTTCTGAAAAGTTATTTAGAATTTTTAGCCCTGAGAACAGCGATTAACATGGATGACAGAAAAGCAATCCGCGCATATCCAGTGAGTTGCTATTTTATATCTTCTGCTTGACTGTCTGTCTCGAATATATCTGCGTTTGAAAATTGCTGTCGTCTGCTTTTATCGCTGCAGATATTCCAATCTCATTTCCTTAAGAAGAAAGTCTGGCTTCAAATATAGATTAACACACACTTGGTGATCTTCCTGGGGTTACAAAATCTATTAATGCTATGAAAACGGAAATATTTCTTCAGTAGCGTAGCTAGTGGGCGCGACATGGGTCCGCTCTGGGCGATACTTTTATAAAGGTCTGTACTGTATTGGCAGTATTGAGATAAAAGTGGTTTAATGTCGGGACATTACTTATTGTTGAAGGACCTTTTCGATTTCGAATAATTTAAACTATAGATAATGTATTTAAGCGATTGTTATCTTGGCTGACCAAAAACATTATCCACTGATTATTCAGAGTTGTTCAGAGTGAAACTCGTAAAAACACCCAGGGTGCATTCTTTTAATGTCTCAATATCATTGTGTGTGGGAGACACATCGTGATAGTTATTTTCCTTGACAGAACTTCATATGTGATGGTCTATTTTTCGTCTTTTGGGCGTGTTAATAGTTCACACGCACACACACGCATACACACATACACGTATATATATATATATATATATATATATATATATATATATATATATATATATGTGTGTGTGTGTGTGTGTATATATATATATATATATATATATATATATATACACACACACATATATATATATATGTGTATATATATATATATATATATATATATATATATATATATATATATATATATATATATATGTAGAGAGAGAGAGAGAGAAAGTGAAAGAGACAGTCTGTTTCATGATAAACGTCAGGGACTTTTATATTCGCATGTGCTCTATCCCTGTATCTGAGCACTTTAAGTTATAAATATAGCATATCTTAAAACTATATATATATATATATATATATATATATATATATATATATATATATATATATATATATATATATATATATATATATATGAATCACATTGTGTTATTGACAGTATTGATAGATCAGTGTCATTAATTACAGGCCGTTGGTTTTTAATCATTTGATTACATATTGGAATGTAAGAAAATCTCAAACATCAAATAAAAAGTTCTTACTCAATTCTAATTTAATGGGATCTTAACCTGCTACATTGGTTTGCAAGTTGGTTTTTTTTTCAAAGTCGTTGTTAGGGAAGTTTTGTCCTCATTGACCCAACACACATTAATTAACAGTAGCATAGATCCAAATTTGTGATCCACCGTCTACGGCCATACTTTTGGCCATTTTCGGTATCATAGAAAATGTTTTTTTACTGTTTTTAGACTCAGTGTTTACCGTTTTTCCGTCAGGATGACGTCATGCATCGGCCAAATTACAAGCGAAATTTTGGTCTAGAACAACTGACTCAATCAGTTCTCAAATATATTTAGAAACTCAGACCCCCAACTGAAGCAGATCTTATTCTGCATTTCTTTTACGATAAAGGTTTCATCACCAGAAACCATTTTTTCAGTCCATGTTATATATTAGACACGTTAGACTTATGCTAGTGAGAATATCGCGTCTTACTTGGCAACGTTCATTGATATGTTCAGGAATTTCATTTGAGTCTGACAGATGACAGGTTAGTCTACAGGAAAAGATAGTTGTGATTTTTCGAACCTACGAATTGGGTGCTTTTGTATGGTGGGAACGCAGTCACCCACTGAGAAAAAGAATTCGTAAATTATATTGTTTTTAGTTAATGAAGCTTGTTAAAGACCTGCATTGTAATTGGTAGATTAGATAAAAATATTATCTTTGCCTGATACACTTTGTTTAAAAAACACAACATTAAAATACGGTTCAGTATTCTTTCTCCCTAAACTTAAGTGGAAGTCACACACCCAAACCAATTAACAAAACTAACTTCGTGCAAATGAATTTCAATGTTTGATTTGGATATTTTGAGTATTATTATATCCCAGCTTGTATAATACTAATTATTTTCATCTAATATTTTCATTTGGTAGTTGCAACCTTAATTCGTTTATTCTGTTGTGGAGCGTTGTTTAGCAAAAATATGCAGCATGGAAAAACTTTTCAAAACCGTTTTAGATATGTTCGATTATTTGCAGAACCTTCTCCATAAACTGTAAAATTTATTTCTGTATTTAAATCGTTTTTTGCTGTTAATAATAATAATAATAATAATAATAATAATAATAATAATAATAATAATAATAATAATAATAATAATAATATACTGAAGATGTTTATTTTCTTCCATCTTCAAATTATACATCATTTTTTTTTCAAGTGCATACTGATGTGATAACTGTTACAATCAAAAGCATTTTTAAAAAATATAAAACTTATTGCTCTTAATGGAATCTAATCAGAAAAGCAGAACGGACTTTTCAACCAAATGGTGATAAATAGTATCTGAAGAACCTCTTTCTTGAGGATATTGATAATTTTATTTTTACGCTTTTAAATAATTAAAGCGATAATAAAAGAGTAATATTCATTATTTTACTTATTTTCTCAATTCGACTGGAAGTCAATAAAGTTCACTTTTTGTTTTTTATCTTTTTCAGATTTATTTTCCTAAGCACTTTTTCTATTTATAAATAATAAAGAGTTTCCTTAATTTTCAGGGCCTCGTCTTGACTCCTTGGTCTTTTATAACATTCCAACCGCCATCTGCAATCAATCTCAACCAAAGTGAGTGTTATTTTGTTTTTTCTTATTACATTTGTTTTAGCAAATTCTGACCGGAAGTTTTTTTTAGTCCCAATTGTTATCATCTTAATTTTGGCCAGTGTTCGTTTTTGTATGTTTTCTTTAGAAATCTCTTAACAGAATTGAATGAAAAGACATTTAAATATCACTTCGTTTTCCTGACTTTGATCTCATAGTAGTTTATCACAAATGACAAGATCCTACAATTCGGTTAGTCTGATGATCGAGTCTAATATCGTCTGTTTCTCTTATTAACACGATAAATCTGAGAACTTGCTACTCAATCTTGGGGTTTGGTTCAATGCATATGTTTGAAAGTGAAAGAATAGCAAGAAAGAAGAAACCAAAAACGCGCATATCAAGACAGGATAAAATATTCACCTGAAGATGTATCGGTTCGAAATCTTATATGAAAACAACAAAGGCAAAATGAACAATTCAAGAAATATATCAGATATTCGTTCCATTTCTATCACTCGTAAAGGCGTAGATAAAATAATACGGCGTTGAGCATAGAGTTGGTGGTTTCATTTCATTAAAATTTGTTCAAAGCAAACGCATTAGTCTCAAAACTGTTCTTGAATATACGGCGTTAAGTTGCATTTTGTAAGACAAGAGCGTCACAGATTTCTTTGCCGGGAGAAGTGGGTGTAGTTTTATAAAACATCAAACTCGAGTTTTCATCTGTCATAAATTTTCAAATACAAAATTGTTGTTTAATTGAATCGATCTCTCTTCCTTTTTTCATTTAAATTTAAATTCCAGACAATCCTTATGTTTCTTTTTCTTTTTTCATTTTTAAAGGTGGTTCATCTTCTGGTTCTGACGTAAATAAAATTTGGATGCAAGAAATCACGGGAGCAGGTAAGAATAATGAAGTAACTTAGAACAAGGGGTGCAACTAAGAATCAAATGAGTAGCTAAGAATCAGAGGAGCAAGTAAAAATCAGGTGAGCAAGTAAGAATAAGTAGAGTACGTAAGATTCAAGAGGAATCAAGGCAGCAGATAAGAATCAGGTGATCAAATACGAATCAGGAGAGCAACTAAGAATCAAGAGAAGTAGGAATCAAGGGAGCAGTTAAGAATCAGGGAAACAAAGAAGATTCAAGAGAATAGAAGGAATCATGGGAGCAGATAAAATAAGGAGAGCAAGTATGAATAAGGAGAGCAAGTAAGATTCAAGATAACAGGTAGGAATCAAGGGAGCAGATAAGAGCAAGTAAGAATCAGGAGAGCAAGTAAGAATCATGGGATCAGATAAAAATAAGGAGAGAAAATGAAAACCAGGGGAGCAACTAAGAATCAAGAGAACAAGTAGGAATCAAGGGAGCGTGTAAGAATCAGAGGAGTGAGTAAGACGCATAGCAGGATGTAAGGATCAGAGGAACTCATATAATCTGGGCAGCTAATAAGAATTTTCCGGTTCAATAAGTTGGCTCTACACATTGATTTGCATTTAATTGGCAACTTCAACAATCGGTTAGAAAATAATTTTCCCGTTGCCCAGTCCTTTCTATGAAAATTTGTTTTCTTTTCATGATAATGCTAACCACGTGGGCTTAAGCGCTGAGTAATGAATAAGCTCTGTGTTTGTGAGGCACGTTGCCAAGATTTCCTAAAAGCTCAATGAAAAATTTTATTTCAATAGAGGACAAACGATTTACACTATTTACATTGTCCGAACTGTTATCCACATCTGTATTGTCACATTGACAACAGCCCGAACAATTTAAATAGTTCCAATAACTCACATCCGAAATATAGACAGATGTAGAAGACAAACAGTTAACTTCCAGGAGCCAACTCTGTAGCTATGACGGATGCATATGATGCACTATTTTCTTTCCATCGGGTTAGAATGGCGTCAGTTCAAACCCAGATAAAAGCCAGGATTCGAATGTTGATTTTCAAAGTAAGCAGGCAAGCCCCCACACCCGCTCTCAGGAAAAATGCAATTTTTCTACTCCCATTACCCGTCACTCTTTGGCCTTCTATACAAATTCTATCAAATCGTTGCCAATATTGTCATTTCTTATTTACACGTCCTGTCCCGTGTGCGCATTGAAACAATTCGATATTTTTCTGTAACAATGTGAAGGACCAGTTTACTATCGTTTCCTTTAATAGCTGATCTCCCTCTTTTGGCGCCAATGTTTTAAAAAAGCATTCATCTTTTTAAACCATAATGAAGTTATAATAGATATGCGGCATTAAAATGAAAATAATTACCCTGTCAACTCTTTATGATAATTACCATTGTTTATTTTTTTTATATCTTTCGTGTCACTAAGGGTGGGGATAAAACTTGGTTGATTCTTTGTTGGGTTATTTCCATTGGCTAACCAATATCATTTACGCATGGATATAAAATAACGAAAATCTAATTACATACAGCATGTACACGGAAGATATGAATAAATAGAAAAGTAGTTGGAAGGAGACGAATTAATTAAACGGTTCATTGGCTTCTATTTTAGTTGTGAATTTTGAATCTCCGTTTTATTGAATCTCAATTTCAACACTCTTTTGTTTCAAAATATCTCAATAATAGAAATTTCTAATAATGTCTGTCATTTTTATGGCAGGTGTGCACTGGGTCTAATAATATTTACTTCTGGGTGAAACACCCGACCCAGCGCAATAATACATATAGGATTAATGATACATATAGAGTTTGACCAGCAACAAGAAACATATAAAAACATTAATAAATAATATTACAAAAACTACGACTTTGTCATGAACCAATAATCACAGCTGACATTAAATTGAATTCCAAATACAAATGAGATTATTTACTTTCCCTCATATTTCAAAGGTTAAAAGTAATTATTTTTTAAAGAAAGGAAAATTCTTAAAAATAATGAAAGTATGCGTCATTGTTAAGTTTTATTACTCGTACGTTTATAAAGAGAAAAATATCGAATGTTGCAAAAACGAGTTCGTTACATTCATTTGGAATACGCCTGGAAAATCTATTTCTTTTCCCAAAACTATGGGTTAAATAGTAGGGCACACCTTTTAGCCTTGCTTGATAATCAATCTGGGAAAAGAACAAATTTAAACCACAAAATCCTGAAGGGTAATATTCGGCACTCCTGAAGTACACTATGTGCACCAGTTCCCGCTATTCAGTTCTTCTGTAAGGCGTAGACGTATGTATGTATTCATGTAAAAATTACCCGCTTAGAGAAGGCTTGCATGGCAAAACAGGTCCTATGTCCTGAATGCAAGCCGAGCAAATGATTCAAGGACACACTTAAGTACACACTTAAAAAGGTAAACGTAGATACCAGCACCTGGAAACATCTTGCATCAGCCGTGGAGAAATCTGATTGCTGTTGGTGTTGAAGAATTTGAAAATAACAGAGTTGCTCACATTGATATGAAACGAGGCGGTAGATATATGGAAGACGTCAACCCTCCTCCCGAGAGGTGCACAAAGTAGCCCCTCTCGTGTGATGAATGTGGCCGTATCTGTTTCTCGCGGGCGGGCCTTTACAGCTACAAACGTGGGTACAGAAACACCTGTATTTAGCATTATGTTAGCCAACAAGACGTTTTCGTGCAGCATTTGTGACAAAAAGGTGTAGGTCAGCCAGTGGACTCATTCAACATCATAAAACTAAGTATCCAGTTAATTAGCTTAGTGTCAGAAAAGTCGCCTGTATTCAACGTGGAATGACTTACAGATCACTTGCAGGTGTTTTAAGTCATTTAAGACATCATCAAAGAATCATCCGTAAAATGTGCGTTTGGGAGTTATTAGTTTTAGAGGTGGTCTTACTCGGTCACGAATTGATTTCCACAGTGTAAAAGAATCATTTTTTAAAATTCTGCAAGCAATTTCGCAGGCACATCTTGGAAATACCAGTTCAGTCAGTTAGCTGCTATATATACAAATAAATGTAAAGATAGAGGAAGATCATACTGCGCCAATCTTTCAGCTAGGATTTTTAACCCTGAAAATCCACAGTAGTTCTTTGTTTTTACCTGAGCTTAAGCACCGGTCATTGTCACAAATGGGAACGACACACAGCTAACTCAGTCACAATGCAGGCCAAGATATTTATTTCGTCTACCACTTCCTACAGCACCTAGTGAGAAGCGAACTGGGTTATGAGATGAGCGTCTTTACGGTCGCTCTACGCTAGGCGCCCAAGTAGATATACCTTCCTCAACGAATTAACCCCCCCCACCACCACCACCACCTCGATTCTTACACAGAGGTTCTAGATCTGCTGAATCCGTTCATCGACTTATATTTGTTACAGGTGTTGGCGACCCGCATTTTATGATAGAACTCAAGGGACTGAAGAGGCCAGTCTGTTTTAATATGATGGGAAAACCTGGAGATGTCATTAATCTTGTTTACGATAAGCGAAATGGTAAGTCTTGAAATAACTTTTATAATACCATGAGATCAGAAGGAATGCGTGGAAGAGTCTCTCTCTCTCTCTCTCTCTCTCTCTCTCTTTCTCTCTCTCTCTTTCTCTCTCTCTCTCTGTCTGTGTATGTGTGTGTGTGTTCCAACTTTATCCCATTTTATTAGCGACTTGTAAACGATGTAGTAGATTCGTCTGTTTGAAGAAATATATATATATATATCTATAGATAAATTAATTAAGAGAGAGTAAATTGATATTTCAAATGAAATTGTATATATAAGTTTAAATTTCCATTGTTTATATATTTAAAAAATCAAGTTATCCTTAATATATTTTGGCACGGTTTTTAATAAGATCTAGAAAATTATAATATTTACACTGTATATAGCTCAGTCTAAAGTATATTGAGCTCAAAATCAACATGCTTTTGGATGAATACTGCTCCAGCTGTTAATATAACACTTTATATATATATATATATATATATATATATATATATATATATATATATATATATATATATATATATAAAATTTGTTATATCTTTGGAGGAAGCGTGCTCATTGTTGAGGATTGTATGTATAAACAATGTGAACATAGAACAACACTGCATGTTTCCTCGCAGTTTCAAGCTTTAAGTGATCATCAGATCATATGTTCTCTCTCTCTCTCTCTCTCTCTCTCTCTCTCTCTATCTCTCTCTGAATATATATATGTATATATATATATATATATATATATATATATATATATACACACAAATTTCTCTGGATATATATATATATATATATATATATATATATATATATATATATATATATATAAAGTTCTCTGGAGATATATGACTTTTCGGCAGAATTGAGTCACTGTCAGTCACTGTGTGTCTATCTAAATCTAAAAATAAATACGCTAAAATTCACCTTCATCTCTGCCGTGCGCCGACGGCTTAGTTGTAGAATTTCCGACTGACGCCAATTCAGTCGGTTTTCGAGCCTAGCTAGAAGCAACCGGACGTCACACTGATGAGCTGTGATACAGCGAAACAGTCTGTCTGTGGATGACAATAATAAATATATATATATATATATATATATATATATATATATATATATATATATATATATATATATATATATAAATTTCCAGAGAGACCACTGAAAATAGAAGACAAAGCCCTGAACTATATTTTTCACCTATTTTGGTAGCAAAGTCAATTACAGCGGATCTTTAGATGATGAAATCATTCATCAGATTGCTAAGGCTACCAGTGATTTTTTCAAATTTATCCATCGCCTGTAGAATGAGCGGGAAATCTGACTGGATACGAAAATTCAGGTTTACAGAGCCGTTGTCCTTGCCCTCCTTTTGTACGGCTCAGAGTGCCGTATACGCCATCTAGTTGCATTCCATAAGAGCTGTCTGTGTGCCATCAGTGGAGTTAGACTTCAAGACAGGGCATCCTATGTAGACCTGTTTAACAGGTGTAATATTCGAGGAATCGAGACTTTCCTCATACAGTGTCAGTTGCGGTGGACTGGTCATGTCTTGAGAATGTTTGATGACAGAATACCCAAGATCCTAATGTACAACCAGTTAGATCAGGAATGCAGGATGTCCATGGCTTAGATACCAAGATAAGATGAATAGCAACTTGTCAGCTGTCAATATACTTCATAACACCCTCGAGCGCTTAGCCTTGGAGCGAGTAGAATGGAGATCAACGTGTTTTAGTGGACTCAGCAGTTATCAATCTGCTCATCTGAATCGTCTTCAAGAAGCGAAAGCAAGATCTAAAAGGTCAGTCAATCTAACAGTGACCTCTTCCCACAATTCCCATCTCTTGCTCCATATGTGGCCTCCTTTCCAAATCACTTGCGGGTTTTAAGTGCCACTCAAGATTATCGCACAAAATCCATAACTGAATCAATTGGTTAAGTTGTCAGATCCTCATACGTCGAAACCGACGGGAGAGTCCATTATATATATATATATATATATATATATATATATATATATATATATATATATATATATATATATATATTGGTTCATTTGTCAGAGAGGTGAATTCTTCATATTAATCTACTTATAAAATAAAATAAATGCGATTTGCACTGTGCTCAATAAAATCTGCAATCTCAAACATAAATTCTTGTTTAATCTTCCCACCCTGAAACTGAATTCATTTTTCGTTTGTCTTAAAGGTATTTTTGTGAACGCAAAGATCATCTGCAGCGATGTTGACTGCCAGAAGACTTACCTGGGCGTAATTAGTGTGTCTGCTCCGACAGAGAAATGGACCATTTCGCCAGAAGACGTTCAGGTAACCAGGCGTCATTCATGGCAAGATGAAAGCCGTCCACTCAAAGACCAATTCACTGCCCACTACACTGACCGCCGATCGATTGTCATGACATGGAAATCCAGCGAGAAAAAGACCATCAAATTGTTGATTCGAAGATCGCAGTCAAAGAAAGCCAATGGAACCAAATATCTTGACTTTTACTTGATGAATGGCAGTGGACTTAGCAATGCCACAGACGGTCTCATCGGTAAGTGTAATGAAAAATAAAGATCGTTCGCATAACCTATTTTCTGCTCCCCTGACCTCCACTCCCTCCTCGCTCTCTCTCTCTCTTTCCTCCCCAACTTTCCATTTCCAAACTCTCTGTCTGTCTGTCTATCTGTCTCTCTCTTTCTTCCTCCCCTCTATTCACAAGTGATAGCAATAAAACATAGATTATCCTCAGGTCAGAAATAGATACACGAAGAGATTGATTAAAACATATATGATTCTTTCACTCGCAGAAATTTTATAATCCATTTTTAAAAGTCATTTCGCCCGAAGTAAGGCAATAAAGCCACTAAGACGCAAGGTGTTACTGAGAATGAAGGAAAACGAGAAAAAGTTATTGAGGCGAGAGGACAATAAAAGAACAGAAATTAAGGCTACATTGATGATGGTTGACATAGCATTTAGATTTTTGAGGATAAAACTTAACTTGAAAGCAAGAAGCCGGAAGAGAGTTCCACAGGCGAGAAGTACGAGAGAAGAAACTATTATCAAAGAGCTTATGCTTACATCGAATTAAAATGATGAGATCTATCTAAAAATCTGGTACTGCGCCTAAACTCGTAAAGTCGAGGTACTAAAGGGAAAAGCTCATCCAAACAAATATTTATAGAAAAAGAACAGAGGAAACTACGTTACGGCAGCGTGGAAAGTGACTAAAGCCGAGATGCCAGCACAGGATGGATAATATTGCCGATTCTTCTTTAGATATTGTCAAGAATTTCTGGATACATAGCAGAAGCACTAAATCAGATATGACAACAATATTCAATTCACAGACGAATGGTAGATTTTACAAAGTTCTAAGATAGATTCTGTCGAGAAAAACTGTATAGAATGACACAGTGAACCAACTTTCGTAGAAACAGACTGAGAAAGTGATTCGACATAGTCGTTCTAATTCACGCCAGTAGAAAATCTTAGACCGAGAAGGCACAGTAAGTTAATATACTGGCGGTTAGCATCAGCCATGCTGATTGAAGGCAAAAAATTCTCTAAGACGATGAAAAGGGAGCATTTTTGTTTTTGAGGTGTTAAAATTAACAAGCCATTCCTTGCCACAGTTAACAACAGATTGTAGGTTATTTTTTAGATCAGCTGCCAATTTGACCTTTTTGAACTGATCAGACTTACTATTAAGACAGGAGTAAATAGATGTGTCATCAGCATAAATACCGCGTTGAGAACCGATGACATCGACAAGGGCGTTGATGAAAATTAGGAACAAAGCAGATCCAGCAGGGTTAAGTCCTTGGGAACACTCGCATTAATGTAAAAAGATATAGAAGAGTGGCCATTCAAGACAACATTTATTTCACGATTTGATAAGAAAGACTGAATCAAATGAAAATTCCACCCAGAAACACTATAACTATCCAGCTAGAATTTTCAAAAAATATTTTCAAGAAATATGGCAAATGGATTTTTAAACTGAATCAATACTTTATCATGACTTAGTTCTGAAGCTCTTATTTAAAACGTCCACGAAATATAGACCGATTGAGAAAGCAATTGATAAAAAGTTTTCAAGATCACGAACTAAGAGGAGGTATTATGTACAGTATTTACATTAGTCGGACTATTGTCCTCATCTTTGTCGCCATATTTGTCACAA
Organism: Acanthosepion esculentum; assembly: GCA_964036315.1. Lineage (NCBI taxonomy): Eukaryota > Metazoa > Mollusca > Cephalopoda > Sepiida > Sepiidae > Acanthosepion > Acanthosepion esculentum. The sequence continues at coordinate 50,858,726 of OZ038493.1, read as the reverse complement.
CGTTTCGGCCGTTGTACGCTCCCGCCTTCTTCAGGTGGTTGGAATTTCGAACCGAACCCTCAAGGACACATGGCACAGTGGATAAAGGCGTTGGTTAGATCCAGTGACAGACCCAAAGAGTGTGAGTTCAATACCCGGTTCAGGCAGTGGAGAACTTTCAGAGGGAAAATTAGCAGGAGATAACTGATAACTGACATCCATCAAGCATGGCTCGTGGAACTAGAACAGTCTACCCCAGTGATCGAAATAAAGGGTTCGGTTCGAAATTCCAACCACCTGAAGAAGGCCGGAGCGTACAACGGCCGAAACGTTGTGACAAATATGGCGACAAAGATGAGGACAATAGTCCGACTAATGTAAATACTGTATCACGAACTAAATATTACCACTACCACCATTGCTAAAGTGATCAGCTTTCTCTCCGTGACCTTAGATTTGAATAATGGTCATTACAAATCATATACCCATGAACTATATAACCATAGATATATCAGTAAATAATCAAACCACTACCACAAAATTCTAGATAACTTCCATAGATTATCTACCAACTCCAGCAATAAGGAGATATTTGATAACAATAAAATCAAATATATACAGGCTTCAGAACTAAGCAATCATGAAGTAAATTTAGAGTATTCAGAAAAAAACAAAGAAGGTAAAAATAAACAGAAACACTGTAAGCGTAACATTATATGGTTTAATCCACCTTTTAATCGTAATATTCAAACGAATATCGGAAGAATTCCCATAATTTTAACCATTCACCAACACTAAAAAAGATTTTTAACAAAAATAATGTCAAGATCAGCTATAGCTGCGTTAATAACACAAAATCTATATCCCAACATAACAACATTATATTAAACAAATATATTTCCAACAAAGACAACGAATTAAAAAAAAAAATTAATACAACTCCCGAAAAATATAATCTGCCCCATAAAAGGTCAATGTATGACTGATAATATTGTATACCGTGCTAGCATACATTCCGATAATGATGTTAAATTTTATTTTCATTCCACTGAAAATCAATGGAAACTTCGTTTCTACCATCATCGAATGACTTTAAGCAATATAATATACAAAAACAGCACTGCTCTCTCTAAATATTTCTGGCATTTAAAGAATTATGGTAATACACCTTTTATCACCTGAAATATTATAGCAAAATATTATCATTATTATTAAATCTTATAACGGGAAAGAAAATAGATGTAACTTATGTCTTGTTGAAAAATTGGTTATCTTAGAACCCTAGGTTATTAAGCAAGAGAAATGAATTGAAGGTTATATATAAGCCTAAAAATAAATATATGCTCAAATACGTTGATCCAGGTTAACTTTTAATCTAAATATAGTTTTTTTAAAGAACAAGTAATCTCCCTTTATGCTTAATATAAAAAATTAATATTCAACACTCTAAAATATTTTTCTTTAATCCCGTTTATTTTAAATGCCAAATATAATTTTTAAAATAAAAAATGTAATCCTAATATAATAAATAACTGTTCCAACATTGCTATAACCAGATATTTTTTAAAATTTAAATTATGTAACGGTCAGTCTATACTGACCAGCTGAAGACTACGTCTCATGCTATCGGTGAACGGTAATATGCGTATTTATTAATATATACTTAATAGCCCTGTTGTATTACATCGAGCACTGTTTTAATAATACCAGCACTATATGTGCGACATATATATATATATATATATATATATATATACATACGCACACACACATTATGATTATTTGTAACTCTTCTTGTGTCATAAATCAATGAACTTTTGTTCAAAAGTAATGAAAAAGGCACTAACTTGTTTTAGTTCTTGAAGAAGGTCACCCCCCAAACCGAAACTTCGATTTTACCATATACGCAATAAGGGTAAAAAATAAAAATATTTCTTTACTTTTTAAATTTTAGAATGATGTAATTGGATAGTACTTATGTATTTTAACGCATTTGACTTTTTATAGCTATAGCATAACATACAAACTTATAAATAAACAAAAACAATTTTTAGAAGGTTCCATAAATTTCTGAAATGCTTCAGGAAGTTCTAAAAGGTTCCAGAAAATTCTAGAAGGCTCTAGAAAATCATAGTACTATTATACTTAAATACGATTTTAGAAATTTCATGTTGGGGGTGACATTTTTTAAAAATAAACTGAATAAAACCTTTCATCATTATTTTTTAAGAAATGTTCATCGAATTTTGATACAGGAAATGAAGTCATAACCGTAATGTACATGAATGAATGAATGAATATATGTATTCAGTAGAATTCTCCGCCGTTGTTTTTTGTTTTTTTTTTAATTTTTATTTTGGTAGACAATCACTGGAACAACTCTATTAAAAAAACTGTTCTCTATAATTTAATAGAACGTTAGATAGATAGATAGATAGATAGATAGATAGATAGATAGATAGTGTTATCTTAAGTCTTGTGAAGTACAAGGTAACAGCCTCGTCACACACGGTATTGTTACTATAGTTCTCATAGTAAGCAGGATTTTTCCCTCCCATTACCAACTAGCTTAGCAGAAAATGAATGGATTCATATCTTTTTCAAGAGTCAATGCGTTCAGAATTATTGGCAAAATTCAAAGAAGGGTTTGTAATGTAATCGATCCTGACCAGGCATCTCGATTTCAATCACTTTCACACCAACGAGATGTAGCTTGCAACTGTCTATTCTACAAATAATTTCATGGCAATTGATCTGAAGAGCTTTCATCCTTGTAACTTCGAGTGCTTGAATTTAAGCGTGCTACTAGATTGGCTAGAGTTACTTTTGAACTAGCTAGATGCATATAGTTAGTTCCATTCTAAGAGTTTCTTTTATCGGACACCTCACCTCTATGACACCCTTCAGATTTCTTGCTTCTCTGCCACCTACAATCTTCAAAGATTTTAATGCAACGACAATCGCCATTTTCTGTCTTTCTGAATCATTTCTTTTATTGTCCTTTATTCTCAATAAAGTCTTCTCATTCTCTTCCACTCCCGATATCCTCTTGCCCCCTAGTGATATTATCACCTTGATTTGGATGAAATAGCTGAAACAAAATCGTGCTAAAGCGAACGCAATAGCTATGACTGAAATTTGAATTTGACTTTCCCTGTCGATAGCCTTTGCGCTACACACACATTCAAATGAATTGATCTAATCATTATTTCATGTTTCTTTGTTCATTTTCTTTCTCTTCATAACGACGTTAATCCGTACACAATTCTACATACACAATTCTAAATACAGTCGTCAATTAAGTCAGGTAAGGGAGTTACTGTTTTAGTGGTAGAATAATATCCTCATCTCGCTTGAAAGACTGCCACGACATGGATCTTACAGATGTCTGTTCGGCAAATAATTTCGTGCGATAATAAATTCCACAAAACACCTGTTATATAAATATGGCTCCAACCCACGTAAGTAAGTAAAAATTTTGCCTATTTTCTAGCCAGTTGGGATAGTTGCGATCGTCACTCTAATCTAGTCTAAATTGAATCGAAGAGCGACATTTTTAAAATCCATCACGTACGACTGACAACATCCCATAACAATTTTTTTCAAATTGTGACGTCTAAACGATGATTATATATCATTCACATAAATTAAGAAACGATAAAAATCATCATTTCATCAAAAGTACAAATAAATTCATTTTATTTTCACGCTTGTGTAAAATCGCAATATATATTTAAAAAATAAATGAAAATCCGAAAATTTAAAATACCAATCGAAAAACGAATTATCTCCCTTTGAATTGAAAGATTGCAATGTATTCTTTCCCTTGCTTTTCTTGTGTCTCTTTTAAAACTTATTGTTTTTTTGCGTCTTTTACGAGTTGAATTTTAATATCAGTGATATTTGGTGCTTTATATAGGAGACCAAGTGACAACAAATCTACTCAAGTTCTCTCTCCAGTTTTCTAATTATTTTTTGTAAAGTTGTTATTGGTTGATTTCGATTATTTCTTGCGGTTCTAATTTTACCAACCCCTTTGCAAAGTTTTACTGGGCTGTTCCGTGTGCTTCTATCAGGATGGGCACAACTATCGTCCTTTTACGCGGCAAATTGTGTTTTTCTAATTCTTTAAAAAATTTCACTCAAAGTTTTTTTCTTTCAATTCTGCTCATAGGGCTTCTCAAAGGTATTATTTATACCAAATTTAAGCATTTTACTCATTTGAAATTATTATTATTTGATTTTTCACAACGGTCGTCTCTGGTGGTTTATACTGGAGATCAAATGACAACAAGTATCTTAAGTAATAATAATAATAGCAACCGCAGCACTCTTATCAGTATTTTTTATCCTATTGTGGTGTAATGGATATCGGCTCGGAATCAGAAATTGTAGATCCAAGTTCACTTACGCACAAATACCCCTGGGAAAGGTATGAATTCATCGCTCTTCACCCCTCCCCCAGTTATAGGTTAAACAGCAGGACAGACTGGGTTCTGTAGCCTTCAGTGGTAACCAGTCTACCGCAGAAAGAAACGGCGACCTACTGCGGAAAAATCTTCTGCCTAGTCAGTCACGAATCGAAAGAGACGTGACCGCCCGAGCGTGTATCACGTATGTATCACGTATGTCACGTAACTGACTTATCGTCTGGATTGTTTCTTGCTTCCATCATTGAATTTGTAAAAGGGTTTCTGGTGTCTTCCAGATGTATCAACAATGATGGACACAAATGCAATCTTCATGTTCACTTTCTGTCGTGCGATGGGCGTGAAGGTTAGCGGTATGGAAAGTGGAATCGGTGAACCGAGTTCAAATTCCATCTTGGTCTATTGCGTTCATTTTTGTACTTATGTTCTTGGGAAAGGCATGAATTCATCATTTCTCCTATCCCAGGATAAACTGGACTCACTAACTTTTGTTGGCAGCTAGTTTACGAGGACAACACTGAATTCAAATGCCGTGGCGAAAGCAACAGGAAAATATTCCATTAAATGTTTCAAAACAAATATGGCGTTCACAAATACTTGAAGTAAAAGAAGTCTGTAGCGATTAAATGATCACACACATCCCGAAGCGATATAACAATTCAAAATAGCTGTAGTTTTTTGAAAATTAACATCCACTAACTGATAGTTTTGTTTTGGAATTTTTTTTCTTTGTTTCTTTGTTGTTTTTTTTTTGGGGTTTTTTTATAATTACTAAATTTCATCTCCTCCTTTGATTTGAGTGATTTTTTAACTTTATTATTATTATTATTATTATTATTATTATTATTATTATTATTATTATTATTATTATCATCATCATCATCATCATTATTATTATAGATGCACGTACATGCTCCCACCAGGGAACTTTCTCAAATCTCCAGCACCTGATTATTTTGGATATTTTATGATGATCTTAGCGGCTGTGGGATTAGCATTACTTTGCTTTTTGTTGTTAGAGAAATATTTTCATTCAAGTTCTTTTTTGTCAATGTAAAATATTTAAAGAATCAATATTTATAGGATACCATTGAGATTGGAATGAAAAGCACAAAAGTAAATTTCTTAGACAGCAAACTCCAAGTAACTTTCCTGATTTTATGTTATCAAAACTGAAACTCACATTCCGATTTTTAGAGCAACTGTTCAACGCTTTGCCAAAAAATAAATAATTTCCTTGGGTATTAGTTATATAACTTGTTGTATTTCCTTGGATATTAATCGTGAATCCAAAATAATGTTATCAAAATGAAAAGAAGAGATAGTTGTTGTTATCACTAATAATGTAACTGTTTTTTGGGGTGGAATTTTTTTTCAAAATTTTATTCGTTATTCTTTCAGGTCAGTTTACGAATCGTCGTGGAGTTATTTTCAAAGTGAGACGAACTGCAAATGGCAAAATGAAGTCTGATATCCGAATTCATTACAAAAACAAATATCGAACTTTCTCAGCTGTGTTAACAGGAAACCGGCGCTCGTTCCAATTACGAAAAGAGTGTTGGACAGTGTGGAAAGAAGGCAGAGGCCTGGTAAGAGGCACATATCAAGACTACGTCACGCAAGGGCTGTTCCAAGTGCCCATCTTCAAACACCACCTAAGAGCTCAAAAGACGTGACCATTATTCTTAATCGACTTCGAAAAGCCGTTTGGAAGCATTGCCATGGGTGAGCGGTAAGCAAATCCAAAGCCAGAAGGGTTTGACAGAAAAGAGAAAATTCAAAGAAGCAGCCGACCATTATACTAATGATATCGGCATTGAGACCATCGCTCATTGATCGGGAGCTTTTGTGATATTTTTCTGTTCTCTGTATCGAGAAAATGAACGGGTTTTTTTGCCAGTTTATGACGTTCTTGAAAAACTTACTTCGACTTTCCTGTTATAGAGAATCCATCCTATTTTCATGCATTATATCTACAAATGTGTGCGCACGAGTGTGTGTGCGCGCCCGCGTGTGTGTGTGTGTGTGTATGCGCGTGTGTGTGTGTGCGTGCGCGCGTGTGTGCGCACGCGCGTCTTTAGTCAAATGCACGCACATAATTTTATCTTTCTTTGCTTCATTTTCTTTGTTTGGAACCGCCTCAGGCTTGAAATCGACAGTCAACGTGATAATGCCTATCCTTTTACCGTCTATCTCCTTCCTCTCTCTCTCTCTCTCTCTCTCTCACACACACACACATACACACAGACATGCACCACTCGCACGCACACTCATGCGCACACATTATATGTATATGTGTGTCTGCATATATGAACGTATATATAAATATATCTACCTGTTAATTTATTCAAGTCTCTTCTTGTATCAAGTGATACATTTCCTATCTTCTGTCCAAAAATAAAATTTAAAATAGAACCCGCTTTGACTTCAAAATCTAAGAAGACATTGCCGGTAACTGATGAGACCAATGTTCGGTAGACACGTCTTGCAAAATGGCAGCAAAATGAGATTTTAGAAGAATGATAAAGATTAATCTTTATTCAGGTTTTACGACTTTATCTCTTCTTTTCGGTGCTTTACTTTTTTTCTAAATAATAAAAGGAAAAGGTTAATTACCGCTCTGTTTTCCTGAAAGCAATTCGTCTTTCCCACTGGCAATAGCTGATGACAGAGGAGGTGGATGCTTTGTGCAACAAGTATCTCTTTCATGGCGCTCCGCTGTCTTGCTGACTTATGGACGGTTCACCATACAACGAAATATTTGGTAGACAATAGACAATTGGCCTGCTAAACGGAGGTGTATTTTCTGTAGTCTCCATCCTTATGGCTTTTGCAATTTTGACAACCTTGTTGTTAATAATGCACACTGAGCAAGCTACAGAAGTGGTGCTGATTTAAATGACGATATAAGCATAGATGACTGTGGTAAATGACCCAGGATTCGGCACCATTCTGGAGAGTGCCTGGCACGATAGCTTTGCAAACATTTACCATTCCTAAAGACAAGTTTGTGCAGTCTAACAAAAGCTTTGTGTACTTTGACCTAGTTGTTGTCTATCTTTATTTTGATTTTAAAAAAATATAATAAACCCCACCTGTTTGATCGATTGAGATCGGAGGCAGGTGATGCACTTCGCAGAGTACGGACTGGTGAAGAATTACTTTAGGCTGACTTCAAAACCAGAATACTGTTGTCTTTGAAGCTGGATGGTAAGCCCTGCAGTATTCGTTCGGTGTCGTGACAAATTGAAATTTTCCGTTAAGTTAGAAATTTAATCTCTTTCCGAAAAGAAAAAGAAAGGGAATATCTGGTTTGATTTTTTTGGCGTCCTGCCCCTAGTGTTAGATTGAGATTTCAATATATTTATAGTAATCTATAGTATAGAAATCTATGTTGTTATGCATTAAATAATGGCTCCCTTATTAGGGAGGGTTTATCGAGAAGACTCAATCAATATTCAATGCTCTTCAGATATACTTTTCTTTTTTTATAGACACGATGTATTTAAGAGATTATTGATCTTATGATCTTTCTTAAATATTTTCACCGAATTCTGAGATAACATTTTAAAGAAGCGTTTTTCATCAACAGACGACGCGGTAAGAAAAACTTCGAAGTAAAATTGATTCCTCAACAACTGGCAATATGTTCACGTTAAGAATGACTTAGTATTTTCACTTGTACGGCTTTTTGAGTAAGAGTATTCTTAGAAAATGGCGTACTACATTTTCAAGATACAACTAGTTTTCTCCACGCTTTGACTTTTATTTATATTATCATCAAATATATTTTGTAAATATGAAATAATCATCATAGCATTCACGAACAGACAATCCTGAATCAATTAACAAATGCAGAATAAAAATTATTTTAAGATTTAAATTTGTTTTGTTTTCGTTTAAAACAAATTTTATTTTCGAATTTTATTTTCGACTCTTATTTTCGAATCTTGTTTTTATTTTTTTTTTAAATAATTTTAGAATGTTATTTCAGTGTTAATTCTATTACAGTTGTTGTATTTGTTGTATTGTTGCATTTGAATATTTAACGGCCATAATTTTATATGTTTCTGAAGAAGCTGAATCGATTTTTAACATGACAGGATTCTTTTTTTTTTAATTTCAGGTTTTTTTCATTATTTATTCCATTCTTCTTCCGGCGCATTTAAAATCGTTTTGAAAACCGTGATAAAAGCCATTTTGCCTTTTGTATGCAACAGATAAAATTCAATCTAATGACGAAAATGTTTTACTCACAAGACGCCATTTTTGACTGAACTGAGTCTATCCTACTTTCTTTGCAGAGAAAAATCTAATAGATGCTAAAATAAACAAATATCAAATACGTTGTTAGAATATCGTATTGCTTGGAGCCAAGTATGGCATAAGGCTTTTAGAAAAAGGGAACCAAGTAAATATCAAAAATATTAATTGCTTGTGAACTATATATATATATATATATATATATATATATATATATATATATGGTGGTAATTTCAGTTTAAATTGATAAATTAATTTAAATTTACATATATTACTATTTAACTATGAATATGGGTAGTAAAATATTAAAATTAATAATATTTAATTTGATATTTATAAACTTGAGTCATCACCTAACGTTAAACATTAACTGTGAACTTTATGTAAAATTTAAATAGATATAAATATTAATGTGTAAAGAATTGAAAACATATATGTAAGTACTGATATATGCAAGTACACGAGTACCTGTGTATGTAGATACATGTGTATGTGACTATGTGTGTAATTGCACATATAAATGAACGTATGTATATATGTGATTTACATAAGTGTATGTGTGATAGATATATATATATATATGTATATGATAAAACAAAATATTTAATAATCGCCTTCAATCATTACTCCATCTTAATTAAAGACCAAAACCTTAAGTAAAAAAGATTACCTATCTAAAAATAGTCTTAAATTACATTCATGAATTAGACTCAAACTGATAGAGATGTTGCCTTAACAATCATTTACAATATTGAAAGATTAATATAAGTAAACTGTTATATGTGAAAGATTAATATAAGTAAACTGTTATATGTGAAAGATTAATATAAGTAAACTGTTATATGTGAAAGATTAATATAAGTAAACTGTTATATGTGAAAGATTAATATAAGTAAACTGTTATATGTGAAAGATTAATATAAGTAAACTGTTATATATAGAAAGATTAATATAAGTAAACTGTTATATGTGAAAGATTAATATAAGTAAATTGTTATATGCGAAAGATTAATATAAGTAAACTGTTATATGTGAAAGATTAATATAAGTAAACTGTTATATGTGAAAGATTAATATAAGTAAACTGTTATATGTGAAAGATTAATATAAGTAAACTGTTATATATAGAAAGATTAATATAAGTAAACTGTTATATGTGAAAGATTAATATAAGTAAACTGTTATATGTGAAAGATTAATATAAGTAAACTGTTATATATAGAAAGATTAATATAAGTAAACTGTTATAATTTAAATAATTAGTGTTAATGTATGTTCTATGAATGTATTTTAAAATATACTATTTAAATAATATTAAATCCCGAAATTACTTGTTAAAAGAGTTAAAATTTTTAATTGCGAGCAAATATCAATTTAATTTCTTCGGTGATTTTAAAAATTAAATTACTATCAAACATTAAAATATTTTTTACATAAATTGCTAAAGTTATCTCTCCTACTGTCGCTTAGCAAAACTTAATGACAGCTTCTTTCTCCCTATTTCCCCATTCCTTCTTTGTTTCTCTCTTCTCCCCATTCCCTCTCAATATATGACTTCCGTTAAGTTAACCGATTAAATGGTTCAATGTCTGCCCCCTACCTTAATACTAAGTATAATAGATAGAAATATTAAAGTAAACCCTCTCTAAATTCGATCATGTCTCTCACACTACACCTCATTTCCCTCTCTGTTAAATTACATAAACTTTATACTACCCGTCAAAAGTGTATAGGTTCATTTCAATTTTCATTTATCATTTTTCGTTTCACCGTTTGGAAGTGGAGTCTGATGAGCCAGTGTCCTTTAATAGAGGGCTTGGCGAAATAAATTATTACACGGAGCCTTAAAGTGGTCTGTTTTTCCTGTAATATATATATATATATATATATATATATATATATATATATATATATATATATATATATATATATATATATATATATATATATATATATATCAAACAGTATATTTATTTATTTACATCTACCGGCCTGAATATTCGAGAAATCTCGTTAGAAAAATAGATAGCTGAGTTGATCTAAGACATCGGATTTAATAAATAAATAAAAACAGAGCATCTAATCAAATATGAGTATGCACTTAAAAAATAGCGTTTAAACAAATAAATTAAAAATCTGTCGTATTTAATCCATTTCCTAAAAATTGTCTTTCTTTTCGTTAGGATATAAAACAGAGCCGATATGTATATATCGAGAATAGGGAATATATGTGTTCAAAAGCACTATTCCGGCTTTGTTTGCTCAGGAGGTCCTACGTGGCCGAATATACTGTTTAATAACTAAAAACAGAGCATTTACTCAAATATGGGTATCCATTAAAAAAATAACATTTAACCAAATACATTTATATATGTATATATGTGATAAGAATTGTAGTTTTAAGGTATGCTATATTTATGGGTTAAATTGCATATTGTCAGTGATAGAGTGTATGTAGATATAAAAATGGACATAAAAATGGACAAAAAATACTAAAGTAATCAATAGTACCACAAAACTGCATTCGGATACACAATTATTTCTACTCAATAACCCCTAGAATAATTTGAAACATATCTGCTGTGTAATGTGGATGAGAATTCGGAGAACCGAGTTCGAATTCCAATCGAGTTCGTTATATTCACTTACGCACAAATACCCTTGGGAAAGGTATGAATCCACCTCTTTTCTTCCCAGCTATGGGTTAAATAGCAAGACAGACTGGGTTCTTTAGCCTTGATTGACAACCAGAAAGAAATGTCAACCTACTGCGTCAGTCATGTATCTTTCGATATATGGCGTCTTCGACTGGAATCGAATCTGTATTTCTATACGGACACCGTCATTTGATCTGACAAGCTATACCATTTAGCTAGAGAGAAGCCTCTGGTTAATTTCGGCCGGTAAATGTAATTAATACTGTTTAATTAGAAAAACAGTATTAAACTTAAATAATTGCGTCTATAAAAATAACGTATAAACAAAAAAATATCTATAAAAATAACGTATAAACAGAAAACATTAAATTATTGTCGGACTTAATCCATTTCATTATATGCTGTCATTATTTACGTTAATTTCGTGAGTAGATATGATTGATCGAAAAAAATCGTCGAAGATTATGTGTTTAAAAACAGTAATTTGTACTTTGCTAACCAGACGCTTTTTAATATAAAGGATCTCCAAAGTTTGTAACCATTTTTCATGAATTTAAAGTGATATTTTACTGTAATGTCGACCAAAATTAGAAGCGGGCCCTATGAAGTTGCGTGATGTTTGTGCATTTCACTTTACTCAGAGAACTGATAGGTCAATCTTCTCGAAAAAAAATAGTATAACCAATATAGCTTGATTTTTTTAATTTTCAGCAAAGACAGTTACCGTTTTCAAAGTGTTTTTTTTTTGTAGAAGTGTTATTGGTAATATTAGCGTTAAACAATTTTTATTTCTTTTAGTATTCCAACTAAAGTACATCACAGATAATGGTATCCGCAGACGCACATACAAAATACTAAAAGCATCAACTGACATCTTCCCAAAAGACTTCCACGAACTACCGCTTAATAAGTGTGAAAAAGTCACATTCAATTCCTTTTTCAAAACCTCCACAGATTTTCGAATATTTACAACGTTCACTTTAGTAAAATACATCTATTGCATGCTTTGGTACACATCATCAGTGATGTTTCTAGCCGAGGTTCATTAGGGGTTTCGGGTCTTTCCATATCATACGCCCTCTCCACGATGACCCAGCCGATACTGAGCGGGTATCGACTTGTGTACCTTCCGTCAGCTACAACTTTTTCCACCTTCCAAAATGCACACCATACGACTCTTCTTGGCAATTTATTGTCCAATCGCGGATGACTTCCGGTTCACCAGCAGAATTCACTCTTCCATAAAAACGGAAGGAAATACAGCCACAATTTCTATCTGATCAGGAATATGGCAGCCTGCTTGGTGTGAAGTCGTAAGTAAAGATTTGATTCCCCCCTCCCAAGACACACACACACACACACACACACACACACACACACACACACACACACATATATATATATATATATATATATATATATATACATATATATATACATACACACACACACACACACATATATATATATATATATATATATATGAAGAAATATAGTCTTAAAGTGTGCTATATTTATGGGATAAAGTTCTCAATATCAGAGATAGGGCGTGTGTAAATATAAAATATATATATATATATATATATATATATATATATATATATAAACATTTCGTAAAATACATCTATTGGATGCTTTAATACACATCATCAGTGATGTTTCTAGCCGGGGTTCATTTGGGGTTTTGGGTCTTTCTACATAATACACCCTCTCCACGGTGACCCAGCTGATACTGATCGGGTATCGACTTGTATACTTTCCGTCAGCTACAACCTTTTCCATCTTCCGAAATGCACACCATACGACTCTTCTTGGCAATTTATGACTTCCGGTTCACCAGCTGTGTACGCTCTTACATAAAAAATGGAAGGAAACACAGAAGTCTAAATGCGAACGAATAACATTATTTTTTCTCAACAATACTTTTTTTCTGTGTGTATAAATTCGGTTTTTCTCAATAAGTTGTCTGCCTTTGCTTTTGATGAAGATCTTTAAGGGACGAAAACGTTGTAAAAATAACTTTTCCTCTTGTCATTTCTTTATATATATGGCCGCTACTAGGGTGGCTAGCCAATCCCTGTTGCAGACGCCGCCTGCTCAGGCACATTTGTGTTTGTTCCACAGCCACAGAGCCCACCTGTAATTTATGCTGAGCTGAGCGAACCTTAGTTAAAGTTTCTGGGGTAGAGCGCATTATCTGGTGTGATCAACAGTCTGAACAAAGCAAGTACGCTCAAACTCTCGGTCACGATGAATTGTGACTTTGTGCTAGCACAACCATCAATCACTCCCAAATAGTTCTGCCCAATTTCACTCACAAGGCTTGGGTAAACTCGTGGTATAGCTTTCAGGAACTTTCCAAAGGTGCCTCACGCTGGATCGCTTCCCCAGATGTATATCTATCTATCTTGATCTGTTTATATCTATCTATCTATCTATCTATCTATCTATCTATCTATCTATCTATCTATCTATCTATCTATCTATCTAGTTTTTATAATGATTATATATTTCATATATTTTTTTGCTTCCATCAATCATCCCATGATTATCGCCAAAGATTGAGTAAGATAAATTTTCTTCAAATCTCTAGCAACATTCTCGCTATCCTTGCTGACTTTCCGTCATCTAACATTTCCTTTGATCGGCATTCAATTCTAATGGTTTTAACAAAGACGAGCCATACTGCTAAACAAAGATTTTAACTCCTACTGTTGGAAATGTTCATCATATTTGGAAATATTCATTTTTGCATGTTTTCTGCCCATTTCACTTGCTTCATATCGCAATATCCAGACGTTCTTACACTCTACAACTTAGATCAATCTAAGACCTGGACAATTTAAGTTGAGTGAAAATCATTCACATGTCTAAAAAGAAAGATTCATTTTGTAATAATTTTCTTTACTGTCAAAAATATTTTGTTATTTAATGCTTCCTTTGGTGTTGCTGTGGGATAAAATTCATTTGGAAAAATATCGAATAAAGACAAGGTTTTTTTTTCAAAAAAATTTATTCTAAAAAATGCATAAAATAAAAAACGTCAGTCACATTTACAAATCTATTATGTAGCAATATTGGGTATCGTCTGTTTTTGGCTGATCTAGGTTTTATATTCTCGATATTAACTTTTTCTTATCACCGAATATGTTTTGAGGAGGGGATGATGTGTTATAGAAAATTTGTCGTCAATGATTTGAACCGATTAATAAGGATTTTTTTTTTGTTCGTTCGTAGACTCTTCGATTTCCTCTTGAAACGCTCTGACATAAATTGGCTCAATGTTTAATTATAATAATAATAATAATCCATTATTATTATTATTAAGGTGTTTCAAATCTCGTAGCGTATCGTTAAAGATGCTTCGTTTGAACAAATAACAACAGAAAGAGAAAAATATTGTATTGTGTATCGATTTTAAAAATGTTTTTACTTTAATGAAAGCGATGGCACAAAATGATCAAATGATTAGAAATTACACAGTGAATATTGACACTAAAACATAGGGGAAAACGAGTTTGGACTGCTTTTTTAAAAAAAAAATTCAAACTGCTTGACTCGTTCTCATTTTTGGGACCTTTGTTGTACCAAGGAACCAGTCGATGTTGCAGAGTTTAAAAAATTACAGACCACAATCTGTTTATTTTTTATTCAAATGCATCAAGGATCATTTTCTTTGAGTGTTGCACTACAGAATACAATGGCAAATCTACAGAAGGTAAAATTGTTTAAACAAGACATTTTTGGTATGAACTCTTGTTTGCTATTCGTTTTCCATTGGCTGACTGCACCGTAACAACAGTTTATTTGATTAGACATTGTTTTTCATTATTGTTACTCCTGGTTGGAAAATATCCTTTTGCAGAATTCGGATATTACAGAAAATATTAAGCGTTGCTTATTAGTGAGAATATGAATGTAAATGCTTTTCGCACAGGTGCAAAAATGTTACAAAAAAGTTGGAGAATAATACTTGTCAGCCCTGTACAGTTCTTTACTGAATCTATTGTTTTACAACAGATGTTTTCCTTAAAGTAAGAATAAATGTCATTCTGATATCAGATGCGCTTATAGAATGCTTTGTTTTGTTTTTTTGTTTTTTTTAGAAGATGCAAAGATCAATTGCAAAACAATTGTTTGCATTCAGAACGTGGAGATTCACGGTTTTCGATTTTCTATTTGGAGATGAGTAACAAAACACAGTTAACGAATCTTCAAAATAATTTGTAAGAAGAATAGGAACGCATCGGATAATTGATTGAAAAATGATATCCTTTTTTTTTCTATTTGAATCAAACTTAAACCGCACGATAAAAATTAATTTGGTAAAATACTTATTTGGAAACAGGTTTCTTGGAGAAAAATTCACTTTTCGCCAATTCGGAAATTCCATCATTAATAATCCAACAAGGAACATCCGAGTAAAAAATATTCCTTCGGAAACTTAAATTGACCAAAATAATCTTCTTCATGTATCTACGGTGTGTAATGGTGAGAAACATTTTATCGTGCGCCATTAATTTCTGATTGCTGTGTGTCTTTTTCATATGAGCTTCGGCGTGGATGAATTGACCTGTTTAAAAAAAATAGAAAATTAGCAAAAGCAATGCTTGATTTTTTTTTTAATTCAAAAACATCAATGCGTTTATTTATTTGGGCGAAGAAATTTGAAACTTATAAATTTTTTTTTTTTTTTTTGTAAATAATCCTGTGAGTGTTGATATGTGAACATGGCGGTATGTAAGAATATCGATATATGAATTGTCATCAATTCTCAACTCGGTATCTATGCTGATGACAACTATTTACTTCTGTCACAATAGTAAGTCTATCTATGCTGATGACAACTATTTACCTCTGTCACAATAGTAAGTCTATCTATGCTGATGACAACTATTTACCTCTGTCACAACAGTAAGTCTATCTATGCTGATGACAACTATTTACTTCTGTCACAACAGTAAGTCTATCTATGCTGATGACAACTATTTACCTCTGTCACAATAGTAAGTCTATCTATGCTGATGGAAACTATTTACTTCTGTCACAATAGTAAGTCTATCTATGCTGATGACAACTATTTACCTCTGTCACAACAGTAAGTCTATCTATGCTGATGACAACTATTTACCTCTGTCACAATAGTAAGTCTATCTATGCTGATGGAAACTATTTACTTCTGTCACAATAGTAAGTCTATCTATGCTGATGACAACTATTTACCTCTGTCACAATAGTAAGTCTATCTATGCTGATGGAAACTATTTACTTCTGTCACAATAGTAAGTCTATCTATGCTGATGGAAACTATTTACTTCTGTCACAACAGTAAGTCTATCTATGCTGATGGAAACTATTTACTTCTGTCACAATAGTAAGTCTATCTATGCTGATGACAACTATTTACCTCTGTCACAATAGTAAGTCTATCTATGCTGATGGAAACTATTTACTTCTGTCACAATAGTAAGTCTATCTATGCTGATGACAACTATTTACCTCTGTCACAATAGTAAGTCTATCTATGCTGATGGAAACTATTTACTTCTGTCACAATAGTAAGTCTATCTATGCTGATGGAAACTATTTACTTCTGTCACAACAGTAAGTCTATCTATGCTGATGGAAACTATTTACTTCTGTCACAATAGTAAGTCTATCTATGCTGATGACAACTATTTACATCTGTCACAATAGTAAGTCTATCTATGCTGATGGAAACTATTTACTTCTGTCACAATAGTAAGTCTATCTATGCTGATGACAACTATTTACCTCTGTCACAATAGTAAGTCTATCTATGCTGATGGAAACTATTTACTTCTGTAACAACAGTAAGTCTATCTATGCTGATGACAACTATTTACCTCTGTCACAATAGTAAGTCTATCTATGCTGATGGAAACTATTTACTTCTGTCACAATAGTAAGTCTATCTATGCTGATGACAACTATTTACCTCTGTCACAATAGTAAGTCTATCTATGCTGATGACAACTATTTACCTCTGTCACAATAGTAAGTCTATCTATGCTGATGGAAACTATTTACTTCTGTCACAATAGTAAGTCTATCTATGCTGATGACAACTATTTACCTCTGTCACAATAGTAAGTCTATCTATGCTGATGGAAACTATTTACTTCTGTCACAATAGTAAGTCTATCTATGCTGATGGAAACTATTTACCTCTGTCACAATAGTAAGTCTATCTATGCTGATGACAACTATTTACTTCTGTCACAACAGTAAGTCTATCTATGCTGATGACAACTATTTACCTCTGTCACAATAGTAAGTCTATCTATGCTGATGGAAACTATTTACTTCTGTCACAATAGTAAGTCTATCTATGCTGATGACAACTATTTACCTCTGTCACAACAGTAAGTCTATCTATGCTGATGACAACTATTTACTTCTGTCACAACAGTAAGTCTATCTATGCTGATGACAACTATTTACCTCTGTCACAATAGTAAGTCTATCTATGCTGATGACAACTATTTACCTCTGTCACAATAGTAAGTCTATCTATGCTGATGGAAACTATTTACTTCTGTCACAATAGTAAGTCTATCTATGCTGATGACAACTATTTACCTCTGTCACAATAGTAAGTCTATCTATGCTGATGGAAACTATTTACTTCTGTCACAATAGTAAGTCTATCTATGCTGATGACAACTATTTACCTCTGTCACAATAGTAAGTCTGATATGGTCAGATTGGTTGCTGATTTTAATAATGACCTTCAATCTGTTGTTAATTGGATCATGAAAAGGCTTTTTAATGTCTCCAAAGCGAAACTGCTCTTTTTTTAATCATCTTTTATGCCTTCAATCAGCATAGTTGATGCTAAACTCAAGGAGAGTGACACATTGCGCCTTCACGAACTAATGTGTTCCTCTGACATGAAGTGGAAAGATTATATTGAATCAATTGCTAGGTGTACTGCTTGGAAAGCTGGCTCTGTGTCGCACCCGAGAATTTGTTTCGACATAATCAATCTTAACACTCTGATAGGTCTAACATTCGTCCATGCATTGGATATTGCTGTTACCTCTGATCTGGTGCTTCTGCTATGTATTTAGAGATTCTTGAAAAAATCCAGAGAACAATCTGCAATATTATCGATCTTGACCTAGCATTTCGATTTCAGTCACATTCCCACCGCTGTAACACAGCTTCCCTGTTCCTTTTCTATAAATATTTTCGTGGTAATTGTTCTGATGAGCTTTCTTTTTTGGTATCACGATTTTAGGAATTTAACCGCAGTACTAGATTGGCAGCTAATTTTCATCATTTCTCAGTTGAAATGGTTAGATGCAACCGTAAGATCTATTCTAAGTTTCTTCTCTCGCACTTCTCAACTGTGGAACTCACTTTCGGCTTCTTGCTTTCCAATCAACTTTGATCTTCAAAAATTTAATTACAATGTCAATTGTCATCTTAATCTCTGTTCTTTTATTGTCCTTTCTCCTTAATAAAGTTTTTTTCTCGGATTCTTTCACATTCAGTAACCCCTTGTATCTTAGTGACTATATCGCCTTACCTGGGGTGAAATGATAAAAATGAATAAATAACGTATGGCAATTGGTAGGTGACTAATCGGCTCAACAAGAAGATAAAACGGGAAGGCAAGTATAAAAGCGATTTTGAGTTGCCTGAAAAACTGGCTTAGTCGAAAGTGCTTAATCGAATTTTCTCTTCGTAATATGTTTCAATTCACCGAAAAATCAAAACGTAGAAAATTGAAGGGAGATAACATTTATATGGATTATATTAACTTTGACATATTTATAATTGATTGATATTTTTTGAATGATGTATTATACACGTTGATTCGATTGTAGTTTATTTACGATAATGAAAACCTTTTTATCTATACATTTATCAATGAAATCTTCATTCGCTTAAGTGTTGTAACCTATGGAAGGTTACTGAATAGAATAATCACATAAAGGTTGGTAATGAACCCTGACATGGGGTGGTAGCACCTGTCAGGGTCCCAGCTATGAGTAAATAGTTGACCCCCAAAATGGGGTCAAAATACTATGAAAGTGTAAAAACAGGTTTTAATATCAGAAATATTTTGTAAAAAATTGCCAGCAATAATTTTTTAAAATTATTACCAGCAATATATTTTTGAAAAAAGTATTACCAGCTATACATTTTTTAAGAAAAATGATTACCAGCAATAAAAATATTGTCGGCATTAAATAACCCATTGTGGTTGATGTACCGTAAAACAAAACAAAGCAACCAAACCGAATTCTTTTTTTCACCATGATAACCGTCACACCACCCACACATACACACATACACACACACACATACACACACATACACACACACACACACACACACATATATATATATATATATATATATATATATATATATATATATATAATGAACTCTTCAGTTGATTTCGCTAACTTCATTCAGTTTTTATGTTTGTGTCGTATGTGACACTTCAGTCCCGCTAGTGACCTGCATACAAGTACACATATTGTGCAAGTGCGAGGCTCTCTGGGCATAGCCACAATAATATTCATTGACACTTTTCGCCGTTGTCTTTCGTCTCTTATCTGGTCAATAAGACTGATTTTGAAATTTCTGATACCACACTGGTACAAATATATCCAGTTATTTCTATCCAGGTAACTCGCTCGAAGTTAATATGAGGCACATTGACAACTAAGAGGTTTCTTTTTACCATATATATATATATATATATATATATATATATATATATATATATATATATAAACATTTCCAGACCAGAAAAACCTTCTGAATGAAAGATCAGAAATAACGACACGATGCTTACACACTAAAAATGCTTTTGAGTTCGTTTGAACCAGGATAAAATCATGTACATTTCATACAAACCTTCTTCGACACAATTTCAATACCCTTGCTTTTCTCTTCCCCTTCTATTACGGTTCGCGTTATGTCCTTATTTATTTATTTATAAATAATAAAGCGATAGGAAATTATTTAACTCCGATCGCCTGAAGGTTGAAACCAAGGTAGCGTGATCGGCTGATCTCCTTATTTTTTCAACTATATATATGTGTGTGTGTATGTGTGTGTGTATGTGTGCGTATGTGTGTGTGTACATTATCATTTTGAATATACGAAATTATACAAGATTCAAATACGTACATTATTTGAAGGGTGGCTGCCCACGAGCCACATTCGTCCAACAAGATTGTCTTTCTTTGTGCAACGTCATCGCTGTACATTTTAATGAGAACACGACTCATAGATGGCATTATCACGTCAATTAATGTCAGCCAGTGGGTGAGTGGTCTCATGGGCCTTCCCTCCGAACGTGGATTCTAAATTCTGGCCGGAATTTAATAGACTCTTCTCTTCTTCCTCTCGGATGTATGTTTATATATCTATCTGTCAAACAGTTTTCCGACTTGTGCACATCCAAGCAGCTGGATGGACAACGCGTTTACATGTCGGTAGCAGCTACTAACCACAGATGAAGCACCAGGCTTCTCTTCAGAACAATAAGTGCTAAGTCTATTTTAGCTACGTCTACAGTGAGTTTCATACGATATTTGTAAATATCACTTTTTTTTTTGTTTCGGATCATATGCCATTTCCAAGATAACGATCCAAATAAATTTTATTCATTTATTTAAATTGTATTCATATATTCGTTGATAACATTTATTTTTTCTTTGACTCGAGGAAATTTATAAAATATTTAAAGAGGTAATTATAATGAAAGTTTTTAAACCACTATTTTAAATTTTTAAAAAATCAAATTGAAGATGAACGTATTCACTTTAATTTTTAAAAGCCTGTATACTAAAATTGCTGTGAAATCTGAAATATTAACTTACCTAAAATACCGGTCGTTTCCAGGGAGAACCCTTTGCCATTGATGACAAAGAAATCCAGGTAATCAATCTTGCCTTTTCCATTGGCCAATGAGCGTTGTATAAAGAAATGACGACCCAATCCCAATTTGATAATCAAGTCACGCCCCCTTCCGTTGATGAGAACGCGGGCTGGTGATGTACGCAACAATGTCTCGTTTTTCCAAGACAATTCCTGGCCATTATAGAGGATCTTGTGCGGAGTAATATCAAATATGGCGCCTGGAGAGTTGATCAGAATTCGACCCATGTAAGTTTTCAGATGTTTACTTTCTCGATAATATCTCAAGCCTTCCACTATTTCTGCACGGGCGTGGATATCTGTCATTTAAACAAAATATGAAAGAATCGTTACATTTTGACCATATATAATTTGTTATCACAGGGAACAATTGGGAAGCCATTACCGAATTTGTCGTCATACAATATGTTTGGGCGGCAGCTCCATTTTTCAGGAAAATGTTTTTAATTTATTTAAGGAACCCTTTTTTTAAAACCTGCTATCAGTTCATTACAAAACATTACAAAAGCACTTTAGTTATAGCTGAAAAAATTACTGCATATAAAAAACAAGCTAACTGTTCAGTTGAACACGAAACGTACCTACTCCTTCACCAGTCATTTATTTTTGGCTGCTTTATATGATGGATATATTTCTCTGAAGATTTAATGTTATGCTTCCCGGTTTGCGTTTTACCATTACTAATATTCCCTATCGGTTATGTCCCTTTTCTGTAGTTTCCTGCTCATTAATGATAGGAGTGTGTTGAAGCTCATTTAGGTATAATAGATCAGTTGGTACTAATAAATATCACACATACTTTGTGACAATAATTATTTTTACAACACCAGTAATAATAATAATAATAATAATAATAATAATAATAATAATAATAATAATAATAAACAAAATGAGTGACGTAACTCTTCCACTATTTTTCAACCAACAGTTAAGAGAAGAGGGCGATTTAAGAAAAGATAAAGAAAAGAAAAACACAGTGTTTGAGAATGTTAAACAATATTCTAACAGAATGTCTTCTTCAAGTTATATTTAAACACTTTTTTCAAGTATAAAAATATATACATATACAAAAAATTATAAGTCTTTGTACAAACGTTGCTTGTCTTGTAATGAAAAATGGCTGTTCTGGTAATGAAGGCGTCAAAACGAATGAAACGGCGCCCCCGTGAAGGCATGCAACTGAAATGTGCTTAATATAAGCGAGCTTGTATCACCATGATATTAAGATAATAATATCACCATCATATTATTTATAAGTCTTAAAAGATATTACCATATCTTGTAAGACCTATAATGTTTTGTAGATTTATATATTTTTTATACTTGATACTTTAAATATAACTTGAAGAAGACAGACATTCTGTTGAAATATTGTTTAACATTGTCAAACACTGCGTTTTTTCTTTTCTTTATATTTTCTTTAAACCTTTTCTTCTATTAACTGTAACAACAACAACAACAACAACAACAATAATAATAACAATAATAATAATAATAATAATAATAATATTTTTGGACTGGTTGGAAAAGATTCCAGTAGGCTGATTGAAGGGATCCCTGGAAGTCCATGCCTCAAAGAGATACAAAAAATTGTTCTGACAAGTACAGCCCACACTTTACGAAGGGCTTTATCTATGTAATTATTTTTTTAATTTATTTTATTTATTTATTTATTTTTTTTTTTTTTTTCAGTGGAAAGTGTCATGATGCCATTTCTAACCTTAGGTCCCTGGGCGGGACCCGGAAAGAAATGTGTAAACGCCAGATATCAAAGGAAATAAAAACAATAATAATAATTATTATTATTATTATGGTGATGTTTGAGTAAATAATATTACAGTGTAACCCGGATATAAGAGAGTTGTCGGGACCGAAGAAGAAGTATCTTATATCCGGGTTTCTCTTATATCAGGGTTTATCTTATATCCGGGTCTCTTATATCCGGGTTACACTGTATTATGGAGTACATCCTATACAAGGTTCAATTTCCTTTGTTTCTTATTCTAAATTTACTGTCAAATAAGGTAATTAATTTTCATGTAAATCTTAAAATTATCCTATTTATTAAATGTTTAATTCCATTTAATCTATTTTATTTGATGATGCTTTACTACAATGTTGATATTTACTCACCTTAGTTTAACAAAAGTTCAAAAATAGTAAAAAAAAACAACATTTTGTTGTATTAATCTTTCAAGTATGTCAACTTTGAAAATCAGCAATCAAAATTCTGCCATTTTACATGAACTCTAAATATTAATATATACAAAATTTAACATAGTGTGGGTCATCTAATGAAGTTTGGACATATTGCAGAAGTAATAGTTTGTAAGATGAGATTGCTTATAACTGCTTGATAAAATGGCAGCCTAATCTTTTACTTTAGTTTTTAGCTTATATAAGAAAACGATGTTTAAAGCGAGTTATCAGTACATTACAAAACATTACAAAAGAATTTTAGCTATAGCAGAAAACTTCACTGTATATAAAAATCAACATAACATTACAAGAAATCTCAATGTAAACACACCACCACTTCGTCAGTTATTCTTCTTTGTTTGCTTCTTATGACAGACATATTTCTCTGTAGCTTTAATGTTATATTTCTCGGGTTAGTGTTTTACCATTACCGGTCTTTCCTTTCAATTATGCGTCTTTCTCCTGTAGTTTCCAGCTGTTTAATGATAGGAGTGGGCTGAGGTACGTTTATTATGATAATTTTGAAATTATATTCTGAGTTTGGCTAGTGAGAAGTGATGTTGGGATAAATCCTCCGGGTGTCCATAATTTTGCGTATATAATACAGGGCGATTGTTTTTAAGCACGTCTTATCTACCTTCAAATCCAGTATTTATTCGACAGGATAAAAGCTGATTATGTTACGCAACCATCTTGTAAAGTTCATAAGTTTAAATAAAAAGTATTTCATAACAGGTAAGCTGACTACTGCTGCTGCCGAGGCCGGATAAAATAATCATCAGAAAACGGTATCTGAGGAAAATTGAAATTAATCAGCTGAAAAAATATTTATACCATTTCGTTTTCGCATTTTTTCCGGAACTACTTAAATTGACTGGTCCGCTCGTAAAAAAAAAAAAAAAAAAAAAAAATTGAGATAAATTTACTAGGGTGGGGTGGAGGATTAATTTAATTAAGCCAGATCTTTTGTTAAAATCGAACGAAAAATATTAATATTTTTAATCATTTCAGGAACGGAGTCCTGTTCATAATCTAAATACAAAGGATTCCTAAAAATCCTAAGTTGTTTAACACATCTAAATTTAAATGCCAGGAAATAAAAGCTGAAATTCTTAAGTTTTGTCTCATATTCATCTTTTGGTCTTAAACCCAAATGTCTTCAGTGAACAACGGAATTGGTCTTACCGTTCCAATACGTTTGTAGTGTGTCCATTTATATATATATATATATATATATATATATATATATATATATATATATATATATATATATATATATATATATATATAGTCATCTGCAGACTGACTGTTTTGGTGTATCACAGCTCTTCAGTGTGGCTAGACGTCCGATTGCTTCAAGCCGGGATCGAAACACGACCGATTTGACATCAGTCGGAGATACTGCCCCTAGGTTATCGACGCGCGGCAGAGAGAAAGACAAATTTTAATGTTTTCTATACGAAACACGACAGTGGCTGGGAGAACTCAATTCATACTTGAAGAGTAGTAGGAACTTGAGAGTTCAGCCGGATTTCCCGGGAGCACACACACCCACACACACACATATATATACAGTGTAACCCGGATATAAGATACCCGGATATAAGAGAAACTCGGTTATAAGAGAGATTTTCTCTGGTCCCAAATTAGAGCCTGTGTTAATGTATATATAATAGACCAAACCCGGATATAAGAGAAACCCGGGTATAAGAGAAACCCGGATATAAGAGACTTCTTATCCGGTCCCGACAACTCTCTCATATCTGGGTTGCACTGTATATATATATATATATATATATATATATATATATATATATATATATATATATATATATATATAATTGGAGAACTGTATACATATATACATATGTTTGTGTGTCTCTTTCTGTGTGTGAATAAGAAAAGCAACAAATTACACATAACTAATTTACGAAATTTTCATTTTTGACTTAAATCTTTAAAAAAAAACTGTAATTCGTGTGAAAATACTTACGCTTGACGGGGTCTATAACGAGATCGAGAATGTCTCCTTTATTGCCTAAAATGTCGAAACAGATGTTTGTCCCATTGATATCCACAATGAAATGAGGATCACCAGTTGCTAGAAAAACAAAATTAAATATTTCAACAATTTTTATCATGAAAAATTAATACATTTTTTTTATATACGAATGATGGCATTTGATGATAAAACTAAAAGAAAAGAAAGAAATGATGTCTTGTAAAAGAAAAACAAAAGGATGTTTACTCAAGCATCTGTGCCCACTAAATATAACGTTTATAGAAATAATACATACGTATATATATATATATATATGTGTGTGTGTGTGTATGTGTGTGTGTGTATATATATATATATATGTGTGTGTATGTATATATATATATATATATATATATATATATATATATATATATAGAGAGAGAGAGAGAGAGAGAGACAATATTAGTGGTGAATATACACATACATATGCAATTATATATATACATACATATATGTATAAAAATAATTCCAAGAGAATATGATCCAGGTAGAACTCGATGTCCAGGACAGAGTAAGGATATAATAAAATGACTTAAACACTAATATTCCATGGTCATAATTTATTCCATTGGAATCGTAAGAACGATCCAATTCATCAGACCTACAGATGAATTGGATCGTTCTTACGATTCCAATGGAATAAATTATGACCATGGAATATTATATTAGTGTTTAAGTCTTTTTATTATATACATATATATATATATATATATATATATATATATATATATATATATATATATATATATATATATATATAGTGTTTGCGTGTGAATAAACAAGAGATAGTTTGGGGTAAGCATATATGTGCACATATATGTGTATGCATGCATGCATGTGTGCATATATTATTGTATGTTTCTTTGCTAGGCTGACGTGAGTAAGATATGTTATCAAATTCAGGGAAATGAGAGTAGGAAGATTGTAATCCACCAATCTCCCGAAGGATGACAGTGTATCTCTCTTGAAAATCAGCATTTTAAATCTTGCATTTGCGCGGGCACGAACACCAACTGTTCGCGGCAATAGGAAAAAAAGCTACTAAGCGTTGGAAATGAGTGTGTGGGTGTGGGTGCCGTTATGTACATACTTTTGTATATATTCGTTTCTCTTCTATATGCCGATTTGTTCATATGTATTTTTATATGTGTGTGTGCGTGCGTTTGTGTGTGTGTGTGTACGCGCTTGGGTATTTTAAGCATTCGTTAAATAATGAGAAAGAAAACCTCACCTCCACCGCCGCCGCCGCCACCGCCGCCACCGCCGCCGCCACCACGACCGCGGCTTCTACTGTAAACCTGTGTTCGGCGAATGGCTGAAAAATGAAAGAATATGTTGTTTTGATTTTTTATAAAAAAATATTACTATCTTTCCGCGGATAGGGATCAATATATAACGCCCCGTTCCAGATGTACATCTGCGGTACATCTAGAATAAGACATGCAGAATCCAGTTAGGAAACTGCAACGGACTGCCGCTAACTCTGTTATAATTTCGAATGGTGCCTTCTGTAACATGTCTATCTGTAGCCCTCTTCAACCACTGGTTTAACCGTTGAGATCTGTTGAAATCACCATTGTTCCACTGCTAGGGTCTTTGGGGTTGGTCGCGTTTAGTCTGGGTCGTCTTCGTCCTTACTAGGAGTTTAGAACTCCCGACGGCATCGCTCTAAGAATCTTTAGACCCCGCAAGCCCCTCCACCACGACAAGGAGCGACCAGTATAAGTACATATAACAGATATACAATGCTTCGCTGGCTATTGTTAAACAATCGCTAATGTCGACGGCAATCTTTTGTTAAGGAAATATATTCGTAATTTACACGCCAAAAGAAACGTTTTTGTTCATAACGCATCTGTTCCAAAGTTTAAAAAAAAACAAAAACAAACAAACAAACAAACAAACAGAATAATAAAAACCTAATGACATAAGGGACATATTTGAAAGAGTCATCACCGTATTAATATACTAACCATTCAGCTGACTGAAAAAACAGTTTCTTCTTTTTATAATAAATACTAGACACCTGTCTATTTCTGAGATGAGATATTGTAACTATTTACATCGTTCAGACTGTTGTCCTCATTATTTATTGCCATATTCACAACGTTCGGGCCGTTGTATGCTCCGGTCTTCTCCAGCTGATATACGTTAGAATCTCGAACCGAAACCTTCATTTAGTCCACGGGAGTAGATTGTTCTAATTCTGCGTGTCAGCAGAGGGAACAAAAACTTGGAGAGTTGAGTTACTAAAGGAAATTAATTGAAACTGAGATATACCCCCCCCCCCAATGGCATGACAATTGGAATTAGAACAATCTACCCCCGTGGACTAAATAAAGGGTTCGATTCGAAATTCCAACATATATCAACTGAGGATGACCAGAGCGTACAACCGACGAAACGTTATGAATGTGGCAATACAGATGACGTTTAACAGGTCGAACGATGTAAATAGTGTAAATAGTTAAAATAATTCATCTCAGAAATATAGAAAGATTCTGAAGAAGGCCGGAGTGTACAACGTCCGAAACGTCATGAATATGGCAATAAAGATGATGACAACACTCCGAACGATGTAAATAGTGTAAATAGTTACAATACCTCATCTCAGAAATATAGAAAGATCTCGAAGAAAGCCGAAGTGTACAACGGCCGAAACCTCGTGAATAAGGCAATGAAGATGGTGACAACAATGTAAATTGTATAAATAAATACCAGACACATTTAACATTATTGTCTTGAAGTGGTAAAATAACAGCCTTTTCGGAGCTTTTCTTATTTCCTGTTAATCTAAATGAGTTTTTTTTTTGTTTCTGTACGTGTTGACTGATTCACATATAGAATTTACATTTAGGTTTACTGGATATTTTGCAAAACATTTTTTTACATGTCAAAATTAGCCCAAATAGAGTGAGAGCAATGATTTTTTTTTCTAGCAGATTTACCAATGAAAAAAAAATGTTCATACGTCATTGTTTCTTAATCACGATCCAATTCATTAGACCTACAAATTCAAAGTTTTTTAATTTGTAGGTCTGATTAATTGGATCGTGATTACGATTCCAATGTAATAAATTATAAGCATGTAATATTAGTGTTTGAGCCTTTTATATTGAATTCTTACTCTGTCGTGAACATTGAGTTCTACCTGGATTCTACTTCTTGTGAATTTATGTATATATATATATATATATATATATATATATATATATATATATTGACCACTAATATTATCATTCTAAAGAGAGAAACCGCAAACGTTTTTGGTTATAATATGTATTTGTTTTAGTGTATATAGTATATGAAGAATAAAATAAAATATATACACTAAAACAAATACACCATAACCAAAAACGTTTGCAGTTTCTTTTTTTCTCTCTTTTTTATTATATATATATATATATATATATATATATATATATATATATATATATATATATATTGTCATTTTGTAATCGGGACTATTTTTTTCAGTATTAATATCGCACTACAGATT
>OZ038493.1:50699731-50827231 GCA_964036315.1 Acanthosepion esculentum | reverse complement strand
CATTTAATCTTGGTTAATGAAAATATCTTCGCGAAATCTAAAAGCAAATATAGTAGAAATGACCGTGCGTTCGATTTTCATTCATAAATTTCAGTTAAAAAGAAAGCGAAAGCTTTTAATGTTTTCCTGATCTCAAGTTTTCTAGAGAAAAATCAATGAAAAACAAATTTTTTAAAAATGGCTTTTTTGTCAATATCTGAATCAGAACGATCAATGAATGACGACAAATGGTAAACTGACATTTTAGGCTGACTAATGCAATTTAATAAATAATATTTGGTGGAAAAAGGTATGACCTACTAAAAGTTTGTATTTTATCAAGTACTAAAGAGAATAATTCAATTTTCTTTTTTTTAGTAAGAAGTCTATTTTTTTAATTTAAAGGAAAAACACACTAATGAATAACATATTTGATTTCCCCAGCTCTTTCAATCTGCTTTTGTTAGCATGCTGATCTCGCAAGCTATTAAAAATGAAAAACTTCAACAAATACTGTTATGGTAATTGTTCGGACGAACGTTTCTCAATGGTACCTAGACTTTATGAACATCTCATCATTTTACAGATGATACAACTAGATGTAACCGTAAGTTCAATGCTAACAGTTTATTCTCTCGCACTTCTCTCTTGTAGAACTGTCTTTCGACTTCTTGCTTCTCAGCCAACTTTGATCTTCAAAAATTTAAATGCAATGTCAATCGTTATCTTCTGTCTTCTTAATTCCTCTTCTTTTATTGTTCTCTCGACTTAAATTTTTTTTCTCATATTCTCTTACACTCAGTAACTCCTTACGTCTTAGTGGCTTTATTGCTTTGCTTGGGTTGAAATGATTAAAAAAAAGTATCTAAAAAATAATGAAAAAAATCCAAAAGACTTAAAATATTTTTTTAAAGATTTGATTATCATAAAGAAAAGTTATAGTAAAATAATAGAATCGAAATATATATTATTTTTTTTTCTGTGTAAGGTGGACGTCATACTTGTAAAGAGACAAAGACTAATTACGTGCCACCTACTTTAAAAACGAAAACCAAAGGAATCAGACTTTCTTTCACCGATCCTATACAAAAGTTCCAGGGTAGTGTTTCCCCAGGGCTCTATCCTTGGATCTACATTGTTCTTAATCTTCATTAATGACCTTCCTGATGAAGTTCTCAAATTGGTATCTATATTGATGATACATCTATTTACTCCAGTCTTACTAGTAAGTTTAGCCATTTCGATAAGATCAAATTGGCAGCTGATCTAAAAAATGACCTACAATCTGCTAACCAGTGCAGAGAATAAATTGGTAATTTTAACGCCTCCAAAACGAAACATCTATTTATTAATCATCTGAGCAACCATTTCTTCCTCCAAGATAGCGACTCGTTGTGCCTTCTCGAGCTAACATTCTCGGCTGACATGAAGTGGAAAGATTATATTGAATCAACTGCTTGGTCTATTGCTAAGAAAGTCCGATTACTGTGTTGGGCTAAACTTTTTTTTTCTCCAGAATCTATCTTACATATTTATGTCTACCATTTGTCCAAGCTTTGAATATTACTGTCACATATGGTCCAGTGCTCTCGCCGTATATTTAAAGGGTCTTGATAAAATCCAAACAAGAATCAGCAATATTATTGGTACTAACCGGGCATTTCGGCCTCATTCACTTTTCCCACCGCCGTAATATGGCTTCCCTGTGCATTTTCTAAGAATACTTTCATGGTAATTGTTCTGATGAATTTACCGCTATGGTACCTAGACTATGAATTAAAGCGCTGTACTAGATTCGCAACAAGGTCTCATCAATTTACAGTTGAATTGGCTAGATATAACCGTAAGTTCTAGGCTAACGTTTTCTTCCCTCGTACAACCAGCTTGTGGAACTCTCTTCCAGCTGCGCTAGCAAGCTAGATAGATAGATATAAACAGGTTGAGCTAGATAGATATATACATATGAATAGGCTGAGCTATCTATCTATCTATCTATCTAGATAGATAGATAGATAGATAGATAGATAGATAGATAGATAGATAGATAGATAGATAGATATGAATAGGTTGAGATAGATAGATAGATAGATAGATATGAATAGGTTGAGATAGATAGATAGATAGATAGATAGATAGATAGATAGATATGAATAGGCTGAGATAGATAGATAGATAGATAGATAGATAGATAGATAGATAGATAGATAGATAGATAGATATGAATAGGCTGAGATAGATAGATAGATAGATAGATAGATAGATAGATAGATAGATAGATAGATATGAATAGGCTGAGATAGATAGATAGATATGAATAGGCTGAGATAGATAGATAGATATGAATAGGCTGAGATAGATAGATAGATAGATAGATATGAATAGGCTGAGATAGATAGATAGATAGATAGATAGATAGATAGATAGATAGATAGATATGAATAGGATGAGATAGCTAGATAGATAGATAGATATGAATAGGCTGAGATAGATAGATAGATAGATAGATAGATAGATAGATATGAACAGACTGGGATAGATAGATAGATATGAACAGACTGAGATAGATAGATAGATAGATAGATAGATAGATAGATAGATAGATAGATAGATATGAATAGGCTGAGATAGATAGATATGAATAGGCTGAGATAGATAGATATGAATAGGCTGAGATAGATAGATAGATATGAACAGACTGGGATAGATAGATAGATATGAATAGGCTGAGATAGATAGATAGATAGATAGATATGAACAGACTGGGATAGATAGATAGATATGAACAGACTGGGATAGATAGATATGAACAGACTGGGATATATAGATAGATAGATAGATAGATAGATATGAACAGACTGAGATAGATAGATAGATAGATAGATAGATAGATAGATAGATAGATAGATAGATAGATAGATATCAACAGACTGGGATAGATAGATAGATAGATAGATAGATAGATAGATATGAATCATACCGTACATATATGTGTGTGTGTGTGTGTGTGTGTGTGCGCGCGCGCGTGCTCGCGCGTGCACGCGAATGTGCGCATATGTGAAAATTTTGAGCTGATCAAAGAATAATTATAAAACAAATAACGCCAAAGTAAAAAACAAAAAAACACCAATTCCTCACGAAAGACATTGAATTTCTTACCTTCAGAGACAATTCCAACATTCTTTCGGTTAATTCTTGTCTTTCAGCGGTACTATCTGTCGAGAGTCGCTTATTGTCCAATTGCTTGATCGTCAAATAGGCCCAAAGTTTTTCCGGCATATTCTGAATATCTTTATCCGTAAGTAGACCAATACCTGGGTCTGCAATATTACTGTATTCTGACTTGACAGTTTCTGACAGTTCCAAAGACCCGGAACTGGTAGTCCCACCAATGGACATGGAAAGACTGGAGAGGTCTTCTTCGGCCAGTTTTCCGGCTACTACAGTTTCGGTCCCGTTAAAATATCGACGGAATGTATTGGTAGTCAAAGAATCGTTTACAACCTACAAAGAAAGCGAGTACCCGATCAAAAATGATTCTTATGTTGAGAGCTTCATGAAACGTGATACAAAAATCCGTGAACTTCATTTATATTGTTCGTTTCGAAAGAACAGCACTTTACGATCTTAATGAGGTACCGATTTAAGAGACTTGTGAATTATTTTATATCCGGGTAAGACATATTCTTGAAATAAACGTGAAGTAAAGCTTTTAGTATTGCTGACATATTTCAAAAACTTTGAAGGTGGGTTTCTCACGCCATAATAAAGACAAATGTCCATATAAACATCTGTCCACAAATCCTTCATTTTTTACTAATCAAGTTTAAATAAAGTTTACGGTAGATGGCGCTGTGTTTCATGTAGACTATGTTACGTTTGTCATTCGTGTACATTTGTGGCTAGTCTGTCTTCAACGTTTAACGTGTGTAGCAGTGCGTTAACTGAAAAGTGTTCCGTTTAACAATGGCAGTATGTTCATATCGTGAGCAGGTAGATATGATTTTTACATACGCCCAAGCGCATGTTAATGGATGCGAGGCTGTATCAGATTGCGTTTCCAGACCGAAGGCAGCCGAGTCATCCAACCTTCGCTGCTGTTTATCGTCGCGTTGCTGAGACAGGATTTGTGGATTATGGACCGAGGAAGATCAAGATCTGCTCGTACGCCTGACCACAGATTCATGCGTGTGTAGAAGCAAGCAGAAGACATTTTGAACATTTGTTGAGTTGCTGTGTTGAGGTACAACGATGGCCTTTTGGACCCATGTTTATATGGACATTTTACCTAGTTCTGGTGCCAGGAACCCGCCCCAAAGTTTGTAAAAGTATTTTTGGATTTTATCTTGGAGTGTACATTTAACAGCGTCTACCGTAAACTTTAAACTTAACTCAAAAACGAAGGATTTGCAGACATATGTTTGTATGAACCTTTGTCCTTGTTTTAGTATGAGGAACCTGCCCCAAAGTGTGTAAAAGTATTTTTAACACACCCTGTATATCTCGTGTTTGGCTGGAAACGGCTGGACAAAAATAATGGAGGCTCTACCGCCTAATTATCTCCACAGAAACTAAAAACAAAAGCAGTGAAGAAAATAACACCTCGGACTCTAGCAAGTTTTCAAATACAAAATGCTATTTTTCCACGTAGTCACCATTTAACATTCATTTGAAAGCTGTGTAGGAGCGCCCAGAATATGTTTGTCACACACATTGTTGTTGCCATAGATAAAACCCATTAACCACCGCACTAGCTGTGCTCGGATTAGCTCTTTGGTTTCCTTAAATATTCATAAATCTCAGATGAATGTTAATTGGTGAATTTTTCCTCAAGGAGGAATTCACTGACACGCCAGTTTCGTATGCACTTTTCATATCACATGCTTTTTTGCCGGACTGCTACCTGTAAGGCAAACTAAATTATTGGTTATATGGCAAAAAATGTAGTTTAATGGGGGGGGGAGGTAAATCTTCTACTACCATACGACTAACATACGTCTCTGACATTATGTTTTTCCAAATCACCCTCGTAGTTTAAAAGACTAAAGAGTCAGTTTTCTTTTCTAAAAATTGTCCCCTTACAATCTTAGAGTATATACGAGGGCAGTTCAAAAGCCTCACTCAGAAAGAAGAGCCATAACGGAACATTTTTGGTGTGGAAATACACTACCATTTCTTATAAAACCAGAAAAATTAATTCATATTTTTTTCTCTTAATTTCTGTGCAGGTGAGGCCCATACAAAAGTGAGCAGTGTACGACAAATCTAAAAATAGATAAAACATAGGCCCGAACACTTATAAAGTATCTGCAAAATTAATACATTACACCCAAGGAAATTCATGAGAAACAGGGTCCTTGCTGAGGATTCTCCTTCCTTTGCAACTGTTAATAAGTCAGCTGATGAATTCATGCTGGACAGGGACGGAACAAAAGATGACCTCGGTCAAATCGTCCAAAAATCTCAACCACTGATGAACAAGTTGATGCCTTCTCATCGTATGGTTTTGGATGACAGACGTTTTACTGTCCAGAAGGTAGCTAAGTCCATAGGGCATTAGTTCCGGTTCGGTCCATATTTTTAACATCCTGGGCTCTTGAGGATGAGCAAGCTGTCTGCAAGATGGATCCCAAGCATGCTGACACCAGGGCAGAAGCTGAAATGGGTTGACATTTCCCGGCCACTTCTCACTCGCTTCTAAGTTGACCCTGAGGATTTCCATCGCAGATTAGTAACTCGAGATGAAACCTGGATTCACCACTTCGAACATGAATCAAAGATTCAAAGCAAACAGTGAAAACACTCTGGTTCTCTAATCCCGAAAAAGTTCAAGCCGGCTGCGTCTGTTGGCAAGGTGATGACTTCTGTTTTTTTTTAATTTTTATTCTGAAAGCGTAAGCATGATAGACTACCTGGAAAAGGGGAAAACTATTAATGAACAGTACTATGCATCGGAATTAAGATAACTGAAGAAAGCAGAGGGAAGCTGAGTTCAGGTGTGCTCTTGCCTCAGGATAACACGCCCGTTCGCACTGCTCAAGTTGCTGTAGCTTAAACAGCTAGCTGCAGCTTTGAATTACTACCTCATCCACCTTACTCACCAGACTTAGTTCCATCTGACTTCTTCCTGTATCATAAACTCAAATCCTACCAGCGTGGTCACCATTTTGGAAACTATGATGCGATCATATGTACTGTAGAGGGGTTTTTGGAGGTCCAGGACGCCACCTTTTTCCGTGGTGGTATTGCAATTCATAAGTATCGTTGGAGCAAGTACAGTGATGTCCAGAGAGAATATAGGGGAAAATACTGTCTTATTTCTCCAAATCCTTCTTGGTGATGTTTAGAACTTTTTAAACGACTATCGTACATTAATTTGGAAAAAATCTTTGTGGCATGAATAAAAAGTTACCTTGTATCGAGAGTTAGTATCATCAAAAGCTTTTCAGAAAACAACCACAGTTCTTTTCCGAAAATCCATGTTTAGACTTGACACTGGATTCTATTGAACGTTTTGCGAAGTTTTTTCGATTGTTTTAAATTGCTGTTAGAAAATAACAAAAAAATTAATCGCACGAATGCAAAGAGAGTTCATCAATTTACAGCACATGAGTGATGTGCCTATGAATAAATTTAGAGCAGTAATTCTAATATAGTCTTATATTAAATGGCAAACTCTTGAACGAGAAAGCAGTTATTGGAAAACAACATCAAAAATAAAATTCTCTTCTCTCATTCAATGAAATAAAAAAATATACAACTGAGTCTCCGTTACAAAAGGTAATAATTGTAACGGGACATTATAAGCTTTCAATATTATAATGTAAGTAAGGAGGTTGTGGGAGACTTCAAGATGACTGGTAGCCTCACGACCAAGGTTTTGTGTCTCTAATAACTGTAATTGATGTACAGATGGTGCAATGGTTAGCGGCTCAGGAGAAAAAGGAGTTCGAATTCCAGAGAAGTTCGTAACTTACGCACATAGGTATGAATATTTCTCTCCCCCCCCTAAAGTTATATGTTAAATAGTATACTACACTGAGCTCTCTAGGTCTAGTTCGAAACCAGTCTAGAAGGAGAAAGCTGAATTAAAAATCTGTTGGACATTAGACTAGCAACTTGCTCATCCTCAAGAGTTCAAGACGTTAAAACAGTATGGACCAAACCTGAACTAATGCCTATGGACTTGGCTATCTAAGATGTCTGTCATCGAAAACCATACGGTGAATGGCATCAACTTGTTCATCAGTGATTGAGATTTTTAGTCGATTTGACCGAGGGTCAACTTCTGTGCTCTCACTGCCCAGCTTGAATTCCGCAGCTGACTTATTAACAGTTGCAAAGTAAAGGGGGTCCTCATGCATTTCCTTGAGTGTCATGTATTACTTTTGCAGATACTTTATAAGTGTTCGGGCCTGTTTTATCCATTTTTAGATTTGTCGTACACCACTCACCTTTTTATGGGCCTCACCTGCACACAAAGAGAAAGATCTGAATTAATTCTTCTAGTTTTATAAGTAATGGTAGTGTGTTTGCACAATAAAAATGTTCAGCTATGGCTCTTCTTTCTGGGTGAGGCTTCGAACGGCCCTAGTATATAATCTAAGATTGAAAGGGGGCATATTTAGAAAAGAAAACTGACTCTTTAGTCTTTTAAATTATGAGGGTGATCTGGAAAAAACATCTCAGTGAAAGACCTACTTGCCTTGCGTGAACCATATTCCACAATTGGAATTTCCGAAAATTGAGAGTGACAGAGAGAGAGAACACCAATCATAAAGAGCTAAAAATGATAGTATGAACATATCAGAATACATAAATCTTTACCTCAGTTGGCAGATAACTGAATGACAGGTCGGCAATAAGGGCGGCTGAAATCTCATCATAGAAACCTTTCAGTTGAATAGCTGCATCAGAGCCTTCGTAGATTCTTCGGGCAACGGCATTATTTTGAAGAGAAATCTTCTGCAAGAGTTTGAAGTCAGCGTCACTACCGAATGACAGTCCAAAAACAGGAAATTCACCGTTATTTCCTTTTTTGACATTTTTTAAAATAGTATCTTTATTGGTAATTCCAGATGTCGCCTCGCCATCGGTCAGAAACACCACAATGCCACTTCTGGATCCAAACTCATCACTTTGTGCCTTCTTCAGCATATCAATTCCCGAAACCAAAGCAGCGTTAATGTTGGTACCTATATCAAAATAATGTTCAAACAGATAAATGATTGTACGTATTAATTTATATTTCTGACATTTAACTTCAAAAGAAATTGGTTGTACTCAGTTAGGTTACCTTACTTCTCAAAGACTCCTCAATGGTGCGTGTATGCCTTTATAACTTCGATCTGCATAAACTTTATATACCCCCAGCAAAGACATTATAATGACTGTCACAAATACATTAATGATTGCATTAGAAACTGTCAATGTTTTCTAAACGTCAAATTTTCCACATCGTTTGTCAAAGACACTTTTATTTGGCTTTTCCCATATTTTTTTAATCATTTAAGCCCAGGCAAATCAATAAGACGCAATGGGTTATTGAGTGTTAGAGAATATGAGAAAAATACAATTAAGGAGAGAAGACAATAAGAGAACAAGAATTAATACAGAATGATAATGATTGAAGTTGCATTTACATTTTTTAATATAAAAGTTTACTGGGAAGTAAGAAGCCAGAAGAGAGTTCCACAATCAATAAGTGCAAGAAAAGAAACTGTTAAAATAGAGCGTATGGTTACATCTAGCAGCCATTTCAACTGTAAAATGATGAGACCTTGCTGCCAATCTAATAGTGTGCTTAAATTCATGAAGTTTAAGTACCATTAAGGAAAGTTTATCCGGACAATTGCCATGAAATTATTTATAGAAAAGGCAGGGGAAGCTACGTTACGGTGGTGGGAAGGTGACTGTAAACTTTAATATTTAAAACTGAGATTAAATATAGGACAAAAATTGAATGTATTTCAGGTATATTAAGAGAGCCCCTGCTTGACAGCATTTCTGTGTTCAATTCACTAAAATATTAAACATTGTGACGAGCGATGAAAAGTGGATACTTTACAATTGTATAGAATGCAATATGGAGAAAGTGAAATGACCCGCTACTAACTATAACAAAACAATGGCTAGTACCCAGCTAAACTAAGTGATGCAGTGTACATGGCAGAAGCTGAAGAGAATCTTTTATTATGAGTCAATTTTGAAGAAGCAAATGATGCAGTCAAATATCGACCCGAGTCAGACGAATTGAAAACAAAAGTGATCAGAATTAATGAAGAGAAAGGACGCAATATCCAATGCAGATAACGTTGAATTGCAACGTTTTTTCTTTCAATTTATCTGGGAAGCTTTCACTCGTACTCGACAGGTAAGGCGACTTTACTGTTTATTTCAGCCTTTACAAAACTCTCTTAATGAATAAAATGTCAACGCCTTGGAAAACTGCATGCGACAGATCAGTTCTTTTCCGAAAAAAAAAGTTATTGAAAGGCAGAAGACAGGAAGGTACCTAATTAATGGCAACAGATTTATTCCACGTTTCCTGTTTAGGATAGGGTTTCCGGCTCCTTCTAAAGTCTAACTCTGTACTTCTAAAGTCTCCGTTTGAACTTTAAAACTTGATTTAACAATTATTTTTTCCTCAATAGGAACAGATAGGTTCGCTTATAGCCCTGTTCCCACACCTCCCAGCTCTTTGGAACAAAAGTAGGGGGTTATCTCTTGATCCCTATTTTGCATTGAGTTACCGATTCCTTCTAAATTCTTTTCATTCTCTTTCTCCCCCAGTACTTTCCTTGCGTTTTAGTGGCATTATTGCTTTAAAAAAGGTACTGAAACGAAATTATAAGGGTAATATAAGTGAAAAACAATAATTACTGTTTTATGTGCACTTAATCAAACCAACATATATTTGTCTTCGAAATAGATAACTGCAACAATTTAACTGGAAGTAAGTAATGACTTAATGTTTTGCATCACCCACAACTGTTGTTATACTTTTCATTTTCTGCCAGAATCCTTTGGAAAGATATATACTTGACAAACTCCAACAAAGGATCTGTAATGTGATCGATCCTGAATTTAAGCGTGGTAGTAGATTGGCAGCTAGGTCCTACTCGCTTAATGTTGAAATATCTAAATGCTACGGCCACTTCTATTGCAACAGTTTCTTTCTTGCGCTTCCCGCCTGAGGAACTCTCTTCCGTTTAGTTGCTTTCCTGATAACTACAATCATCAAAAATGTAAATGCAACGTCAGTCGCCATCTTCTATCTTGATGAATTCCGTTCATCTCTTGCCCTTTCCTCAATCCCCCCATCCCCGTCTTTTCTGTTAAATTCACACCCTGTAAGTCCCTGCGTACTAGTGACATTCCCGACCTGCTTAGAGTGAAAAAATTTAAAAAAAATCTTTTCAAAGGTCATTAAAATAATTATTACAGCACCCACCGTATTGAGAACTTGTTGTTACATCGTCACCAACAGCGTTATCAGCTCTCCGTGACGATTTTACTGTTAAGTTACATGGAAGAATTTTTCTTGTTCTTAAAACGTCGTCCCAAGGCCATGATGATCGGACCACTGAACGTGATTAAACCATAGGGTGTAGGTAGCGTGAAAAAGGGTTATAAACCCACAACTCGTAACAATCATTTGAGCTATGGTGTCAAAATCTACACTCATCGAGGAAATCTTATTCAAACAAATTCATATTTACTTCTTTTTCATCATAGCGACTTTCCAGTTGTACAACAGGTATTGAGGATCAAGTACACCAGAATGGTGCATTAAACATTATTCTAACGCATACTTTCTAATGAAAGTATTTGACAATAAAAAACAAAATGTGTAAATTTCATCAAACACTTACCGCCAGTGGCTGCCAAATTGTCTACCCAACTGAGTGCATTGAGCAAAATGTTTCTCTTATACATTTGCATTTCGGGTTTCCAATAAGTTACCCCGCCACTAAAGCGAATGATGTTGAAGCGATCGCCCTCATTCAAGTCCTTGAGAATCCTCAACATGGCCGCCTTTAGTTGGTGGATTTTTGTGCCGCCCATTGAGCCGCTACTATCAAGAATGAAAAGAATATCTTTGGGGAGGGCCTCGAATCCTTGGGGAGCGAAAAAATGCACAAAATAACCGTTGACGGCCTAAAAAGATAAAAAAAAAAAACAACACAAGAAAAAATCATATATATAAAGATAATAACAACAAATGAATTTACTTACGAGTTTGGCGTCGTCTGAATGAGAACTTATTTGCTAGATAGATAGATGTAGAGACAGACAAATAAATAAGACTGAGATAAATATATAAATTGCAAAGATAGTGAGTTGTGAGTTCAATACCTAGCCACAAAAGAGGTGACAATAACTTAGAGAGTTGAGTTACATGCAAATAACTGAAAATGAGATACGCGGAAGATGTATGGCATGTAGAACTAGAACAATTTACCTCGGTGAACGAAATAAAGGTTTTGGTTCGAAATTCCAACAACGCCCGAAACGTGAATATGACAACAAAGATGAGAACAACAGTCTGAACAATGTAACTAATTACAATACTTCATCTGAGACATATAAACTGAGATAGATAGATAGATAGATAGATAGATAGATAGATAGATAGATAGATAGATAGATAGATAGATAGATCTACTTTACTTACAAGTATCTCTCCGCTTCCTGGCTGGCGGTCAACTTCATATTCCACAAGAAAGGCGCCATTTACAATCTTCGTGTCATCTGCGGGTTGATAAACCACACGTGCGGTTTTGGGAGTTGGGCGCGTCCATGTTGCATCGGGATTGGTTGCTGGAATGGTTTAGATTGTAGTAACATTAAATATTAACTGTTTATCCAGCGTATTGTCAGCATTCTCGTAATAATAATAATAAAAAAACGAAATAGTCTCCATTCCCGCCGCGTAATGCTCCTCCAAAAGAGGAGAGTTACGAAATCAACAACGTTTCTGATTTGACTTTAAATAATCAAGACCCATTTAAAATCTTTAAAGTCCAAATTTTATGCCATTCAAATGAAAAGAAATTATAAAGCCTTACAATTTCTGTTGCATGTCCCTAAGAGACTTGAAATAAAACGTTGGCCAATAATTCTAATATTCAACTGCTATAAAACAATCGTGATTAAACTGGATGAAGTAATTTCGTACTTTTCACCAACGCTCCATGTTCAAATAAAATTTCTAACGCTGATTATAATGGTAAACAAACCACCATTCTAGTTGTAAATTTGGCACAATACACTTTTACTTGACATTCACTTTCATGTTTTTACCAGTACACCAAAACTAAACCACAGAGTGCACAGTAAAAAAAGAAGAAGAAGAAAAAAAAGCGGTAAATACAGAAAGACGTGAGACAGAAGTTGAAAAATAGTGACTACTGATGTGATTGAAAAATTCAGCACATTTCGTCAATCCCCACGTCGGATGTTCTTCTCTGAAAAGTACGATAATTTGACGCTCAAAATCAGTGAGTTGTTTAGCCATACGAGAAGGGCAGAACGAAAGACGAAAGCTATCTTCATTTAAATAACGAGTCGCAAGATCGAACAGCAATTAATCAATCATAAAAGAACCATTCAGAGTTAAGTATTTACGCGAGAGTTAAATGATTATTCAAGGTCATGAATATTTAAGAAATTTATTGAAGGTTATTTAAGGTCAATTATTCCTGAAAAATAAAACAGTAATAATAAATTTGCCGCTTTTTTACTGAGCGTCCTGTTTATTAAAATATTTCTTCAGTGCCTACTGTGTACATAAATATTGATATATTCTCTAAAGATATGTGAAAGTTCCTTTAAAATGATGCCTTATTTTTTTAAGAACAAATCTGATACCTAATACGTGTCTACCATATAGGTAAATGCTCTATCTAAAAAAAATTTATATTTATTCCTAAATCGACTGGGATTAAAAAAAAAAAACTAATAACGATAAATAAGAATTTAGCTGAAAACTTTCGACAAAATATATTTGGCATAATAAGTATGAATTCAATTTATTAACGCATAAGGTAAAATGGAAAGATTGTTCTGCACAGATCTACCAACTACCGAGTAAAAAATTTTGAAAATCAACATTTAAGTTTTTCTTGATTTTTACCTTGAATCGAACACTGATCACCAACACCGAAACACAACTTCCCCAGCCACCCAAATTCGTATTTGACCAAAATTTTACGGTAAGTAATAAATAATCGTCACTTTGTTAACCTCATGATCTTCAAAGAAACCCAAAGTTAGCGCCGTTTCCATTTTAAGTAAAATGGGGCCTTGCCTAAATGGATTATAAATTAGGAAGCGCCGACGAAAGATCTTTGAAATATCATTACACATCATGGTCATCTATTATAACATCTATCGTAGTCATCTATTATAGCATATTAATATGTCATCTATTATAGCATGTCATCTATTACAGCATGTCATCTATTATAGCATATTAATATGTCATCTATTATAGCATGTCATCTATTATAGTATGTCATCTATTACAGCATGTCATCTATTATAGCATATTAATATGTCATCTATTATAGCATGTCATCTATTATAGCATGTCATCTATTATAGCATATTAATATGTCATCTATTATAGCATGTCATCTATTATAGCATGTCATCTATTACAGCATGTCATCTATTATAGCATATTAATATGTCATCTATTACAGCATGTCATCTATTATAGCATATTAATATGTCATCTATTATAGCATGTCATCTATTATAGCATGTCATCTATTACAGCATGTCATCTATTATAGCATATTAATATGTCATCTATTATAGCATGTCATCTATTATAGCATGTCATCTATTATAGCATATTAATATGTCATCTATTATAGCATGTTAATAAGGCTTTCCTGGTGGCACTTCATGGTGGGATTGATAATATAAAAGGAGAGGTAGACTCATGTTTGTTCTAAAAGCCGAAATGCAAAATGAACTCAGCCGAAATTCGAACCCGGTCTGCCACATTTGTTTTCCATAAAGATCACCGCTACACTTCGTGTATACGTAATGGAGTGAAGCAAAATGTTATAGCAAAGAAGAACATGTTGCGCGTGGAATTTCGTTTTATCTCTAGTTCTCAAAAATTACGGATAATTTTTCTAACAATTATCAGAAAGTATTATGGTGGTTGAAAAAGAATATGATTCATGGAGATGATCTTTTGGCGAGAGGAATAAACGTCTAGCTCAGTCTATAAACAATCAAGCTAAGAATCCAATATGAAACCAGTGACCCCACCACCAGTTTCTCTCATCATTTGGTGTGTTTACAGAATAAATATCAACTCTGTTTGAATTAATCATATCAAATATGGTGCCAAAACGAAGATCAAAAAATCAACATCAAAGTGATGGCATCATCGATTATGAACTATTAGCTAAAGTAGCCGTCTACGCCAGGTAAGAAATGAATATTTGCATCGCTCTTGACAAGAAAAGAATATCAAGAGAATGTAAAATAAACACGCGTTGTTTCTAATACAAAAAAGTGAAAGATTTGTTTTACAAACTTTGCCGTCAATCAAAAATCTGTTATTTTCATTAGTCCCGTGATACAAAGTTCATTTTCATCGACACCGGTCATAAATATGGCTGACCTTTTTAGTTATATTAATTGCTTAAAAAGAAAACAAAATCTATTCAATTACACTGGAAAATATAAAATAAATCTCGGAAATAATTCTTCTTTTCTCGATATTACTATTATTATTATTATTATTATTATTTTAGTTAACCCAATACAAGACCCAAGCGACACTCAAGGTATGAGATTTTTGTAAGTAAGCGGGAAGTAAAAAGTGCATATTATGAGGATATGCAGGATATATAACAGTGGACTCTGGACTTGAAGAGGTTAAGATTGTAGATCCATGAAAGCACCCTCTCAGGAGTCTGTTCCATAGAGTGACAGCTCTAGGGAAGACGCTGCCTGTGTGGACTTTCTCCTTACCAAAGGAATACGAAGAGAATGAGGATTATTTAACGCTTTGTACGTGTCTGGATGGGCCCTAGCTGTGAAGGCCTGGTGGATCTGACGTAGAACTAAGGAATGTAGCTCTTTTGCACATTTAACACAGCTTTATAGCGATAGAGTAGCGAGAGGCAACTTTTAGCCTTTTGGAAAGTGGTCGCAAGGTATAAAATAATTCATCGCCCTGGGGGCAGTGTAAATGCTTTTGAACTCTGTCAAGGCTGGACAACGAGGACAATGGGCAGCAATGAATATGAAGGGAATGAGAATGATTTACCACCGTGAACATGTCATGACGGGTCCTGGCTGTGAAGGCCTTAGCTGAGATCGGGGGGCTCGTAAGAACATTTCCCATAGTAATAGCGATAGAATGTTGCGAGGCTAGCAACGTTTAATTTGTGGGAAAGGGGTTGCAGGGGTGAAAATAATTCATCAGCCACAAGGCCGCGTAAACGCTTTTGTAATGCTGGACAGTGAGGACTGGGAATCGTCCGCCCAAATATGTTATCGATACTCTAATCTTGGTCTGATCTGAATCTTGTAACGATAGAATATGTCAGTAGGGGTTAGATATTTTTTGAATCGACTCAAGGAACTGACCATTCTTTTAGCATCTTTATCTGCGGCACAAATATACGAATTCCATTTGAGGTCTGGAAGTGTGCTTTAGGATTTGCTCGGTAATGATGAAACGTTACAAGCTTGGTTTTGGAGGCATTGAATGATACAAGCTTGTCCTCCCCCCATTGAGCTGTCAGAGCTACGAGGTCGGTTTTTGTTGTAGCCTAGGAAAGTTTACTGAATGAGGAATAACCAAAACGGAGGTTGGAAATGAAATGTTAATCTTTATAACATCAATAAAATACATTACTCGCCATCGGCGTGAAGTAGGTAAACCACTGCTAGTGGCGGGCCACTTGCAATAGTGTTCAACGTATTTATGAGGATTGGGGCATACCC
This sequence comes from Acanthosepion esculentum, assembly GCA_964036315.1. Classification (NCBI taxonomy): domain Eukaryota; kingdom Metazoa; phylum Mollusca; class Cephalopoda; order Sepiida; family Sepiidae; genus Acanthosepion; species Acanthosepion esculentum. The sequence goes on along the minus strand of OZ038493.1, from coordinate 50,811,271 downwards.
ATTAGTGTTCATAGGTACGGTATATAACACAACGTTTTTTATGTGGGAGGTGGGTATCTTTGCTGCAGGGGAAACAATCCCTGATATAGGTCCCAAAAATATGGTCGTTTCGATTTAAAAGCTCTTCGATCGTGACTAGTGTTGAGTAACCCGGGATTGCGAAGTCTTAAAGTCCAGTTTAGGATGTCAGGCTTGACTTCTTGAAGATGTAGTTCAACCTCTGGTTAGATGGATCGTAGAATCCTTATATTAGTGAAAGAGATGGAGAAACGGCTTCTGTATTGATTGTCTGGGATTGGTTCTTTTAGATATTTTATCTTTCTTCTTTTTTTTTTGGTATAGATTGGTGAGCTGTCGGAGTAACGAGACAGTAAAACTCCAAGGGGTACATTTAGAAAAAACACACGGAATTAACTACCGGAAAGTACAGCCGACACTGTACACTTCATCATGGCATCGAGATGACCCACTGGAAACTACTGCAAGGTTCACATCCCATTCACAAAATGGCAATACACTAACTTCATTATTCCGCACATGTTTATAAGATAACCTGTTTAAGAGTCACTCTAAAGTACGGATACCTGACTCTCAGGCGGAAAACGCCAGCCCAGAGAAGCATTTATCTCTAGTAAACTTAATGAAGAGACAACCAGTCCAGGTTTGGGCATAAATTACGGGCATACCACATGAGATGAAACTATGACGTTTACCCAGGAATCAGGTAACAGAATTTTCTATAGGCCAGAGATGTCATGCCTAAGTAGAGCCCAAGCACCGATACAGACCCACTCGAATGTGTGAACTAAATGACCCATTAAGAGAAGGGAAGATTAGAAATTGCTGATCGGAGACGTGAAAACATCTCAGTACGGTTACAAACAGTAATTGTTACTACTGAAGGTAAATTCACATAACATAAAAGAAAGAAAAAAATTCCTTCTAATTTGAAATATCACCTCGGTTCCAATATGCATGTATATTAAATTTGAAGTTTCTACATGAAAGGGTTTGTCCATGGATAACGACTCTACACAATTTATATACAGAAAAATGACGTTTGTTATATTCTGTAAAGTGAAATTACCTTTGTTGTCGATGACTGTTGCAGCATTTTCTGTTCTAAGTGGAGGTACGCGAAAGTAAGTAATCCTCTGAGACTCGGTAAGGAATATTTCAATCATCATATCTTGCACTGGTTGTCCGGGGTTCACGTAAACCGCGTGCTCATAGGTCCCCAAGCGACGTCGAAGAAGCTCCTGGTAGCGCAGTTCAAACGTCACATTGCTCAGGGCTGCTACATTGATACTCACTTTAAAAGTATTCGTGTCTCGTGGCCTGAATGACAAAAGTAAACGTCTTCGATTTTAAACAGTTACACACACACACACATATAAGAGATAACGATATATATATATATAATAAATGCGAATTTCAGTATGTCACTGTGTCACACTTTTTCAACTTTACTTCTAGAGGCCGTAGCCCAACATATCATACCATTTTGGAATCAGACCGACTCCGTGAGCAAATTAAAAACATTCCGGAACGGATGCGGACCTGCAATCCTGAAATTGGATTCCCAAGTTTTCATTATTGCGATTGTTTTCGACGATTATTACGTGGTTTTTGGCGACAAATTTTTTGTATGATAACAATTTTTATAACTTGGAAATACATTTGTGAATAATCGAAATTAATTGCGAAATCCAGCGAAATTCACCCATGAAATAAAAATAATTGTTTGTACAGAAAGTAAGGACCTACATGCATCAAAATGTCTTTAAATTGCGGCAGAATTATTGCTGCACTTTTAAAAGGCAAGTTTAAATATTAATACAATGCTTAAATGCAGCGATCAATTTTGAGTTATGTAGTTTATTGTTGCCTATCGCATCTACTCCTTACTACCTATTGTGATGAAGGCCCAATCAAGAGCTCTTCATATTAGCTGGCGACAGGGCGGCTTCTGAGCTAGTATTTTTATATATCAAGAATAATATTGAGAGAAATGTATGACAAAGTGGAAAAAGTTTTCTTGTGATGAGTTTCGTCCTTTAGGACTTCACCGGACTGAATTTGTTATGTTGGTGCGACTACACATGCGCACGAACGAGGGATGATGGGAATTTTAAATTTAATTTTTTTACTATTATCACAGTATGGGATATCTTCTAACAAAAGAAAAAGAATATAAATTAAATCGGATAGATTTTTTTAAAAATCGCTCCTAAAATTATCTGTTTTTATTTCGTCTAGGTATATTCAATAATTCGCCAAAAAACAGCATAGCATGATGAAAAAAGGCCCCAACTTAATAAAAACAAAGTTTTATCGTCAAAATGTTTATGTTATTATTAAAAGTAAAGACCAAAATTCTTTTTAATTATTTTTTAAAAAATTTTTATTCCTTTGTAGCACGTTCGAAATTTTGATTAAAAATCTTGATTTTTACATCAGTGGTCACGTAATATTTAGCATTAGTTTTTTAGCGCTTTTTTTAGTTGAAAACACATTGCTTTGAAAATTCTTGCAAAAATCAAATAATCGTCAAATTTTAATGAAACTTTTAGAACTTATTAAAGAATGAATGAAATTATTTTAGAAATGATTATTTTTTAGAAAGTCATGGTAAAAATGTTTTTTTTTATATCTGTTACCCCCCACACTTACTTAATTTTATGAAAACTCGAAAATTCAAATATGTGTATTTTTGTGATTTTTTAATTAAATGCAAAAGACTTTGAAGAATATAAAACATCGATTTTTTGGGAAAATTGAGAAGCGGTTCTACATTATTTAATTAGAAAAGCTTTTAATGGATTTTATGAATAATATATGTTAAGGACATTATTATCTGAAGCCAAAATATTTTTCCGATGAAAAATGAATTTTTACAAGAATTGTTTCCTTTTTTTCAATTTTTAATACAAAATGTGATAAAGTTGTTAAATATTTTAAAATTAAGTTTGAATGTGTCTTTTGTGTCTTTTTGGAAATCACTTATTAAAAAGATCTATTTTTACAGATCTTAAATTTGAAAGCTTTTTATAATCTGCAAAGCGTTTGCATTTTTAAAATAATTTTTTAATATGCCAAAAGTGTATGAAAAACGTTTCCGGCAAAACTATGGAGGCACAATTCAGAAATAATGTTACGTTGTTTCTCCTGATAGCGAGGACCCGGCCTCATAAATTGCGTTGATTTCCTTCTGTCTAGCAACTATCAAATTCTCTGACTGGCCGACCATCATCGTTGCATTTTCAAAATTTCTAATTTTCTTTTTTTTACATATTTTGCTAAACATTTTATTTTCATTTTTTAATTATAATCAACTTTTTCTTTTTCCGTTAGAGATATACTGCAATTATTAATTTTCTTATTTTTACGTTCAATTTTAGGGACGGAAACAGTGAAGGCTTTGGACATATCTTCGTTAAAAAAAAAGTATCTAAGAAGTCAATAAAATATTAAACTTTTGAAATTATTTAAATTTTTAAGAATTACTTCATCGTTAAATAAGCTGGTTCACTTAAAATTCGAAAATATTGTCACTTCTGTCCTTCCGTTCGATAAATTGCGCTGACGTTAGTTGTCGATACATTGACGTAAACGTCAATTCACACCTCCAAAACCAATCACCACGATTAGACACGCTTCTCTTATTTCCAACTAATTTTTTTTCTGCAAAAGATTAAGTAATGTTTGTTTCTAATTACATTAAGTAAACTTTAAATTTTCTAATTTTCCTAAAACAACAATAATGGTTATTTTATCTTTTATTCAACGTACACGTTTCCTTTAAATGAATGGGTTTTAACTATCGCTTCTTACCACAAGCCCGCCTGTGTATTCTCAGAATTATTAAAAACGAGACGCATTCAATAGAAAAACGCACAAGAAATAAAATCAAAAATGATATAAAGTTGAATAACTTGCCCAAATTGTACTTACTTCTGAGAAACATGACCAGCACTTTGTCCTTTTCTTTTCGCCTTTTCGAATGCCTTTCTTGCCTGTTCTTTCTCTTTTACTTCTCCTGGGTACACGACGCCATCAATTTCTCTGTACGAAGATGAACGAGGAAATCATTCACAGTAAGTCTTTGTTTGCCAAGTTACAAATTCATATTTTGAAATGGCATGTCTCTTTTTTATATGATCATCGATAAAATCTCCACTTTCAAATAATAAACTTTTTGTGTTGTATTATTTTGTCAATGCAGCCCAAAAAACTGGGCCCCATCCAATTTTTCACCAACCGTATATGACTACACCAGATTGCATCTACATCCTAGTTCATGTTGGTGTGCACCAACAATTGGCAAAAACCCGCAGAAAGCTCACGGGGAATAAATAGAATGGTGAAAATAATGCCGCGACAAGAAATAAGGAAAACCGTTTATTCAAGGATTCACTTGATCTGGGTAAATACGTAAGTGACACATGGGACAACCTGTCAAATGAGACTAATAGATCAACCCTTCCCTTCAACTCAACATCACGACGCGTGGTTAGTAACACGAACGGACGGCATCGCAACAACCCTAGGAACAGTACCCTCGCTAAAGGCAGACCAGAACTGACTTCTTCAATCCCAAACGTACATCAGCAACCGGTATTTTTGTTGTCGTTTATCTTAAAATCTCTCATTTTATTTATTCTTTTGTTTCCTTTCGATCAAGTGGGTGCCGTTTAGAAAACCCGACTTCAAAGACCTCATCTGCCTGCCATAAAACACGAAACACTTGAGATTAAGATAAAATCTTACACCTTCCCTCTCTATGTAGGTATTCCAATCACAGTGTCACACTAAAATATAAACCCCATTTTCCAGATTAAACATTGTGTCTTTGTCCCTTTTCACAATAAAAATGAAGATCGTAGAGGATATGCTTAATAACGGCAGACGATCTACTTGTAACTAAGAAAAATGATCATAAAAAATAACTCTAATATTGCAAATGGACCGAACGATACTATCCAACTATAAAAAGTAAATTTTGGTCGTAAGTTCCCATAAGAGGTTTCCTCATTAATGATTATTTGAACACAGAAATTATTCTCGATCCTGAAGATTGTGAATTAAGCACGAAATAAAATCTAAAACGTTTTTTTATAGTCGTTATAAGATAGTGTTGATAGGAGACACAGTAAGGAAACTACAAGTACGTTTGCAAATTATTATGAAGGAAAGCGATAAGAAAAGACTAAACGTCAATTGAAAGATGGCGCAATACGTAGTTATTAGCAAAAGAAACAGCCCAAAATATAAATTATAAATTGGAGATACCAAAATCAAAGAACTACAACAATTTAACTATCTGGGAAGTATTCTAAAAAATTACGGAACATTCGACACTGAAATCAGAAGGCGTATTGGGATAATGAAATATGCATTCCGAAAGCTAAGCAAAGTATTAAGAAACAGGAAAATGTGGTTAGAAACAAAGAAAAGAGTACTGAACTGTTACGTAATACCGGTCCTCCTATATGGCAGTGAATGCTGAGCAATCTCCACACAGATGAAGAAGAGACATGAAACAACAGAAATGTCGTTCTACAGAAGGATGATGAGAATACAACAGACTAAACAACAAAGTTTTAGAAAAAAATGAAAACGAAAAGCATACTTATATTTAACACCAGGAAGAGACTGTTGAAATTTCTATGACACATAATAAGGAAGGAGGGTCTGGAACATTTGATACTCCCAGACAGATTGGAGGCAAGAGAGACAGAGGAAAACAATGCATAACCTACCTAGTGAACTTGAGTAAATGAATGGCGGAACAAGGTTTAGGAGAGATAACAAAAAACACATGATTTATTAAGAGCAACCAAGGACAGGAAATTGCGGAGAGTCATGATCACCTGCGTCCTGACGGGACACGACATACAGAAGAATGGGTCTGTGTAAATGGATGGCGGAACAAGGTTAAGGAGAGATAACAAAACGACAAAAATTAAAAAATTACAAACGACAGGAATTCGTGGAGAGCCATGATCGCCTACATCCTGAAGGGATACGGCACATAGAAGAATGAGCCCGAGAAAATGGATGGCGGAACAAGGTTTAGGAGAGATAACAAACAGACAAAATTTATTAAGAACTACAAAGAACAGGAGATTGTGGAGAGCCATGATCGCCTACATCCTGAACTGACGCAGTACATCGAAGAAGAAGAAGAAGAATTCTCTTAAATAATTAGCAGCATTATTCTTTCTCTTTTATTTTAATCACCATCAGTGAATTTCTTGGTAAAAACTGACGTCTTTATATTTTACGCTTGTGTAACCACATCAATTGTTAAGTATAATTATCCAGTGTTTGTATTGGAAATAAATAAGTAAAAATTATCTTACACAGAAAAGTTGGAGATGAAGGCTTCATTGGGTAGAATGACTAGGAAAGTTGCTTCGGTTGAATAATTCTGATGATTGGCCATCCGACTGACCACTTGCGTTGTGGCGAACCGCATCCGGATATCGGAAGTGATGTGTAAGTAATAAATTTCAGGAACATCAGATATTATCTGCGAAAAGAAAAACAAATCACCTTGTCCATCAGAGAGTTTTAAATAGAAAAGATAAACGTAACTCCGAAGAGCATGCTTGTAACTAATCAGTACTTGATTAACAGATGAGTAAATACGTTTCATTTTGGTTTAAAGTTTTATGTTTATAAAAAAAAACTCATTGAGTGTGATTATGTCGACTGTAGTCAGAATCATCGAGTCAATGCAGACGATCCTTTCCTTACCTGCATTGTCTGTGCTTCACCAAGACAACATACAGTTTCTTCGAGACCGGTTGCCACCCAAGGCTATAGAACTCAGTCTGTCCTACTATTTACCTATAGCTGGTGGGAGAATGGTTAAATTCATACCTTGTCCATGGGTATTAGCATGTAATTGAACGTAATGAACTCGACTGGAATTCGAACTCAGTTCTCTGATGTTTTCAATCCGAGCCGCTGTCCATTACTCTACCGTGCCTTTTAATTACGCGATTCTGCAGCTCATCTAAATAAATAAACGGCAAGTTCTGTCTGAAACATGGTCCAAACTTTCTTTATATAGACATATTACCTTTTTGGAATCAGTATGATCTCGGGATTGAAAATCTGCCCTTGATCTAGTGCTTGAACATCCAGTATTTGGAATCTGTGTCCTGATGTGGAGGAAACGGTTAAAAATTCAAATTTTAAAACAACTGAAAAAAAATTAGGGATTTTAAAAGTTTTTAATTTATATTCAGTTTAAAGTAACACAAAAACATTGTGAATTTGAATTTTTTTCTTTTAAATTCAGTTTAAAATATCTCCAAAACTTTGTGAATTGAGGAAATCAATTTTATTTCTTCAAAATGCCAAGGAATCAGAGTTAAAGTGAAAGGTTTCGTGATGTGAGGTTTTGAAGTCCCACGGAGTTTGTGATTTGAAGAACTTAGCTCAATTGGAGTTCCATGGAGTTTGTGATTTGAATTAGCCCTCCACAGGAGCTAGCTTAAAAGTACACACAGAGTGCGAATTTTAAGGTAGTTCCTAAAGTAATTTGTAGAAGATATTTCGTAGGCGACGCTGTACATTCAACCTACTGTGGTTGTATATTTCTCACCGGTACAGGGTTCTATTGCCAGTTAATTCTAAGATTTAGAATGTTGATTTTCAAAGAAAGTTTATTTATCATACTTGAAAGCTAGATACAGTTGATTCTACCCCATCCCCATCAGACCAAGATTAGCGTAGTAAATATCTATATGTAAATATCTACATGTTTAACTTGGAAATTAAAGATTCAGATTTGTTAATACGAACGAAGTCATTTGATTCATAAGATGGTGCTGAAAAGTTCTCAGCTCGATCCATTTCCCTAATCTAATTTTTTATTTATTTATTCATATTTTATAGGGATGAGGTGAGCCAAGATCTTTTCATCCCTGTCTTGTAGTCATCAAATTATGAATATAATGCATAATTTATCTACAATTAACCTATGTCCAAATTTATTAAGCTACAAGTGACAGGAGATTGTGGAGAGTCATGATAGCCAACGTCCTGGAGGGACACGTCATAAAGAATTAGATCCGGCTTCTTTGACAAAACCCACCTGGCCGTAGGCCTCGAGAAGGACCTCCAATCTGTGGTTGACTGGAGCAAGAAATGCCTGTAAACTTTAATGCCGCTAGAACGAAACTGCTCTTAGTTACCCACCACAGAGAATCCTCCCTGCCTCCTATCAAGATGGCTGATGCCCAACTCCACGAGAGTGCCTCTTTGCACCTGCTTGGTCTCACGCTGTCCACTGACTCAAAGTGGAACAACTACATTGAATCTATAGATTCATCTATCGCAAGGAAAGTTGGTTCTCTGTGTCGCGCCAGAAGGTTTTTGTCGCCTGAGTCCATCCTTCAAATCTACAAGTCAACCATTCGTCTTTGCGTGGAATACAGCTGCCATATATGGTCTGGTACTCCCGCTGTTCATTTCGAGGTCCTCGACAAAATCCAGAGACGGGTATGCAACGAGGTTGGTCTTGATCTGGCATCCCGTACCGAGTCGCTATCTCACAGATGCGCTGTATCTTCCCTCTGTCTTTTCTACAAGTACTTTCATGGGAACTGTTTCAGCGAGCTATTTTCACTGGTTCCCAAATTGCATGAATCTAAACGTGCTACTAGGGTGGCATCTTGGTCCCACCCTTTCACTGTCGAAACGACTAAATGTAGCCATCTCTTCTACTCCAACAGCTTCTTATCTCGCACCTCCCGTCAGTGGAATTCCCTTCCCATCTCTTGCTTCCCTGATAGCTATAATCTTCACATATTCAAATGTCATGTCAATCGACATCTTCCGATACCTTGACCTTGATACCCGCCCATCTCTTTATCCTTTTCCCAAACACTCCTCTTTACTCTTACTCTCTGTAAGCCCTTGCGTGCTAGTGTCACTCACGCCTCGCTTGGAGCGATTTGCTAAAAAAAAAAACGAAAAAAAAAAGAAGCTGAAACCTGAAAATGGAATCTATGTTCCATTTTAAATAATCTTTGATATCGAGCTGATTCATAAACCTTTCTCCTCGCAATACAATTTAACTTCACTGTAAGAATCAAATTCTTGGTTTAATTATTCACTGGACGTATTATTTGTAAAATCTACATTATGTCTGAGGTGCAAGTCAAGTCATTGATGACGCGTTTTTCATTTTTTGTTTTTTTGCTTTTTTTTTATTATTCATTATTTCAACAAGCAGCAACCAGAACTAAACTGGAACACGATCCGTTTTATTTTATTTGTTTATTTTCGCATCCAGTTTAGTACCGCTTATCAAACTGGCGTCTGACTTTTGAACTATTTCTTTTTTCATTTACCCGATAAATGTTTTTCAAATACGTCAAAAACCACGACCGCCAACATGATGTATAATGCGTCAACATAATAATCATCAGTGAATGTTCAACAGGCATCAGTTTGCAATAACATCAACTGAAGGGTCTCGCGGCCCTTAAACAAGGCATTTGCTTCTCAATGACCGCGCACTATCGGTATCAAACTGTCTCACCTCGACCGATTAGTACCTTTGGTTACTCCTAAAAATAAGATTATTAAAAATATGAGTACTAACATTTCAAATATTGATATTATAAAGACTGGTCAGAGAGATTCTTATAAGCTTAGCTTAGTCTAGCATAAGGCTACAATAACAAGGCACTTTATAAGAGAGAACACGCAATTAGCAAGTTTTCTGAGATACTATTTTTTAACTATGTACTGCAACGGGCTTACTATAAAAATTGAAAAAAGCATTTGAAATGACTTCTTTAAAGTTAAATTTTCGTTTTATTTTAAAGATATTAGAATTTTTTAAAAATACGAATTCAAATAAGTATTTTAAATATTTTTAAATGACAAATTAAAACCAAAATCATTTCCCTCAGTTCAATTAGTGAATTCTATGGATGTAGACAAACGAAAGATTAAAACTCTTTAAAATTCTCTTAAAAATACAATATCTGCCCAGGCATTTTTTCGAAGAGAAATAGTAAATTTAAAGATTAATTAATTTGCTTCTGTGAAAATATTATTTAATGTTTTGCTTAAATTTAAACGAGAAATACATTTTTCTCACTTGTCAAGATAGATAGATCTAGAAGATAGATAGATAGATAGATAGATAGATAGATAGATAGATAGATAGATAGATAGATAGATAGATAGATAGATAGGTCAGGAAGAAACAGGTTATTCTAGAAGATAGATAGATAGATCAGGAAGAAACAGGTTATTCTAGAAGATAAATAGATAGATCAGGAAGAAACAGGTTATTCTAGAAGATAGATAGATAGATTAGGAAGAAACATAGGTTATTCTAGAAGATAGATAGATAGATAGATAGATAGATAGATAGATAGATAGATAGATAGATAGATCAGGAAGAAACAGGTTATTCTAGAAGATAGATAGATAGATAGATAGATAGATAGATAGATAGATAGATAGATAGATAGATAGATAGATAGATAGATCAGGAAGAAACAGGTTATTCTAGAAGATAGATAGATAGATAGATAGATAGATAGATAGATAGATAGATAGATAGATTAGGAAGAAACATAGGTTATTCTAGAAGATAGATAGATAGATAGTTATTCTAGAAGATAGATAGATAGATAGATAGATAGATAGATAGATAGATAGATAGATAGATAGATAGATAGATCAGGAAGAAACATAGGTTATTCTAGAAGATAGATAGATAGATAGATAGATAGATAGATAGATAGATAGATAGATAGATAGATAGATAGATAGATAGATCAGGAAGAAACAGGTTATTCTAGAAGATAGATAGATAGATCAGGAAGAAACAGGTTATTCTAGAAGATAGATAGATAGATCAGGAAGAAACATAGGTTATTCTAGAAGATAGATAGATAGATAGATAGATAGATAGATAGATAGATAGATAGATAGATAGATAGATAGATAGATAGATCAGGAAGAAACATAGGTTATTCTAGAAGATAGATAGATAGATAGATAGATAGATAGATAGATAGATAGATCAGGAAGAAACATAGCTTATTCTAGAAGATAGATAGATAGATAGACCAGGAAGAAACATAGCTTATTCTAGAAGATAGATAGATAGATAGATAGATAGATAGATAGATAGATAGATAGATAGATAGATAGATAGATAGATAGATAGATCAGGAAGAAACATAGGTTATTCTAGAAGATAGATTGATAGATAGATAGATAGATAGATAGATAGATAGATAGATAGATAGATAGATAGATAGATGATGAAGAGTTTGAGATAAATAAATTTATTTGGTATACATTTGGTATCAAAGTTTACATCTGTTCTGCAACTGACAGTCGTAGTGGGAAACTCACTTCGCAAACGAAATGATCATCAAGACTAGTTTTGTAGCTCTGTGTCAAGAACTGATGACTAGATAATTAAATGCTAGTTTCTTAGAAAAACTTAACAAAGATCGAACTAAGATGCAATAGTGGGACACCCAGTAAGGCACAATCTCATTTCAATAGGAAAGAATATTATCTGGCTTTCTATCGCTTTACACCAGGCGCCAAGAGATAGACTGAAAATACCAACACGTTCATTTTTAGACAAACTGATATTCAACTATACCTTATTTGTTTACTGCTTTTCTTCTTTCTGTCTTCAGCTCAAGTTCTTTTGATATGTTAACATTTACTATAAGTAGGGCATATCTGGAGGTTCGTGCCGTTAGGAGCTTGAACTCCAGCCGAGGGTCAATTTCATTACTAAAACGCAAATGAGACCATTTTGATAACAGCAAATGCCATCTGTGCAGCTGTGATAACGATTTTCATTGCCTTTAGCAATAAAAGATAATGACGATAATTACTTTTTCTTTGTTAATTAAAATTTCAGCCTTTATTCATAATGAAGTTATTTCAATGATGATGATCATCATTTGGATCTTTACACGAAATTAGTTGATCATCATCATTGCAAATCAAGTTAGTCTTCTCAAATTTCTAGCGTCTTAGCTCGAAATGTAACATGATCTGAACTTAGTTGTTTGCCAGAATTGTTACTGTTCCTATTCATTTATAGAACTCTTTACAACTGACATTATTATTATTATTATTATTATTATTATTATTATTATTATTATTATTAATAATGTTGGTGGTGACGGTGGTGGTTTTGATATAATGTTTGTGTAGTGGTTTTTCATTGTGGGTAGTCATTGACGTGAAAAAGTAATTTCTGTTTGCATTCATAGGATGAGTAGTTATCATTATTTACATTCCGACTATCGTCCTCATCTTTGTTGTTGATATCACAACGTTTCAGCCATTGTGTCCACTAGGCCTTCTTCAGGTGTCTGTCGATCTGGGTAACCTTCAGAGATTTTGAATTAAACCCTTTATTTAATCTAAGAAGGCAATAATCTAGTTGATTAAAACGTTTGCGAATTTGGTGGCAAAGTAATTGTAAGTTCAATCCCTGGCCCGAGTAGTAGAGACTTATACTCAGTGGAAACAGTGGCAGGAATAACAGAGCAGTCGTAACAAGACAAGATACTCTTAGATATGGGCGGCGAAACGAGAAAAATCTACTCCCATTGATTAAATTTTCGAAATCAAGTCGGGATCATCTGCCTGAGCAGTTAATAGGCAGTGGTTAGCTATCTATCATCTCGACAGTTAAGAATGGCGAGGTTCAGTTATTAATAATTATTGGCATGATTAATAATATTTCTTAGAATGATATGATCTTCATTTGTCTAGTTATCCCAACTTCATTCGTTTAGATGCTTGCTTAAATCAAGAACTCGATCCTCAGCACCCAATGGTGTTTTATGGTTTTATCCACTTGCAGAGTCTTAAAGCTATGAAAAATATCAAGTAAAACTGAAAGCACCAGTTCCTTGTGGGCAATTACAAACAATATTCACTCTGAAGCTATCCACGACTGATTTGGATTCATGTTTTCGAATTTGTTTTATCATTTCACACCAAGCAGGGCAATAAATCCACTAAGACGTAAGGGGAGTTACTGAGTGTTGGACATGTTGAGAAGTGCGAAAGAAGAAACTATTAGCAGAGAACTTATGGTTGCCTCTAGCCATTTCAAGTGTAAAATGATGAGACCTTACCGCCAATTTAGTACTGCGCTTAAATTCGTAAACTCTAGGTACCATAGAGAAAAGTTCATCAGAACAATTACCATGAAAGTATATATAGAAAATGTACATGGAAGCTACATTACGGCGGTAGGAAAGTGACTGAAACCGAGATGCCAGGTCAGGACCAATAACAATGCAAAATCTTTGGATTTTATCAAGAATCTCTAATTATGAAGCAGAAGCACCAGACCACATGTACTAGTAATATGCAAAGCAAGGACGAACGGTAGAATTGTAAATATGTAAGATAGATTCTGACGTGAAAAATTATCTTGCGCAATACAGTCAACCAACTTTTCTAACAGCATACCTAGGAATTGATTCAATATAATTTTTCTTTAGTCCGAGAAGGTGTAATGAGTCAATCTCCTGGAAGTTAGCATCAGCCATGCTGATGGAATTAAAAAAAAGGGGTTTCGCAGACGATTAAAAGATAGTGGTTTCGTTTTGGACGTGTTAAAATTAACAAACCATTCTTTGTCCCAGTTAACAACAGATTGTAGGTCTTTTTTTTAGATTAGCTGCCAATTTGACCATATCGAACCGATCATACTTACTATTCGACAAAATTAAATAGTTATGTCATCAGCATAAATGCCGAGTTGAGAATTGATGACACTAGAAAGGTCGATGATGAAAATTGAAAACAACGTAGGTCCAAGGACACAGCCGCGAAGCATACCTGCATTAATGTAAAATGATCTAGAAAGTTGTCATTTAAGACAATTTTCATTTCGCGATTTGATAAAAACTCCGAATCAGTTCAAAAAAACTCGTCCAGAAATACCATAACCTGCGCAACTGGAATCGATCTATTTTTCAGAAAGTTCGAAATACAGGATGCGATGGGTAAATTGTCGCCATTTTTTTTTTTTTTTTTAACTTTACGCATGCGCGTTGTCTATTTTTGATTTTGTCGACTGCACATTATAGTAGGTTCAGTTGGGTACCGTCTGTAAGAAAAAAAAGCACCATGACGCAATTCACTTCGCCAATAATTTGGGAACGGTATGCTGTATGCTTGGCATTCGCGCCAGAAGCTCCAATACGAACATTTCAGAGTGTCTGGGTGTCAATCTAAAGACAGTGCAGAGGATTCGGAAAGAGTTGGATGAGTCTAATGGTGATTACGAAGCATTTGGCGGGATCACTAGTGATGGCAACATTATGCCTCCATTCATCTTCCCACAGGGACTCAAACTCAATAAGGAGGCCTACATCAAGTGTCTTAAGGATGTAGTGCTATCTTGGGTCAGAATAGCTGCTGGAAGACCCTATGTCTGGCAAACATGCCACACAAGCAGGAGTACCCAGTTATGGCTGTCAGATAATTTTTGCGACCACATCACCACTTACATCTGGCTACCTAACTCCTCTTGATTATTATGTGTATGGCACAGTTGAACGAGAGACCAACAAAACTGCTTGTAACACCAAAGATGAACTGAAGACAAATGGCGATTTTATTGAATAAATTTAATCTTTAGTATTTGATTATATTGTTATGCACTTTTGGTAAATATATCTGTTAAAATGACATGTCAGTGTTATTTTCATTTTTGCGTAATTTAGACGAAAATTTATCCATCGTAACCTGTACATTAGTTAAAATGTTGTATTCAAAATGGTGGTCATAGAGAACTGACCGTGAATAGTGAATTTAGGAAATCTCTTTTCCCTCAAACACATTCAATATTCGATGAGAAGTTATCTTTAAATTTGTCAATTATTTTCATTATTTATAATCGTATTATTATTATTATTATTATTATTATTATTATTATTATTATTATTATTATTATTATTATTATTATTTTCTTTGATATCTGGCGTTTACACATTTCTTTCCGGGCCCCGCCCAAGGACCTAAGGTTAGAAATGGCATCATGACACTTTCCACTGCAAAAAAAAATATATAATAATAATTACATAGATAAAGCCCTTCGTAAAGTGTGGGCTGTACTTGTCAGAACAATTTTTGGTATCTCTTTGAGGCATGGACTTCCAGGGATCCCTTCAATCAGCCTACTAGAATCTTTTCCAACCAGTCCAAGGGCTCCAACTACAACAGGGATTGTTGATGTTCCCATGTGCCACATTTTTGAGATTTCTATTTCAAGGTCCTTGTATTGTGACAGTTTTTCGAAATATTATTATTATTATTATTATTTTATTTCCTTTGATATCTGGCGTTTACACATTTCTTTCCGGGTCCCGCCCAGGGACCTAAGGTTAGAAATGGCATCATGACACTTTCCACTGCAAAAAAAAAAAATAATTACATAGATAAAGCCCTTCGTAAAGTGTGGGCTGTACTTGTCAGAACAATTTTTTGTATCTCTTTGAGGCATGGACTTCCAGGGATCCCTTCAATCAGCCTACTGGAATCTTTTCCAACCTTTTCCATTTTTTATTATTTATTTATTATTATTATTATTATTATTATTATTATTATTATTATTATTATTATTATTATAACATATGTATTATTTTATCTACTCGCCTTTTTACACTTCCATAAATTTCTGATGAAGTTAAATAAATACCAAAACAGGCTAAATGTATAAAGGTTTTCCAGTTTATTTCTTATTTGATGATTTTGTCGGATTTATTATAATTCTTCAAATCAAATACTCATGAATAATGTACGAAACCAAAACCTAAAAAAAAAAATGTTAAAAGGTTAAAGTCTGCTTAGATTGATTGGTTTGCTTTGCTTTGTTTTACGGCTTATCAACCTCAATGGGTTAAATGCCGACAATTTTTTTTTATTGCTGGTAATATGTTTTTCTTCAAAAATCTATTTCTAGGAATATTTTTCCTTGAAGAAATCTATAGCTGGTCATATTTTTTTCAAAGAATGTATAGCTGTTTGTATTGCTGGTATTTTTTTTAAATATGGCTCGTAATTTTTCATTCAAAAATTATTGCTGGTAATAATCTTCTTTTATATTACAAAGTATTTCTGGCATTAAAACCATCTTTACACGAGTTTAGGTGTTAACCATTTGCCCACAAAACGTAAAAATAATCACTAGTTACAGAAACATAAAATATTAGGACTAGGAAAAATGTAACATACTTTCAGCAAATGAATTACGCCAATATAATCTTGCGACTGTTACAAATGACATATTTACAAATAGTTCTAATTTGTGCTTTAAGTTTTCTTCTAAAATTGCATATTTATCGCTTTATAATGTACGCCAATTTTTTCCACAAAATTTTGTATCAAAATTACCTTGACAGGATTATTGAGACTGGCCAGTGGTGTAAGGTGGCTGGTTCAAGCAGCCTCAAGTTTGCATGACACCCAAATGAAATATATCTCGTACTTTTTGCAGCAGAAAAATAGAGTCCATATTAGAAAGAATATATCTAGTTATGTATAACTGTGGTAAAGTTGTAGAAGCAAAGAAAATATATGAATCCACATTAAAACTTATAAAATGTTACTGTATTTTTAAAAAAATGTATAACTACAATGTTTTTATATTAAGATAACAAAACTACGACTCGGAGTTCGAGGAATATGAAAAATTTTTCAAAACTAGTAAAAGCGCAAATATTACAATTAAAATAAGAATATCTCATGCATTCTATATACGAATTGGATGAAGATGAATCGGAAAAGAAAGAAGGGATTTTTAGTGTAATTAGTGCTATCCGAAAAGAAAGTGTTTTATAGGCTCAATGGGAACAGAGTAGAAATAGTGGGTAGCTTATTATTGAATAAAGAGACGTGGCTAAGAAAATGCCGCATATTTATTTTGATACAATGGGAAGAATTACTTTTTATTATTGCAGTAGGAAAAAAATTGGAAAGGGTGAAGCGTTTGTTGATTCAAATGGAAAAATAAAAAGGGATTGGGTCGCATATTTGTGCAATAGGAACAATTGACCAAGCGTAACTGATTTGTGAATATGGGAAATAATTGAAAAACATGCAATTATTGGTGTAATGGGAATCATAGAAAAATGTGAATTAGTAAGATTTGTATCACTAAATCCTTATTATCTAAAAAAATTCTTACAATCTAAAAATATTTTCTGGCTTTAAATAGCCTGTAATGGGTTGATAAACCGTAGAAAATGAATGAATCAATCAAGCTTTATAACGCCTTTACTTCTAGTTTAAAGGGTTGCATCTTGAAGCAACAGGATAAACTGCCATTAATTCAACCGAAGGAATTGGAAGAAAAATTTGTTAATGGGTGCAATAGGTGCAATGGGGCAAAGAAATTAAACGATTATGATAGGCTTTTTGATAGGTCAATGGCTGCAATCGGAACAGAAAAATGCGCAAATTGATGAAATGGGGAAACTATCATCTGCGAATAGGTGAAATCATTATCATAGTCGTCTGTTTGCCCAGAAGTCCATTTGGATATCCACCCTGGATAGCTTTTCTGTCCTATCTTAATTTCGTTTTATACTCTCACTGACATGCCCTACTCTACGACGAAAAAATAAAAACATGAGAGAAAAACAGATTCACTATAATTCCGTATGCCCTCCAAAATAAAATAAAATTGCTTCTTAAAATTGTCGTTCATATCTAAATTACTGTCTCTACTCTTAATTTTCAAACATTTTTCAGTATAAATTACACCAATATTTATGGTTTTTTTTAATCAAATATCAATTCTGTTCAGCCATGTTTCTCTTTGTTGCTCTTCATTGTTTATATGTATTCATTCTATTTGCTTCGTTTTAAGGTTTACTTGAAATTATCTTTTTGAGAAATACAAGCGCATAGAAAAAGGTTATTTGTGAATGAAATGTAATGTTTTTTTTTTCAAGAATTGCTAATATTATTGCCTCATGAACAACATTTCTTTTATTCATAGTTTCAGATTAAGGGCAAGACTGGCCATTGGTTCTACCATGTGACCGAAATATTTGCTAATTTTCCACGAGTTCCACAGTTCTATATTCAATCCCAGCAATGATTTTTAATCTCAATTTTCAACGCAAGAAACCACTTCCCGCTTAAAAGTCCGGCATAACATAATCATCTTAACCCTCTTTTTTCTCTCAATGCCGCACTAAGTTTAATAAAAAATCTAGAAGGCAATTTTCATAAATACAATGATACGATTTATCAATTTAGGCCAATGACGGGCTTATATCTGAACGATTTGGTTGTGGTGTCCGCGTGACTCTCTGGATATTTAGTCACGTGTTGTACCTGGCATGTTTGTGGCGTTCTGTTGATATGCACGTCGGCATTTGATACTGAAAGCATTTAGAGATATGGACAAGCTGAGATAGGAAACTGAATGAGGTCGGCTAAGTAGCGCTTCGGACGCCAGAATTTTAAAATTTAAAGTTAAGTGTGCCGACAACTTCAGTTTTTATCTCAATGTTTAATAACCGACATTTTTTAAAATTTTTCGTTCCCTCCATGACACGTATATATTCCATTAGTAAAAAAAAACAAAACAAATAAACATTGTTTTGTCTGAGGAAGTACTTTCCACGAGATGAAACGCGTCACATGGATTTTTTTTTCTGTTCAGTCTCCTTTGTCTAATGCTTGTCTCTTGATGTTTTTTGATTGGTGAGCCGAAGGCACAACTTATCAGTCGCGTCTTCTTTTTTCATTCCTATTTCTTTCGTCTTCATAGCAACTCTGCATCTGAGTGAGTTCTATCTTGTTTATAATTTTACCACCAGAGACGTGTACGGGAGGACATTTTACGAGGTGGGGGTAGAAGGAGTTTGTCCCTGAAAAAAAAATTCTACAATTCGTTTACGCATTAGGGAGGTTGCTGTCTCCACCAAGGATCCCCGCCTTGTAAGCCTATGGTTCCCGCACGCAAACATTACTTAACACAGACACACATACGCTCATATACAAGCATACACACTATACACATACAAGCTGAAATGCATATACGCATAAACCAAATCGATTATACAGAAATATACGCACATTCGTCTGTAAAAACTATTATTTATTTACTAAGCATAGATAAGTTTTAGCACAAGGCCGCAAATATGGGACACCCAGTGAGAATCGAACTCACTATTCAGTATGAACGGTCAACTAGATTAGCGCTCTAATCATTAATCCACGTGGTAGTGTCCCAAGAACAAAGATAAATATAAATACAGAATATTTATGGTGATTTCCTAAGCGTAACTTATATGTGACACAAGGCCAAGATTACGGGGCAACGAGTGAAAATCGAATTCACTATTCAATCGTATGAGTACATATGAGCACGTAATACGTATACAAAATGAATTTGTGAATAGCGACGCTCGTTATATCGATTAGGTTTCTTTCTTTTGGCAAACTGTTGTCAAATTTGATGCCAATTTATGGTTCCTCAATTCGGTTTCAGATCACAGCATAGTTTCTTTATACATTCGGTTTCAGAAGTCTCTATACAAAGCAGAATTACGGTAAAATTACATTGAAACACCGGTTCCCGTACGATTACTGAAGTTAAGCAAAGCCAAGCCTGGTTAGTACATAGATGGGTGAACGCTTACGAATACAGGTGTTGTAAGCTTGGACGTGCGGGTGGTGTAATGGATAACGGCTCAGAATTGTTAATCGGAAAGCCGAGTTCCAACTCCCGTTTGAGTTCGTTATATTCAGTGAATATACGCGCAAATACCCTTGGGGAAGGTCGTCCTAGGTATGGCAATAAACTATATCAGGTAGCAAAGCCTCTGATCTAGAGATTTTCAGGAGTCTAGAACTACCTTTTAAATGCTGTTGTTGCCAGGTCGACCCTCACCTAGGGTGGTAGCGCCTGTTAGGGTCCGAGCTATGGGAAAATAGTGAATATCCATACTGGAGTCAAAGCATGAAAATATCAAAATACATTATAAAAGTTTACCTGCAATACATTTTGGAAAAAAAGACATTACCAAAAAACTCACAAGAACATAAAATTTCGGCATTAAATGACCCATAAGGAGTTAGTATGTCGTTAAACAAACCAAACCAAACTTTGGGGAAAGTATGAATATGTCTCTTCTCCCCTTGACTACGGGTGAATTAGTAAGTTTTGTATCACTAAATCCTTATTATCTAAAAAAAATTCTTACAATCTAAAAATATTTTATGGCTTTAACTAACCTGTAATCTATATCTATAATTCTCAAAATGTGTGTGTGTGTGTGTGTGTGTGTGTGTGTGTGTGTGTGTGCGTGTGTGTGTGTGTGTGTGTGTGATCGGGTGTTGTTTATGCGTTTGCACGGTTTTCATCCGATTTCGATGAAATTTATTTGGTTTGATAGATAATTCTTCAGTACCGGCATTGAGTCCAAATTGGCTGGAAAAAATGACACCCTTGAAAGTGAAAAATCTCAAAAAAACTGATTTTTTACACTTTGCGCAAAAATCAAAGGCAAAATTTAATAGCTGTAAAAAAACAGCGTCCAATCAATTTAGAGAGTTGAAATCTAACGCAAAAGATTATTAGAATTATAAAAAAATTATATTATAAATCAAAATTATCGAATATTATTATTATGACGGTCCATGGAAGAGGTTCCTTCTTTACAAGATTGAGAACGCAAAGACGGCCCTTTTCAGGGCTACCCCCAATTTGGAAAATGACTCAGTTGCACTAATATTGATTTTCGGGTGGGCTGACTTTAAACTTAAACTGCTCCAATTCAACGGCAAAAATTCCCAGTAATGAAAGAACTGGTCGTAGACGGGTTATACTGCTAGTGGGTTGATAAGCCGTAGAAAATTAATGAATCAATCAATCTTTATAAAGTCCTCGCTTCTAGTTTAAACTGAGATTTCCAGCCGAACCGAAGAGATTTAGATTCAGAATCTAATGGTAACAGATTCAATGCGCGCAGGATCACAAAATACCGGACTAGAAAAAACACAAATTTATTTACAAAATTCATACATTGAGTAGGGAAAAAAAAAATTTAAAAAAATAGAAAAGTAAATTTGGGTAAAATTCTATATAATTCGTTAAATGAATTCATTTAAAATGAATCGCATTTACATTGCAGGTGACTTTAAAAAAAACAAGATGTTTTTAAAAATGTAAATTAATGATTTCCTTTCGAAGGTGATAATTACTGAGAGACTCGAATAAAGCTTTAGTTTACATCCTTGAAGCATTCTTTTTCATCCAACTATATGCGAGGAGGAGACGTCGCTGCAATCTACAGAGAACGCACACGCTCGCGTGTGCACACAAATATATATAAAGTAGTATAAAACATTATTTATATATGCACATTCGAAAACGACACAATTATATAATTATATATGCGCCTGTGTGTGCACGCGCGTATGCACATATACGAACTGTGCACATACATAAATATTTAATTATTTCTTTGAAATTGGTACCAATTTTAAAATAAATTATAACGGAAAAGTAATAAAAATGAAATTAATTTTTTTTCTCGTGAGAACACTATTTTCAAGATGCCTTGAGGCTGAAATTCGTTCGACATTAGGCAGCCATCTCTTAAAAAACAAACCGACTGCCCCAAGTGCGGTATATCATGTGGTTCAAGAAGCATTGAAATTTCAAACGATACATGTTTTTTCTACACACACACATTCATATATATATACATATAATAAGAGTAATGATATATATTGATATACATCAAATTATATAATTCAACGTATGTCAAGGTGAACAGATGTTCTGCCAAAAAAGTGCTCAATAGATATTGAGGGTAATATCAAAAGTAATGAAGGTTCACTATACTTATTGGAGGTGGACTCAGAGTTTCGTGAATCGTTGTTCTTCAGGACCCAAACAACAATGATTGTATTAATTAATACAATCATTGTTGATATTTGGGAAAAAGAAACAAGAGGTCTGGCGAGCCCCCACCCTCCGCGTGTTGGAACTGTGCTGGATGGCATTTTGAACGTAACTCTCCGTTCAAGACACGTCGCTGCCGAAGATATAACAAAACAGGACACAAGGATGGGTTCTGTCAGTCACCTTGACACAAACCAACATCTCACATGCGGCGGCCCTCCAAAAGTTCAAAATCTAACAGTCTGGTAGCAACTTTCGCGACCAATTCCAAGTCGAGACGTAAATATACATCAGTTACCTTAAATAACCATGACACGAGACTGCAAATTGACACTGCCTCGGATATAACTCTAATTTAAAAAAAAAAAAAAAGAAACTATGGAACACCATAGGCAGACCTAAATTAGAGCCAACATCGTATATCGCATGGAGTGCGTCCGGAGATAGTATTCATATTACTGGCGAATTCACAACCACTGTCACTCTAAATGCGACTAGTACGTCAGGTGTTGTTTATGTAGCAAACACGGACCATAACCTTTTGGGGATAGATTTTATGGAGTCACTGGGCCTCTTCAACACCTCTCCCAAAATTGTGTGCAATTTGGTAGCCAGGTCGCCATTGTCACAATATGACACCTCTAACCATATCCGTGATATCATTAGCAAATTTTCTGCCATTTTTGACGATTCTCTTGGACATTGTACACAGGCAGAGGCCACATTCACAATATGCCTTCTATGAAACCCGTTTTCCGACACAAAAGGCGTATCCCATATGCTGCATTACTATTGGTAGACCAGGAAATAACATACCTTGAAAAATTAAATGTGATCACCACAGTAACATACTCACAGTGGGCTGTACCAATAGTGATTGTGAAGAAAGCTAATGGCTCTATTCGGTTGTGTGCAGACTTCTCAACTGGCCTCAGCACTCGAGGACCACCATTACCCTCTGCTCACTCCGGACTCCCTATACATCATGCTTAATTGTGGTACTTGCTTCGCAAAACTCGATATCTGTCAGAAGATTATCTTCAAGTGGAGGTAGAGACAGCATCAAGGGAACTACTGACCATTAACACACATCAGGGTCTATTCCAGTACACACGTCTTCCTTTTCGGGTAAAAACAGCCTCGGCTATATTCCAAGAAATTATGGACACTATGTTAACTGGAATAGAATGTGCAGCGGCGTACATAGACGACAATATGGCATTGTCGGCTGATCGCATGAGGAACTGAGAGAAAGAATAAACACGGTTCTAACTTGAGTTTGGCTTTCATTTCCATCCAGAAAAAATGCCAGTTCTTTCTGCCCTCGGTAAAATATCTGGGTTTCATTCTCAACCACCAAGGTCGGCGCCCAGACCCACAGAACATAACAGCTATTCAGCGTATGCCACCATCATCCGATGTCCCCAGCTTACGTTCTTTTCTTGGATTGATGAATCACTATGGAGTATTCCTACCCTCATTATACCAAATAAAGGCACCACTCAATACATTGTTAGCCAAGGATATGGAGTGGTCCTGGTCTCCTGAATGTCAACAGTCATTCCACAATATCAAATCCCTCGTTTCGGCCGTTGTACGCTCCGGCCTTCTTCAGGTGGTTGGAATTTCGAACCGAACCCTTTATTTCGATCACTGGGGTAGACTGTTCTAGTTCCACGAGCCATGTTTGATGGATGTCAGTTTCCCTCTGAAAGTTCTCCAGTGCCTGAACCGGGTATCGAACTCACACTCTTTGGATCTGTCACTGGATCTAACCAACGCCTTTATCCACTGTACCATGTGTCCTTGAGGACATCTGGGTATGAATTTCTGAGTATTATAAACCTAATTTTTCAGCAACCATTTTTTACCAGTACTCATATTGCAATTTTGCTGAAGAAGGCCGGAGCGTACAACGGCCGAAACGTTGTGACAAATATGACGACAAAGATGAGGACAATAGTCCGACTAATGTAAATACTGTACATAATACCTCATCTCAGAAATATAGACAAATCAAATCCCTGCTTTGTTCGGACCTACTCCTTACACACTTTGAACCAGCTCAAGACATAGTCGTGACAGCAGATGCCTCAAGTCATGGAGTGGGTGCAGTGATTTCACACAGATTTCCAAACAAGAAAGAAGCCACCATGCATGCAGCAAGATCCCTGACAGCAGCTGAGTGCAACTGTTGCACTCAGCTGCTGTCAGCGATCTTGCTGCATGCAAATAGAAAAGGAGGCATCAGCCCTAATTTTTGTCAGATTGACGACCAAATAGCATTCTGTGAATGTTCTTTTTTTCCGATCGCTTTCGTTTATGCATTTGGCCATTTCCAAGGATGAAATAGTTTAACTGTTAAATAAGAACTAGTTTTTTGTATCTCTGTATTTATATAATGTTATATAATTTATATAAATTTTTCATTTTTCAAAACTAACACTATGAACATGGATACAATATCTTGACCGAGTTTTGAAAAATGAAAACATTATATACGAAAAAAAGAATATTCGGATAGTTTTTATATAATTTATAATCTGAAAAGAAAAAATTATTAAATCACATGAGAAATTGTATAAAAAACTAAATCAAGGCACTTTGTCTGTCGTATTCAATGAAATGTGCATGAAAGAAGGATTGCTACCTAAATACACAACGCACACACACACACACACACACACACATATATATATATATATATATATATATATATATATAATACTATGTTCTAAGGATGTGTACTTTTTCCGTGGATGATCTAGCGATTAAACATTTTCTAAACATTTTTGTCTCAGTAAATTGTTTTCTCTTTTAATTCAAATAACATTCTTTTAAAATAAAATTGTGCTCAGTTTCATTACGGTAAGCAATTGACACATTTAATGTGATGTTTTGTAAAAGACCACTTCTGTGTTCATATATAATTTAAATTCCTTGAAGTTTCTCAGATGTATTCTTGTGACAATTATTACAGTCAATAGAGTAAATTCCTCCTTCAAGTTTTTGCTTATTATTTTGATTCATATTAATTAATTTCTTTTTTATTGTTGTGACAAATTTTATGCTGAGTTTAGATAGCTTCTTTTCAGTTGTAGTTGTGATAGGCTTGGTGGATAGAACAATATATTTTGATTCGTTGGGTTTGTCAGAAAGGACATATTTTATGAGGCTTTTCTTTCGCATTGAATATGAAACAGTTACTGTATTAAAGAAGCTTAAAACTATTTTCAATATATTTCTCCTCTTCATGTAAATATTGAGGTCTGCAAATTCAGTCTTAAATAGAATCTGATGATTATTCCGGGTTTTATTTGGATGTTATGATGGGAATAGAAATTTATGAGATCATTTTTCTTAGTTGATTTTCGGTGGACACTAAGTTTTAAGCGAACGTTAATGCAGCGCACTATGTTACCTAGGATATATATATATATATATATATATATATATATATATATAGAGAGAGAGAGAGAGAGAGAGAGAGAGAGAGAGAGATAATATTAGTGGTAAATATACACATACATATGCAATCATATATCTAAAATATATATACATACATACATATACATACATATATATATATGTATAAAAAATAATTCCAAGAGGATAGAATCCAGGTAGAACTCAATGTTCTGGACAGAGTAAGGATATAATAAAAAGGCTTAAACACTAATATATATATATTTCAAAAGAATTAATGGATTTACTTTTAACATTAAATTTTTATTTAAACCATTATTTTAAACATATTTGAAACAGATGCCCCATTTATATTTTAAACTATCGAAATCAAATGATGGTTTTTACTACATACGAGAGAGGCTGGTTTGAATCATGCAGGTGGGTACATTTTCTTTACTAATATTTCTCGAGTGCAGAATACCTATTAAAATATCGTTTGAAGTAATATATATATATATATATATATATATATATATATATATATATATATATATATATATATATATATATATATATGATTTGAGTATATGGCGGATATTATATAAAAAAAACCTTGGTTTCCTAATTCCATCAATAGATTTTTGGACCAGGATATTTACCGTCTCCGCCGAATACTTATTATTTAGATATCTGACGATTCTGACGAAGAAGAGCAGTTCACAGCCCTAAATACACTTAGCCGTGGAGAAATGTTTAGTAACCCAACTTCGCAGACCCTTACTGTTAACATAAGGTCTATCCGCATTGGTTACCTACAATTTAACACCTACTTCTAACATTGTGCCGGACAAAGCTAAGTTCAGTAAATTCTTAAGATACGAGCTGGTTACCAATTATAGAAGCGCGTTCTATCTTATAATAAGGTCTAATCAAGAAGCTACACATTCCAGCAGTTATAGCTGTTGTTATATAAGAGGTAAACCTGAACTACTGACTATGATTAGTAGCAGAAGTAATAGGTGTCAAAACTATATATATATATATATATATATATATATATATATATATATATATATATATATATATATATATATACATATATATATATATATATATATATAACATTATTATATATATACAATTTATTATATATATATAATATTATATATATATACAATTTATTATATATATATAATATTATTATTATATATATATACAATTTATTATATATATATATATACACAAAAAGGAAATGACATTTTACATATGTCCTAATGTAATACCCTCTAATATATATATATATATATATATATATATATATATATATATATATATATATATATATATATATATACATACATTTATAAAGAATTGATGGACAGATTTTCCATCCGACATTTTATTTGCATCAAACGTTATTATTATAGAGCAATACTCGATCTTTGAAATAATTGAAGATGCCTAATTCAGATATGAATATCCTGTATAGTCTGAATTAATATAAACGCTGAATATATCATCAATAAGCTAAGTAACAAATTTTATATTTGTATTAATCCTATATACATATATATGTGTGTGTGTGTATATGTGTGTGTAAATTATTTTGTATCTTTAGAGAAAAAAAAATAACAAGACTTGAGGAAAATATTCTTAGCTGACGTGTTTTAACAAGACAATGTAGGATTTATTTTGTTGAACGTGTTTATATGCGAGTTTGTTGTGAGGTTCGTCGTGTCTTTTAAATTTGAGAACGTTCATGAAGGTTCATCCGGTTGTTTAAAGGTCAGTTAACCACCTGATAAACATTCCTGAACTTTCTCAGTTTTAAAAGCCTTATCTTTTTCATATATATATATATATATATATATATATATATATATATATATATACATATATATATATATATATATATATATATATATAAGTGAACATTGAAGTCAACATTTAGAGGCGACAGTCTGTTTCATGCTAGACGCAATCGTCAGGCCACGCTATCTCTGATATTGAGCACTTTATCCCATAAATATAGCACACCTTAGGACTATATTTCTTCATATATATATATATATATATATATATATATATATATATATATATATATATATATATGAAGAAATTTCCCCATAGCTGAACACTTTAATCAATCAGGACACTCATTAGACAACTGTAAATGTATATTGATAGACTCAGGTTTTAGTACAACATACACACGAAGAAAAAAAGAGAAATACTGGATTTTAAAATTAGACACATATAAACTAGGGTTAAACAAAGACTTGGGTATTTTAAATCTGTATAAATATTTCAATAGTTAAAAAATTTCATTAGATATAGTTAAAGTACCTTTTTAAACAACATCTAAAATACTATCGTTAGATTTACGTTAAAAAAATTCAAACATAGTTGCATTCCACATCACGCTGTAAAGTGTAAACAAACTGCCAAATACAGTAATACAGTAATTCAATTAATTTCTGAGGAAGGACCAAGGTGGTCTGAAATATTAAATATATATAAAAAGATATAAATAAATAATTTCGTAAAAAACACCCAATTTTTTTTTTCAGTTATTTTATCCATATATATATATATATATATATATATATATATATATATATATATATATATATATATATATATATATATATCGAAAGAGAGAACTTATAAGTCATATGAATATGGTTCTATGCATAAATTCTCTCCCTCTCGCCCTCTCTCTCTCTCTTTATATATATATATATATATATATATATATATATATATATATATATATATATATATATATATATGTTTAAAAGGGCTGTGGTGAAATAATTTATTATATGGAACCTTAAAATAATCTGTTTTTATTTAAAATATATATATATATATATATATCCATACATACATATATATATATATATATATATATATATATATATATATATATATATATATGCCCACATATATCTAAATACAAATATATATATATATTGATAGATAAATTATAAGTCATATTAATATGATTGTATGCATAATCTGTCTTTCTCTCTCTCTTTATATATATATATATATATATATATATATATATATATATATGTATGTATATACACACACACACACACACACATATATATATATATATATATATATATATATATATTATTTCAAACGTTATTATTATAATGGCTTTTCCGTATCTGAAATTGACGTCTATTTCAAATTCAGCATATCGACTATACTAATAACGCCTGAAGTACATATATATATATATATATATATATATATATATATATATATATATATATATATATATATACATAAGGAAAGAGAGAAAGATATATAGTAGGAGTTTATGTCTACAATCATATTAATAAATAATATTCACTCACTTATATTATGAATGTATATATTCTGAATTTTGAGGATTATATTTTTCTTTCGTAATGCAATTGTTATTATCGTTAGTGATATTTATACAGACATTTAAGAGATAATTGTATTTCCACTTAGTACATGTCGAAATTGCACAAATGATTGTTCAAGTGGCTATGTATGTATGCATGTCTTGTAAATGAATCCAAACTCCTCTACCAATAAGTATTTCAGAATGTTTACACAATGGGCATGTATATATATTAATTAAAATAAAATATAAAAAATGTTATTCGCATGTGAAAACTATCAATTGTCTGAACAGTATTTTGTCCCTTTTCAGTTTCCTAATATCTGTGTATATTTGATTCATTTCCATTCAGCTAAAACAACGTTCTACAAGTGTCGAATGAAAACACTACTGTCCTATTTAACGACTAGAAATCTTCGTGTCTTCTGTAGATGCGCATTTGTAGGATATCTTATTTATAGAAATCTATGCCTGTAAGGTAGTGATCATTTAACAGATTGTTCTTTCTAAATATATGAATCAATTAATTTATTTCTATAATTACATATATATATATATATATATATATATATATATATATATATATATATATATATATATATATATATATATATATATATGTACATATGTATATATACATTGTGTATTTGTGCAGCAATCCCTCTTTTATTCAAGTTTCGCTGAAAACGAGTCACAAGGTGTGGTGCTGTGTTTTTTTATATAATTTCTTATGTATTCGTATATATTCTTTACTTTTCAGGACATAAATTATATAGAAATTGTTCAAACTTTTTCGGCTACACTTTTAGCCATTATCAAGGATATATATATATATATATATATATATATATATATATATATATATATGGATAAAAAAGACAAGAATAAAAACTACTCTTAGCCGACGCATTTCGACGAAGAATAGTTTTTCCTCTTGTCTCGTTTTATTTATTTTTCTTCCTCTACAGATCCACTTTATGTGAAAATAATGTACACACACACACACATACATGCATATATATATATATATATATATATATATATATATATATATATATACATTCCGTCTTTAAAATGCGTGTAGATTAGATAAATAAAAAAGACAACTTACTGGATACGCCAAAGCTATATCGAAGCTTAAGATGCCCACCAGGGCACAGAAGGACCAAACAATCAACATGCTGATGCCTCCTGTTTTACTGCTGAAGGTGAGCAATTCTGTTGTCGTTCTGTCAACTTCACCAAAATATTTATGACTTAACTTGCGAAGTAGCAACGCTTTAAAAACTAACTCAGATGCGTGAGATCCGCTTTCAATCGTCCAATGAGAAGAAAGAAGGCCGACTTTACTCGGCGACCGCGCGGACGACCAGAAATTCAACGGTGTGCGTCGCAGAATTGATGAAAGAAGTAAGGGAGGGGGAATGGAATCAGGGGCCCCAGAAGTGTCTCTTCGTCGCACCCTTTGCTTTAAGAATTGACGACACCCTTAACAGGATTCAGACAGAAAGTCGTTCTACCATGAGGTGATTTTTTTTTTTTAGTATTTAAAAATTTTTTTTTTTTTTCTCCCACACCCTTTTTCACTCAATTACCCCCTGCCTTCCCGTGGGGAAAAATTAAAGCTGATTAGAAGCAGAAGTGAAATACAATTTGTTTTTGTTTTTTTTTTAAATTTCATACACACACACACACATACACACACACACACAAATGCACACACATACACACACACACACATTGACGTCACGATATTGAATTGATTTCATGGACAGAACAAGAGAGAATCATTAGGAGTGGAAAATTATTGAATTCTTAAAAGATTTAATCTAGAAGGGGCTGCTGTAAAATTCTCGGCCCGACACATTTACCAAAATGTGATCAAATGAATTATTATTAGTATTATTATTATTTGCTGAGTTAGGCCTAAAAAAATTTTCAGCACCGTAAAATATACCATTCCAATTGATATGAAGTCGAAGACATACCGTTTGTTCACTGGCATATTTGTAAATAGAGATGTGTGCATGTATTTACATAATTACACATAAAAATGTGTATAAAATTCACTTGCGATCTTCAGACCAAGTGTTGTTTTGAACGTAGCATTGAATTTTTATATATATATATATATATATATGAATTATATATATATATGTGTGTATATATATATATATATATATATATATATATATATATATATATATATATATATATATATATATATACATGAGATAACAATACACACACACACATATATGAGATAACAATATATATATAAATTTATATATCAAGAACAAAATTGGGAGAAATGTATGACAAAGTGGAAAGTTTTCTTGTGACGAGGAATGCTGGGAATTTAAAATTTTATATTTTTTAAAACCTAGCCGATTTAATATATATATATATATATATATATATATATATATATATATATATATATATATATAACAGAAGAAACAGAGATAGACAGAAATCGGTAGAAACCGTCACCATATATGTAGCGAAACATCCTGCATCTTTCTCTCCGAGAAAATAGAAAAGAGAGAGAGACATACAATTTTAAAAATATTTTATATGTAATTTGGTACATACGTGCAAAATTTATACTTATACATATATGTGTGTGTGTGCGTGTGCGTGCGTGTGTGTGTGTGTTTGCATTATGCAAATTATGATTCTTCATTACATTGCAAATGAGCATCAATAATAATATAATTATTTGTATTGATTTTTTCCAAATTCCCGTGTTGTAAATAATTGCCATAATTCATAAGAAGGACAGAACCTCAAAAGTGAAAAATGATTTTGTAATGTTATTAAGTGATGGGAACGCAACATTATAAAAAAAAAAACATTTCAACAGACAGCAGAGAATAACCGAAAATAAAATTTAAATCATCGGCATGGTATGAACAAAAAATGATTTTAAGAACGCCATAAAGAGATTTAAGACAAATTTAAAAACTAATAAGTAGGAAACATGTATTAAAACAACAACATTTTTAAAAAAGCTAATGTTGTGTATACAAAACAGAGAACAGATATAAAAATATAAAAGAAACGAAACCATTACTTATCAATAATCATCGCCAAAAAGAAAAGAAACATTTAATTTGGGTGAAGAAGTAAAAAAAGAAAAATCTGATTTCTTAATAGTCATTTTAATGATTAATGTCGCACTACATTGGCGGAATCGGAGAGCCGAGTTCGAATTCCGGTCGAATCCATTACATTCACCTTTGAGCTAATAACTTTGAGAAAGATATTAATCCTCTCCTTCTCCCTCCAGCTATGAGCAAATAGCAGGACAGAGTGGGTTCTATAGCCTTGGAACAACTCTGAATTCAAAACCTGCGGAGGGTCGTTGTGAGACGTAGTGCACCTGGTTTCTGTATTCGGCCCTTCAAAATCAGTGATTGGTTCTGCACAAAGCCTTCACCACTATAATCAAATCATGTGTGCTGGTGCCTGGGCTGTCGGTTCATTGGAAGTGAGCTGCTTGACCCTCATACGTCGAATACGACGGGAGAGTCCACCACATTGGTTGGACCTGATGGTTTCTCTAGAGATTGAGTTCTTCATGGGAACAATAAACAAACATTACTTAGAAGACAACCACGTGAAGCGATGTATTGTTTGGGAGCGGTTTTGAGGGCAAACTCTCTAAGAAGAAATAAAACTTGCTGTTAATTGCTTTACAGGAATCAGATCAGACCAAGAATGGGATATTGCTGCCATATCTAGATTGGTGATGCCTAGTCCTTAAAGTCCAAACTTGACAGAGTTCAAAAACGATTATGCAGCCTTATGGGTAAAGATTTTTTTACACCCTATTCCATTACAACCCCTATCCCACAGACGAAATGTTGGTAGCATCATAATAATTCATCGCTATTACTTCGACAAATGTTCTAATGATGTTCCACCAGTTCAGATCTTCACAGCTAGGACTCGACATGCCATGTTGGCGTCAAATCATCCTCATTTCCTTCGTATTCATTTGGTAAGGAGTAAGCTTCACTCAGACAGCTTCTTCCCCCAAAACTGTTACTTTAGGGCACACACCGGATAGGATGCTTCCCCAACCACTACAATCTAAATTCTTCAATTCTGTGCCCAACCTATATCTATCCTACATATCCTTATAATATGCACTTCTTACACCCACTTACCCCCCTTGTAATTTATTCACCTATATGGGATATTGTGTTAATCAAATATATGTTCCATCACTAATATTTTTGTTTGCTTTTTGCTTGGAAAATAAAAACTAACACACCGAAAACAATGAATATCTCACGATAGAAATATATCTTTAAAATTTAAGTGTTGTAATTTTGACTAATCCTTGTCTCCAAAATGTTGTGACCTAGAGAAGGTTACTGAATAGAATAATCAAACGAAGGTTGTTAATGATCGATTATACTTACGGCACGAACAACACATATAAGATTCGCCAGCGGCGCGCAGAAGAAGTAGTCAACTGCTAAAAGTGAGTCAAGTGAACTCCACAATGAATCTCCAACTGCAGGATCTATACCAACTGCCCCACACAGTTAGATGTGGCATAAGGCCGAATTTAATGTCGGGTATCAGAGCCCATTGGCTCGGTCAAAAATTCCCCGTAGACCCCGTATAAAATGGGGTCGTGAAGCTGTTTCCCGAAACGAAACTCTGCTCTTCGACATAGCTTCGTCTGGGGATCCTCTCTGCCCGGAGGCAGACAGTTTGACCAGCACAACTGGAGATGAATCTCCGACTGCAGACCAACATACAGTATTTACTACTGTATTTATGTGAATGAAGACATACCCATTATCGTCTGTAGGTATGCTACAAGAATAATAAAATCGGACATAGCGTACACACGTCAGCTGGGAATAGCAAATGATGCTTTCTAAAAAGCTAAAAAAAGTATTAAGAAATAGGAAAATTTCATCAGAACCCAAAACGAAGTGTGTAGAATATTTATGTAATATTAATGATCCTATATGGCAGTGAATGTTGGATAATTTCCGTGCTGATGAAGAAGAAACGGAGATGTGTTTCTACAGAAGGATGCTGAGGATACCATGGACAGAACGTGTGAGCAAGGAGGAAGTTTAAAAGAAAATTAAAACAAATAGGACGCGTGTAATTAGAATTAAAAAAACGGTTTAAATTTATGTTATGCATAATAAGAAAAGAGGGCTTAGATAATTTAACACTCACATGACATGCTGTAGGGCAGAGGAAGACACTGATTAACCTAAATGTTGTGGCCTTGTTATATTAACAGAAACAGTAATACAAACATATACAAACGAGAGTGTTACAGCAAGAATGTTCGGTCAGACTGTCAGAGCTGACTGCTGAAAACTTCCCTCTCCAAAAGTCAGTAACTGTTCCTATTTATAGCTGGGAGAGTCCATGCGTGCGTGGGTAAATTACCATAACACTAACTAACGAGTTTTTGTAATTGGATGACAGAACAGAGACTAGGAGGTTATAGTAAGGAGACAAACCTTACTAAGAGTACTAAAGATAGGAAGTTGCGGTGAGCCATGATCGCCCACGTCCTGAAGGGACGCAGAACGTAACAGAAAAGGGAAGTGAATGCTGAAACAGTAGAAAAAACTGAGGAATTTAATAGAATTCAAAAATGCTTATATTAAGATGCAAAATAATAATTAGATTATAATCCATTCGGACGTATAAAATGTTGTGTAAATCCAATATCTTTGTTTGCTGCTATCTTTTGGGGCTAATTATAAATAAATAATAGAATAAAAAATGATACAAATAAAAATGAATAAATTAAAATACAAATAATCATATAAAATAGAAATATGAAATAATAATTTATCATAAATATATATATAATAGATATAAAATAAAAATAAAATAAATAAATAAAAATAAAATAAATAAAAATAAAATATAAAACAAATAAAATAAAATATATAAATATATATATAAATAATGTACATATAAGTAAAATATATAAATAAATATGTAAATACATAAATATATATGAATAAAATAAAATAAATAATTAAATAAAAATAAAATTAAAATAAATTAAAATAAAATAAATAAAAATTAATTATAAATAAAAAATAAAATAAAAATAAAACAAATATGTTTATTTGCCTCTAACCTTTGGATTTAATTATAAATAAAATATATGTAGTTCTACATTTTAATAGTAAAACCTTATTTCTATAAATGCTACTTTTAGTGCTGGCACGTGTTTGGCTTCCCTGTATTTAATTTTCTCAAACAGTGAAATTAATAACAACCGGCCTAGAACGAGAAGTCTCACTAAAACAAATTGTGACAGCCGACACTGGTAGTGGCACTTTTCGGCTATAGAAATGGATTCACTTATTTAAAATAGATACAGGTTCGATTCCTGTTGGGAAGCACACTTTTTCTTTAGTGAGACATCTGGATCTAGGCGGGTTGATATTAATTTCACTGTTTAAAAAATTTAAAAAAAAATGAATAACAACTCAATCATGTGTGACCCACGAAAATAATGTTTATAGAATTAAGAAATAATGTCAAATTAAAAAAGGACTGAAGTAAAACTTGACACGCTTCAATCAACATATGAATATTTTTAATTGTTATAAACTGAAAATATCTCAATTTTATTATCAAAACATTGACTTACATCATAAATTCTCACCTTCTGTATGCACTGAAATAAGTAACAATAATAACTAATACCTGTGCCAGGCTACTTACTTATTGATCCAACCTATGCATTAATATTTCTGGATAAATGTTAGCGATTAATGCATAGACTGGTTTATAAATGATGGGTGGGATTTGCTGGATTCGGCCTGTGGTCACTGTTCCAAGTTCAAACGCGCGTAAAAGAACCAGGTGTTTAAATGTTGATTTTCAAGATAGGCCGTCCCTGCGTACTTGGTGAATGAGTAAAACACAATCTTTCTTTATTAATTTTCTTTCCATGCAATTTGAACTTATGCTGTACTAAAATGAAATCATTAAACACCCTGCCCCCCGCAAATAAACGACACTAATCTTGCTATTTTTTTTATTCCAAAATGTTTTGATGATCATGCTGTTAAACAGACAACATCATTCTGTTGGTTGCCATTGAAATATGGATTAACCTCACAGATGTTACTGGATTTCCGATCATTCTTTACGCTTTAAAATTGTCAGAAAAACAAATTACCGTATACGTCGACGTAAAAGACGACCTTTTACCTTTAAAAGTCCCCTCCCTCCAAAAAATATTAAGGAGCCATCTTATACTCTAGGTATAAAATGTGAACCTTAATTCCTGTGGTTTATGGTAAGTTGTTAGCATGGGAGATCGTTTTATCATTACCAGGTAACGATAAATGTACCGGCTGGATTATGATAGGAGTAAACTTAAGTGTAGAGTGTGGGAGATAATTGACTATATTTCGCCTCCTTTTTCGATAATATTGAACAAAAACACAACTAGATGTGTGTCTCAACAAGCCGTTTAAAGATCGCATTCGAGAACAGTGGAACGAGTGGATGTCTAGGGCGGAAAAGTCATTCAGATTACCGTAATAGGCTACCGTAAACACACACCCACTCGAGGTATTGTAGATTATGGAAGTTATAGATTATGGACAGTATCTTCCCACCGTTTTTTTTTCATTAGAATTTGAGTGAAAAGCAAGTACATGCTTACTTAATTTAATAAATTCAATACATTCTAAAATACGATTTGGGAGGGGTCGTCTTGTACGGCGAATATAGCCCGAAACCTACATTTTAACTTGAAAATTTCGGGGATCGTGTTATACACCCCCCCCCCCCCCCCGTCGTCTTATACGCCCAGCCGCCTTGTACGCCAACATATACAGTAATTTATTTCCCGTTATATAACATAAACCGGCCTTTAATACGCATCTATACTTTCATAATTTTTAGTAAAATTGTTTTATTGTTTTATATATTTTAAAATTATTTTGGTTTGTAATCATAATTTGATGATTCATAAAGATCGGTGAAAACATATGTAAAACAGGAAAGATCTGGTGTT
Source organism: Acanthosepion esculentum (assembly GCA_964036315.1). Classification (NCBI taxonomy): domain Eukaryota; kingdom Metazoa; phylum Mollusca; class Cephalopoda; order Sepiida; family Sepiidae; genus Acanthosepion; species Acanthosepion esculentum. Next base: position 50,774,467 of record OZ038493.1, on the reverse strand, counting down.
GCTCTAGTGCACTTTAAAAGGCAATGAAACTCTGTGCGTGTGTGGGGGGTGGGATGGTACTGCAAAAGTAATACCTCCTATTTTATTAAACTGAATGGTCGATGTCAGTTGTATAGCTGTAGAGGTTGAACGTTCCTGGCAATAAGCCGTGTCTTTTTTCTTCTTTTACCTTGATAGCAGTCTGGCAAAATGTCTCCAGACATGAAAGCGTGGACAAAGTAGAGTTTTGACATTGAATTCATAGATGTGAAACAAATGAATCCATTAACATTCATCTACACTTGCAGAACATCTACGGAGACCAATCAATGTAAATGAGCACAGTTACATGTTTAAACAATGGTAACAGCGATTTCCTTCTAATCCTGATTCTATCACAGTGGAAAAAAATATCGATGTAAATTATTTGTAAATAAAAGACAAGGCGTAAATTTCGATCAAATGGGAAAATATATTTGATGCAACCAATATTGAACCAGCCGTAATTTTGTTACTTTGTTTCACAACTAGGACGATATTGAAAAATGTCAACGTCTAAATCATGCAGCTAAACAAAAAAGACAGAAAAGGAACCTTTTTTCACCAAGAACATTGCACTTGTTAAAACTGTTAAGAATGAAGAATTGAATTTTATGTGGCAAAGTTTAGATCAGGCTAAAAAAAAAAAAGAAAAAAAAACAGAAAAAAGAAAAAAAAGACGTATCAAAAGAACATCTTTCAATTGACCTTGTTATTACCGTATACTACCTCGGTAATTTTTATGGTTCAAAAAAACATTTCTAGAATTTAAATAAAATCATAAATCAAATAGCGAACCTGAAATATGCCACTTCGAAAATTAGAAACAGAGGTAATCTGGTTAATTACAACGAAACAAATGTATAAATTCAGTTTCATATGTTATGATTTTATTAAAATTCTAAAAAATAACATTCTAAAAACCATAAGAATTACTGTGGGATGTACTTTTTGAAAAAACAAACAAACAAAATCAAAACTTTAATTGATATACACATATGCTTAATTGCAGTTTAATAAACTTGTAAATAAACAAATAGTGTTTAACATTTTTGCTGTCAATTCTCCAGACAAAGTTGTATAAATTCAGTTTCACATGTTATGATTTTATTAAAATTCTAAAAATAAGTTTTATACTCTTTAAAAGAATAAAAAAATACCGAGAGAATATACAGTAACAGCGATTTGAAGAGAATAAACCGTCCTTTTGTCAAGCGGTGCCTTTTTGTTTTGTTTTAGTTTCATGTTTTTTGCTTGGTCGTAAGATAAACTTTATCTTTTTTTCACCAAGAAAGGTATAAACTTTTATTTAAAATATTTTCTTCATCCTGTACAAGGCCCAAGAACCACTCGAGGTAGAGTGTTACAGAGTAAGTGGTAAGGGACACGATATAAATAAGATAAAATGCAATGGAAAAATTAAACCTTATAAAAAATTAAAGTTTCAGTTTCTTTACATTAAATGTATAAATCATTCAATTCACATTAAATAATTCTAAACTCGTTAACCTACGCTATCCAAAGTTTGAATAATGATATAACTGCATTGTAGCATTGTATTTATATATACATATCAATATCAATATATATATACCTGAATATATTACCTGAACATTGTGTTTAATCATTAAACAGACCTTCGCCTCTTGGTTTTGAGTTCAGTGTCCACTTTTATATTTACACACGTTCTATCACTTTAAAACATAAATATAGCATACATTTATTTAAAAGTATATTTTATCACACACACACACACACACAAACACACACACACACACACACACACACACACACACATATATATATATATATATATATATATATATATATATATATGTATGTATGTATGTATGTATGTATGTATGTGGATAATTAAAATCTCCGTCTTCTTATTATCATTATAATGCTCTATAGTCTACATTGAGCTCTCCTTGGATTTATATCCACCTCGGGACTATCCCTTCCAATCACAAACTGGTAAAACGGATAGATAGATAGATAGATAGATAGATAGATAGATAGATAATTGTCTATTTGGGCAGTAAACCCATTTTTATACAAGTTTCAATAAAAGCAACTGACAAGGTACTGTGTTTAAGTTTTTTTTATTTAATTTTTCTTGTGTTCCTGTTATTTTCTTTTCTGGACATAATTTATGTAGAAATTGTCCAAATGTTTTGGATGTCTAAGTGCTTCTGCCTATACTTTTAGCCTTTTTCAAGGATGATTTTTCTTTTTACTTTTAACTGCATGTATGATTTTTATGTATGTATCTAGAGTTATAGAAATGTGATATATATATATATATATATATATATATATATATATATATATATATATATATATATATATATATATATATATATATATATATATTAGAAAAGATAATGAAAACTTTATGCTACTTTCTGTTTTATTGTTTATTATCAGTATTTCGTAAATCTTAAGCTAAAAGCAAAGTTGCTAACAACTGATCCTTTGCCTTGTCCCTTTTTATATAATAAATAATAAGTTTCAATTCTTACATTTATTTAAATATACTTTTGTTGCAAATTTTACTGATGTATACAGCCAATCGTAATTTAAAACTCCCCTTAACATAAACATATCGTCACATTTATACACTATCAAGAAAAGCGTCTGCAAATGACAATTCACCCATCTAGATGCCGTGGACGCATTTTATATAGAATCACTTTGTGAGAATATGGATTGCGATAGTGCAGACTCTGTACAGATCTAACGAGTAACATTTAATAGAGAGAATCTTTGACTCTTTATTCAGTGGTCAGTTTAGTTAGTTCACGAGTTAGTTCCTTGAGTGGCAGCTAAAACAATTAGACTTGACTTTGTCCGAGTTAATCAAAACTTAAAAAAAAAAATAGTCCACAGACAAACATTACTTGTACTCGTTCCTTTATGCAAGTGCATACGAATCATTTCAACGAAAACAACAGCATCAACGTTAATGTAGTCGTCACCGTATTTGGTGTCCTTGACTGCCAGCAGGCAACTCTTCTATCTTTCTCTTACTCTTTCTCTCTCCTTAACTTATCTATTTATCTATCTATCTATCTTCTCTTTCTTTCCTGGTGTTGTATTTTGAAATCTTTTCATGACCCGATTCCCTTTGCTTATCCCACCCACAACTACCTCTTCTAACGCCTTATCTAAACACTAAGCACCAAATTTCAACGCACTCTTAATGTACGAATAGGCACGTACGTCACCATCAACATTATTGCCTGAATAAAAAAATTAAACGTATTCACCAAAACATTTTAACACACGTGGCGTTCTTTCTTAAATGCCAAATCATAGTGCAACTCATGTTCATAACTGGAAGCTTATCTCAAAACTCAACGGTAGGTGGGTGAAAAAACTTTTAGTTTCGGCTTTGATTTGAGGTAATTCGCTGCTGAAGTCGGCTTAAGTAATTCAAAGAAAAAAAGCAGAGATTAAGAGCAGGATTAATTTGATTAGAAAAGTTAATTCTCTTTATCGTGGTATATTTTTTTCTTTACTATGGTCTTATTACAATTAATATATAATTCAGATCTATCATTTTCCACCTTGTTAACAAGGGTTTACCAAAATGCATTTTAATCTTTGAATTAATTATCGGTGTTAAAACAATTTTAATAAAACAAAAAACATATCAGAACGATGAATTCTGAATCAAAAATACGAAATGAAACAAAATAAACATGAGACTAACTCGTTTCATTGTTTAGAAATGCAGTAAATATTGTTATGCTGACTTATTTTGTCATAAATGTACTTTTTATGATAATGAAAGTAAAAAAGTAGATGTAGAAAAAATAACTTTTAATTTGCGCGGTCTAGCAACAGGGTCAGGGATACGGTTAAGCTTTCATACACCCCGTTTACAATATCTAAAAATATCGGATTAAAATTGTTGAAGTTAATTATGAAATTAACTTCATATAACAAAGCTCTTAATGATTTTTCCATAAATTTTGTTGAAAATATCACGTTTGCTCCTATTTTATGCTTATTTTAACGGTAAACTAAGCTAAAATTCAACATACTTTTTAAAAGACCTTTTAGAAAGAAAAACACAGATTATTCATAAATAATCAAATTATATCATTAATATATATATATATTTAATAACAATATCATAGATACAAATATTAAATTAACTTTATGTAATAAATAATAACATTTTTATTTTAAATAAATTTCGCAATGTAAAAACAGAATCGAAGAAAGTCTTCAGTAAAAAAAGTCAGTTAAAAACGATACATAAAACATTAAAATTAACTTTCTTCCGGGAGACATTCTAACATTTGTAATAAGAAAGACTAGAAAAAAATCAGAATAATATTTTTTTGTTAATCACGTAAAATGAAAATATTATATTTCCGGTATAAGAAACGTGGTAAAAATTCAACATATATTTTTTTTCATTTGTTAGAAACAGAAATACAGATTGCACAAAAATTAAGTTGATCATTAATGTATTTGCTTTTATAAATAAAAAAAAATCATAGAGAAGAGTATTAAATTAACTTCAAGTGAAAAATGTTGTATTAATTTCCAGGTAACAACACCTAGAGTCCTAAATTACATTTTTTAGTACATTTCGCACAAAAAATGTTTGTTTTTTTGCAATGAAAACATAAAATAATATAGCAAGTCCGAAGGAAATGAAATAAATAAGTCTTATATTTACTTCAGTTAAACAAGATAAAGTTATTCCAAAAGTAAAAAACAAAATTTTTTTAAGCTAACTACAGCAACGAACTATCGCAAACCCAAATCGAAAATAAAAATGGCAAAGATTTTTAGTTTCGATTTAGGTTTGCAGTAGTCTATCGCAAATCTCGCAAAGGACGAGATTTGAAATAGGCCTCCTGTACTGGGTGAGACTTACACTATGATTTAGTCTTTAAGTAAAGAACGTCATGGATATACAAGATCACAACTCCTAAAGAAAAAGCAACTCTGCATATATACAGGGTGCGATGTGTAAATTGTCGCCATTTTATATTTCTAATTTCGCTCATGTATGTTGTTTGTTTTTTATTTTGTCATCCGCACAGTATATTAAGGTCAGCTGGGCACCGTCTATAATAAAGAGAGCACCATGGCACAATTCACCCCGCCAGAAATTTGGAAACGGCATGCTTGGCATTCGCACCGGCAGCATCAATACGAACATTTCAGAGTGTTTGGCTGTCAATCTGAGGACAGTGCAGAGGATTCGGAAATTATATAAGTCTAATGGTGATTATGAAGGTACGGCAGCTCAGAAAACTTACTCTAATCGTTCTGATGATAAAAGAACTCCCGAATATGTTAGTGAGGGCCTCAAACTCAACACGAAATCCTACATCAAGTGACTTGAGGAGGTAGTACTGTTCTGGGTTGAGAGGGTAGCTTCTGAAAGACCCCATGTCTAGCAACAGGACTCTGCACCATGCCACACAAGCAGGAGCACCCAGTCGTGGCTGTCAGACAATTTCTGCAATCACATCACCCCTTACATCTAACTCCCCAGACTGCACCCCACATGATTATTATGTGTGGGGAGCAGCTGAGCGAGAGACCCCCCCAAAACTCCTTATAACATGAAAAATGAACTGCAGGTAAGGATTATGGCAGCATTCACCAACTTAAACAAGGAGACCGTCCACAAGTGTTACAGGAGATTCCGAAGTCGTCTGGAGGACGTGGGTGAAGCCAATGTCGATTTTATTAAATAAAGTTACTGATTAGTATTTCAAGATATTTTTCTGTAATTTTGGTAAATATATATGAAACGTCAATGTTATTTTCAATTTTGTGTAATTTAGACATTTTATCCATCGCACTCTTGATATATATATATATATATATATATATATATATATATATATATATATATATATATATATACAGTGCTGTGCAAAAATAAGTGAACCCCTAAGATAATAATTTAAATAATTGTCTCATTTTTACAGATATCCAACAAATCTTAATTAAACTAGATCTTCATAAAAAAAACTTTATTAAATGAATTAAAACAACTTTCAAAGATTTTTATCACGCTATAATAACAATATTAATTAAAAATTAAGAAGTGCAAAAATAAGTGAACCCTTACATTTAATATTTTGTAACTGCTCTTTTTGAGGTTACAATGTCAACCAAGCTTTTCCCATAATTTTAAGACGTTACTTCAGTAGTGAGTGCCGATTTTTGACCATTCTTCTTGGCCAAACACCCACAATGGCTCGATTTTTACCTGGGTTACCTATTTCGGTTCATTATAAAGTTAAATGAGATTAAAAACAACAGAAAGTTGTAATTGAAAAAAAATTACCCCAGTGAAAAAAATTATAATGGCGCGCGGGCGCGCGTGTGTGTGTGTGTGTGTGTGTGTGTGTGTGTGTGTGTGTGTGTGTGCACTCTTTCTGTTTCCTATTTTAGTCACAATTCCAATAACGAAATAAAACTAGGAGCTGCTCTCGAATATTGTCTCCAATCATTGGTTAACTGGGAAATGGCTTATAAATTTTAACGCGTCCAAATCAAAACTTTTTTCTACCTGCTATCAACATGGCTGATGCTAACTTCCAGGAAAGCAACGTTTTGTGCCCTCAACATTGACTTATGGTTGTTAACTTTTGCGCTTTCTTGGGCTCACGTTTTCCAATATGAAGTGAAGTGATTATATTGAATTAAATGAACGTTGGTTTACCGTCTCATATCAGAGAATTTTTCTCGTAAGAATCCATCTTACTGCTTATTATACTACTGCTATATCTGATTGTTGCTCCTGCTATATATCTGGAGATTCTTGACAAAATCCAAATAAGGGTCAGTAATGTAATCGATCCTAACCTGGCATCTCAACTTTAAGTCATTTTCCCACAACCATGATGTGGATTCCCTGTCTTTTCTAGAAATATTTACAATGAAATTGTTCTGATGAGTTTTCCTCTTTGGTGCCTTGGCAATTAGGTTTCGCGGTTTTACTGTTGAACTAGCCAGACGTAACTGTAAATTCTATTGTTACATAATAGTTTAGCAGACTATTATTTTTAGGGGGAAGTATATCTATGCTCTAACTTCCCCAGGTTGACCTTAGGGATCAGATACAAGACAAAATAAGGAAGTCGATTTTGATTGGCTAAACGAGCGTGGGGATGATAAAGCTATAGAAAGGTTTTTGAAAGAGTTGGTTCTTACACGTCAAGCAATGTAGACGCGTTGTTTTTCGTGTCTGGAAACTGCTCCCCATTGGAGGGGGAGAATGACCCCACTGGCTAGTTAGATGATGTATATATCGACTAGCTAAGTTAGAATTCCCTCTGTGTTGAATTTCATTCATTTCTGAACCCAAACCGGCTAGCGATCACCGGCCGAGAGAAGACGAGAGAGAGAGAAGATACAACATATGAGTGAATCGATGTCGTCGACCAAGACCACCCTACCAAATATATATATGCACATATTGACAAAAGCAGGGGAACTACATACAGGTACGCACACAAACCCCACACAACTTAGGAAGTATGTGTGTATGTATGTACGTATTTATGTGTGTATGTATGTGTATACTGATTCCATGTAACTTGGGAAGTTTGTGTGTGTATGTATGTATGTGTGTGTGTATGTCTGTGTGTTTATGTACTGATTCTTTGTAATGGGACGGTATGTGAGTGTGTTTGTGTGTGTATGTGTGTGTGTGTGTGTGTATCTATGTGTGTGTGTGTGTGTGTATGTGTACAAATGTGTTTACTAATTCCTCTGAGTGAGACAGTGTGTATGTATGGAGAGGGAATATACACATATATACACGCATGCTGACAGAAACACACGAAAATGGAAATAGATTTAAGAACACACAGGGGTCATTAAAAGATAAGAATGCCGATAACTACTTCATCATTTCTCGGACCAATCTTAATTGTTTTATAACCCTTCACTCAGAACTTTTCACTGCCAGTTCAAGAAAGACATTTGGGTCACTAACACAAGCAAAAGATGATGTCTCATATAGAGAATATTTAACATCGAAAAACCTAAAGGAGAAAAAGTTAATTATTTTTAATAATATGTGGAAATCTCCACCCTTTGCCTGATGACGGTCACGAGACCGCAAACACGTGTAGCAAACTTATGGAAAATAAAGCATAATATTTTTTAAAAATCATCCACATTACAACCAAAAACGTTTGCGGTTTCTCTCTTCTTTTTAATATATATATATATATATATATATATATATATATATATATATATGTATGTATATATATATATATATATAATTGTTGCATACCTGTGCAACTAAAGTTTCTTTTCTACGACCATAATGGCAAAAAAACTAACGGTGTTAGTATGGAAAAGCCACTCAGTCTGTACTTCTCTGCCTACCATATGTTCCACGTAGAAAACAAGATATTACAACAACAAAAAAATACTAAACCGAAAATGATAGTAGATGATATTTTTATTTTACCAAAAAAAAAAATTGATAATCTCAAAACCACATTTGAAAAAAATCTGTCCTTAACTTTACCTTTGATCTTAGTAAAAAGAGATATTTTTACTAAGTTCTCGTAAAAATTCACTAGTAACACATTCACTACTTTGCTGTACAAAAACTCCACTAGCAGAAACTCTTGCCACCTTAATTTTAAAACTGAATGCTCACTTAGATATAAAATAGTAGTTATTAAAACATTCCTCAAGAGACAACACAAGAATTCATTCTCGCGTCCCATCTTCCTTAAAGACTCAATAATGTGAAACAGACGCTGGTTTTCCTAATTACCTCATCAACCACCAGATTAGATTATTTCTTTCTAAAGTAACTAATAATGATAATGAACATACAGATAAAAACAATGATATTAATATCTTCTATAAAAGTCAAATACACTTTAACTATAAGCAAGATGAATTTTCTCTTAGAAACATTATAAAGAAATACACAACTCCAGTCGAACTGAACAACCTGTTTTAATTTTTAATTAATTTAATTTTCTTGTTCTGGGTTTAATTTAATTTTCTGGTCGACTGGAGTTGTGTATTTCTTTATAATGTTTCTAAAATAAAAACAATCCTTGATAATGGCTAAAAATATAACCCAAAGCGTTCGGATATGCGGAACATTTGGACCATTTTTACACGTTTTATGTTCAGAAAAAAAACACACTTATACGAACCCAAGAAAAATGAAATAAAAAATTTAACACACACACTATATATATATATATATATATATATATATATATATATATATATATATATATATATATATATATATATATAAATATATATACATATATATATATATGTATATATATATACATATACATACATATATATATATGTATATATATATATATATATAAATATATATACATATATATATATATGTATATATATATACATACATATATATATATATATATATATACATATATATACTTTTATATATATATAAATATATATATATATATATATATATATATATATATATGTATATATATATATATATCATAATCTTACAGATGTCTATATTGACGGCTATAAACTTATTGATCTGGATTAAACATCAATTTTAATATAGAGATATAAATATCAGAAATATATAGTGTGGACATGGAAATCACCACACGATATGCAGTGATGATTTCTATGTCCACATAAATACACCAAATTTTAAATAACGTAATTGTATCCAGCTCATGGAAACCAGAAGAGAATAGTCGCTTAAAAAAAAAAGAAAAAGAAAGAATATATATGGGCTCAGGGGGTATTATGCGTCAACTGTAACTTATAATTTTCTCATAAAACTGATACTATTTTACAATGGGACAGGAAGCTCAAAGCGGATGACGAAAACAGGAAAAGTTGGGGTTTTTTTTTTGGGGGGGGTTGTTTTTTTTTAAAAAAAAAAAGCAAGACGTTTTCGAAATTGGCGTCGGGCCACCTGGGACGAAAGAGCCGTACCATACGGAATCACCTGATAATTTTTTGCACCATTTTCTACATCACGAGACGCTTCCAAACGCCTGATCGTATCATCGAAATCGTACGAGAGATGTTTTTGTTTCTGAACGGTTCAAAGACAATCCCTGTTCCGAATTACTTCATGATATTATGGTGTGATTGCGTAAAAAAAGTTTAACATCCATGAGTCAATGTTGAATAGTGTTCTCGTGCGGGAAAATCTTGCTGGAAGTAAAAATAGCGGTTTGTAAAAGAAAATAAGACTGAAAAAAAAACGGCAAAGTGAATATTTTAAACCTTTTGAAATTCTGCTCTGAAGTATTTTCATTAATGTAGAGATTATCCTTTTATTTAATTACTAGCCCAGAAACCGCCCTTCGTGCGGACTCTAGGCTACTTTTTGCGGAGGGCTTTTGGGCCTTCGACCTTTTACCTCCTATAGATGTAAAAGTTATAAGAATTTAAAAATAATAAAATTATTTTATCTTTATTCGCTACCTAATCCGGCATAATTTTTCTTTGTGTACGCAAGCGATCTCCGTAGTTTATTCACATTTATTTTGCGCGCAATTTTTATTTTCTTTTAAAATCACCATTCTTTACGCTCTCTTCACATAAATCACTCTTATAAGGCATTAGGGAATTCGAACTATGTAATATTTCGAATACATCATAGTACGCGTACTAGGAAAAAAGAAAACATATGAGCAACGTACCTTTCCCCGCTTAAATTTTAATTACGGTTTAATTAGACGATATCAACTGCGACGTAAAGCGAAATTAAAGTTAAACCTTTAATAAAGAATTTGTTCAAACCTTTGACTCTTTTCATTCTGTTCGATATTTAAATTTAACTTTAAATAAGTTATCTATTTAATTTTTAATCGTTTATAACTACAGTAATTACTACCTGTTACTTCTAGTTGTTTATGATTCGCCGAGATCGAAAAACGGACGGACGGACGGACGGACGGACGGACGGACACTCGTACACTGCGCTTTATTTATATAGATTCGTCTTTTTGTTGCCTTTTTTTAACAACATTTTTAGCGGATCTTTACTCTGGCCATCAAATTCAATTTCATAAATTCAGTATTTAAAAGTTATGAAATGCGTATCACTGAAATAAATACGATAAAATATTGTAATAAAAATTAAAAAAAAAAAGAATGAAAATCTAGCTTTTTTTTTCAGTAGCTTGCGAGATTAACAAACTAACCTTTATATAATTGCGAGTTTATTTTTCTATTATACCGCCATGACAAAAGTAATCAGACAACATTATCTATAATAAAGCGCAATCTCGGCGAATCATAAACAACGTGAAGTAACAAGTAGTAACTTCTGTAATTAAAAACGATTAAAAATTAAATAACTCATTTAAAGTTAAATTTAATTATCGAACAGAGTGAAAGGTTTAAAAAAACAATTCTTTATTAAAGGTTTAACTTTAATTTCTCTTTTCGACCCAAATGCAAACTGTAATTAATCTGTAATTAAAATTTAAGCGGGACACGATACGTTGCTCATATGTTTTTTTTTCTTTTTCTAGCACTAATAATGTGATGAATTCGAAATATTACATAGTTTGGTTTCCCTAATGTCTTTTAAGAATGACTTTATATGAAGGGATCATAAATAATGGTGATTTTAAAAGAAAATAACAATTGCGTGCAAAATAAATGTAAACAAACTACGAAGATCGGTTGCGTATACGAAGAAAGATTATGCCGAATTAAGATGTCGAATAAAGATAAAATAATTCTGTTATTTCTAAATTCTTTTAACTTTTACGTACATAGAACGCTTATGGTAAAAGGCCAAAGGCCCAAAAGCCTCCCACGGGAGCTAGCCTAAAGTCCACCCGAAGGGAAACTTCTAGGCTAGTTTTCAAATAAAAACTTTGTTCAGTACTTTAAACTTTCGTGGATATTATATGAAGTAGATTTAAATTTGATTTAATTGATATTAACAGATTTTTTTATTTACTTATTACTCTTTAAGCCATTGCATGTACCAGATCTGCCATCTTCTGTTTTTGGATAGCTCTTTCGAGGCTTCATTAAAAACATAAAACAATACTGCGTAGTTGTCTGGACATTTTCCTTGTTTCATTATTAAAATTCACTCGACTCCAGTAGGATTGAGCTCGACATTTAGTTTATTCCAACATTTGTCATTGGATATCGGGATCTCTCCGACAAAATGTTGCCCCACTTTTTCAATCTTTACTGTAAATGCAATTCATAGACTGGTTTTGACGCATACTTTCACGTCTGTTGTCTTGTAAGGAAGATCTTCTTTTCGTTTTTGAATCTCTTCACAGAAAACTTCTTTTTTCTGATAGCTGAAGTTGACTTGAGTGAGATACAATCATTTTTTTTCCGATATGAAATCCATACACGGCTTAGATGAAATAATGAGATAAAATACCTAGTTCAGAGGCATTTTGGTTTGATTCATTTTACTCTCGGATTTTAAGTGTCAAGTCCGAATAATAATATGCAGATTCTGAGATAAATATCCAGAAACAATTGACCATCTTGTATCAGGTTGTACGGTGCTGGCACCGACTGAATATAAAACCCGGCATGTTAGAGTGGGCCAATATCTACACTGGAAAATCTAACTTTTACGGAAAGGAAACTGCTAGAAATTGGTATGAACGCCACCCAAACTCGGTTACGGAGATAGGACCTGTAACAATTTTATGGGACTTTACAATAAACACAGACAGAACAATCAAATCTAGAATTGCCCAGATAACGTGATTAGAGACCGAAAAGACAAAAAGTGCCTCCTTATTGACATGACAGTCCCTGCAAACTGCAATGTATCTTTGAATACCTTCGAAAACTATCAAAATACAAGGACCTTGAAATCGAAATCTCCAAAGTGTGGCACATGAGAACATCAACAATTCCAGTTGTAGTTGGAGCCCTCGGATTGATTGGAAAATATATTAATAGACTCACTGAAGGGATTCCTGGTAGCCCATGTCTTAAAGAAATGCAAAAAATTGTTCTTACGAGTACAGCCCACACCTTACGAAGGGTTTTATCTATGTAAAAATATGTCTACTTTTCTTTTCAAAATTGGTCAGTGGAAAATGTCATAATGCTGTTTCTGATCTTAGGTCTCAACCGGAAAGAAATGAGTACACACCAGAAATCAAAGGAAATGAAATAATAATAATAGATACAAAGTAAACAAAAAAGTATTTAATCACCTACTCTACATAGTTGATCTCAAACTCTTTGCCAAAGACGACAATGACTTGAAGGGTCTCCTGAATACTGTAAATGTTTCAGTGACGATTGTCAAACCGGGTAACCTTCAGGGAATGTTGAACTCGACCCTATTTAATCTATGGGAGTAGATTGTTTTCATTCTGTTGTCGGTGTCTCGGAATGTCTTGACTTTAGCACTGTTCAGTTATTGTTAGTTCTGTTGAGACTGAGTTTCAGTTTTTACTAATTACCTAAGAGATTGAACTCACAATTTCTATGCTGACCATGCCCAGGGATATGTCGACTAGTTCTTATTTAGTATCGGCCTGTTTTTTCACCGATTTGAAGTTTGAACTTCTCTGACTATGGGCTGAACTCATAATTGCTACGTCACCAAATTCACGAAACAACGCCTACTAGATTAAAGCGATGCTTTGTGAAATCGTAGAATTGTTATTAATCATTTGATGTTAGTAAAAATTTTAAGATATATTTATACATGTAATATGAGTATTTCAATTTAAAATGATATTGAAAAAATTTATAATAAATTGTTTTGTAGGTGACGGGATTTATTATGTAAGCAAATCGAGAGAAACTTGCATTATCGTACCCGATAGCGTTTAAAGGGTGTTTCATTAAGACGGATCAAAGTCAACAGTAAATAAATCAGTGTTATTGTGAAAATTTATTTATTTCTCTATTGGATCATGTTATTTAAGTCATGGCAATTATGTGTGAAAAATAATATCACTCAAATGGTCAAAATTTTTGATGACGTCTCTGCATAGATGCTCCTCGATCTCACCAATATATCTTATTATCTCATCCTTCAGCTGTTGAATTTCCGTTGGCTTGTTGACAAAGACCTTACTTTTGAGATGATCCCCAAAGGAAGAAATCTAAAGGCATCAAGTCGCACGATCAGGGTGGCCAATAGACTTCGCTGTTTCGAGAGATGATGCGACCTGGGAATTTCGCATTGCATTTCTGTTTGAACGTCCATTTTCGTAATAGGCTTCGATAACTTTAACATGTTGTTTGTTCATCTTTCCACGGTAGAAATTTCCAATGACTTAAGACTTGTTAAATCTGAAAGAAAAAGAAAAATTTATTAGACGCTTAAACTTAAATTCACATTTAAAATCGGTCCAAATCATTGGAACAGCCTTTAGAATTCGAAATCCGAAAGATATAGGCAACTGAAACACACATTTGATTCATGCAATATCCCATCTACCTGGATAGAGTATTTTTTATTTCGCACCTTAATATGGATTCCATGAGATTCTAGAATCTTCACCAGTTTCGCATTTGCTGGTTTTGTTAACGTTTCTTTTGTCTCGACTTTAACCTTTCTTGCAATCATTTTTATTGCTTTCTAGATATCTATCCTCCAAATTTGCATTCCAAAATGTATTTCTTTTAATAACGACCCACAAATTTACTTTTGGATTAAAATGTGGAGAGATTGAAGGCCATTCGGTTAATTTAGTGTCTTTCAAGTCATTTTTGAAAAAATGGGCAATAGTCATCTTTCCAGAAGGTGAAAATGCATTGCATACACTTTAGCTTAAAGTTTCTTGATTTTGATCTAAAACGTCTTGTCGAAGAACCTAAACAATTCTCTATATTATCTTGATACCATCATCAATTGTTGTGGTAGGATCCACCTAATCTGCATAGGTGACTACCGACTATATAAATAATGGTTGGTACCGGAAGACAGGGGGGCGAATACAGAGATCCAGCTAGAGACTCTGCCCGACTGCGACTTAGTCAATACATTCTCCAGGAACGTCTTCCCAGAAATATACAGAAATACTATATGTAAATATTGTGTACATTTTCTTGTTATAATACATTCTTGTTCTAAGTACATTTTGTGTTGCATTATTATTCCATGCATTAGTCGAGATTCAACAATGAGTCAAGACTCAACATCAATTTTGTAAGCACCGACATTTTTACTGTTTACGATACGAGCATAAAACATTATTCAATTTACCTGCTGTTTTCTTTTAATCCCCGCTAGGTGACTATTTCCATAAAGATCTCAAACCCTAGCGAAATCATCCATCCAATGTAGCTCTACATTCATTACTACAAATTACATTTTAATAATCAGTTTTACTTAACCTCATTATCCAACAATCTCTTAGTTATGTTTACTTAAAAGTGGGAACTTAGTCGCTTTCATGTCTTCAGACAGTTTCTTAATCTGCGTTTTTTCTCTCTGTTTATATTCTCAAAACCAGATTCTTCAAATATTTTTGTTGCTTAATCTATTTCGCTTGTTTATCACCCTTTTAATTTTTCTTTTCACAGCATTCTTAGATTTCCGGTCTATCTCGCCAATGTTTTTAATGTCTTTGATTTTTCTGTGGTCCCTATTCATACTTTTTCGTAATTTTCAATGTTGTGTTTCCATCACTCAACAAGTGTATCTTGTTTTTCTTACGACCCATAACAATATATATATATATATGTGTGTGTGTGTGTGTGTGTGTGTGTGTGTGTGTGTGTGCGTGCGTGTGTGTGTGTGTGTGTGTGAGTGAAATTTGAAAAAGCAAATATCAGGAATTATACTATTACATATATTTATTTACAATCTGATAAACAATCACCAATCTGCAAATAACTTCCGGTAAATTACTTCCGGTAAAATCAACCGGATATGTCGAAATATTTTGGGAGCTGAGAAACGGAAAAATTCAGCTAATTTAATTCCTAGGGCAAACTTTGCACTAAACTAGAAACAGAGAAAGGTTTTGTTTATTCAGCCTTAAAAATCTGCAGTAACTACAAAAACTGTTCTGAATTTGTCTTTAATTCTTAACTAAACTTTCATATCTAACATACTCGTACACGAACGCAGATAGATAGATAGATAGATAGATAGATAGATAGATATGAATAGACTATAGTCCTGGATATGACGATAAACTACATCCGGCAGCAAGGCCTCCCATCGGGAGATTGTAGTGTTTGAGGAGCGTGGAACTACCTTGCTGTTGTTCCCAGGTCGGGGTAGTAGCAACGTTTGGGGTCCCAGCTACTGGCAAATAGTGAACTACCAAACAAAAACAAAATACAATGAAAGCCTAAAAATACATTTCATTTGTAAATCAAAATGATCAGCAATACATTTTATCTGTAGTTGAAGTCATAAAATTGTGTTAAAAATATTTAGATTTCGGCATTAAATAGCCCATACATGTTAATATGTCGCTAAGCGAAATTAAACAACTACCATGAAAGAACTCTTTCATGACATTAAGCCATAAAATATCCTAGAATTTCTTAAGAAATCAAAGACATGCATCACTGCCTCTAGTAATTATATCCACACAAACAAGTATATACACAAAAGCTGAATATCATCTACCATGTATTCAATTGTGAAAGCAGAATAACATATATCATATTTCTATTACTTCAAGCTCACAAGGAAATTAAATTTCAGCATTAAATGACCCATAAGGATGTTGATAGGCCGTTAAACAATCAAATCAAATCAAATCATGAAGAGTGTTTTTCTTGACTTATTTCCTTGAAAAGGATCAACGATATTTGAAAGTAGACGAAAGGCACTTTCTTTCCATCCATCTGCAGACATCTTTGTCTTCGGTGACTTTAATGCTCACCTTGACACATGATTGAAAAATCCTAAAGGTACTGATGTTGCCGGTATTCGGACATTAAATTTTTCCATTGCCCAATCTCTTACTCAAATCGTAGACTTTCCTGCTTGTTTCCTTAGCAATACCGAGTAACAGGTTTTTCTAATTGATTTATTTCTTACCTCCTCTCCTCGTTCTTGCCGAGCTTCGCAATACTATCCTTTTTTGTAAATTGGACCACTCTATGGTATCTATTGATATTTCGTTCCAATGATTTATTAAGCAGGAACCACCTGTCCATAAGACCCTTTCCCATTACCAGCATGCTCCGTGATTTTCTTCGTGACGTTTTATGAACTGCCATCTTCAACCTTCCAATTGGAAATTACGCCACTGGGGTTTCTTCTTAGGTTAAAGCCAACATGGACGCTTTTATCCCTTCCCAGAAATACCAGGTGAGACCTCGATCCTATACATAGTCCCCACCAGCATGCTTGGCCGCTATAGCACACAAGAAAAACTATTTTCGGCTATACCAATGTGACACCTCTCGTCACAACAGGTGCTTATTTGTTACTACTAGTAATAAATGTAAGTGAGTCCCCGAAAAAACTAAGTCCCTGTTTCAAAGAGAATGAGGCACTGCATAGTCTCTAACAACTTTGGCTCTCGTGATCAATGGCGGCTCTGTAATAGAGTATTAAATAAGTCCAAGGTCTCTATCCGCACTCTGCAATCAATTTGATGTGTTATCATCCTCTGCTGATAAAGCCGAATGCTTTGCCCACAAATTCTCCTCAAACTCTACTCTTGACTCATCTGGGGTACCCCTGCCTAACTTCCCAATTAGAAGTGAATCTGTTGAGTGATATGCATATATCCCCTTCCATGTTTTCTGTTATCATCTCTAACCCTGACCGCCACAAAGCATGTGGACCCAATGGTACCACTGTAATTAAGAAGTGTGTTCCAGATCTAACTTTTGTTCTCTCTAAACTGTATAATAAATGCCTCGCTGCCTTCTGTTTTTCTGCCTGCTGGAAGTCATCGTCTGTTGTTTCAGTTTTTAAGAATTCTGGTGAACCGTCCGACCCTCCCAGTTATCGGCCTATTAGTCTTCTACCTCTTTTGGGGAAACTCCTAGAGGCCCTAATCAATGCTGAAATGGTCTATCATCTCTCATCACGGGGCCTTTTCTCATACAAGCAATACGGTTTTCGTTTCTCCATGTCAACTGCTGATGTTCTGACGATAATTGCGGAAAGAGTCTATCATGTTCGAGATAAAAAAAAAAAAAGGTGAAGCCCGGGCTGTAGCGTTGGATATCTCGAAAGCCTTTGACAGGGACTGGCATACTCCACACACTGAAAACTTACGGTGTCTCCGGACACATTTTTAAGCTGATATAGTCTTTCCGATCAAATCGCAAAATGAAAGTTATCCTGAACACCCACTCATCTATATCCTTTCATACTAACGCGGGTATCCCCCAGGCCTCCATCCGCTGTTTTTAATTTTCATTAATGACCTTTCCGATGACATCAGCTCTCAATTTGTCATCTACACTGACGACACAGCCATTTACAGCTGCCTTGATAGCAAGACTGATTAGTCTAACAAGATCAAAATTGCAACCAATGTCCAAAACGACATCACGTCCGTCGTTAACTGGGACAAAAGATGGCCTGTTAATTTTAATGCCCCAAAAACTAAACTTCTTTAACATATTTATAAGTATACCATTCGTCTATGATTAGAATATTGCTACCATATATGGTCCGGTGCTCCTGCTATTTACCTTGAGCTCCTTTATAAAAATCGAAAGAATCAGTAATAATATTGGTCCTAAGCGCAGTACTAGACAGGCGTTGGGATCTCATCAATTTACAGTTGAGCTGGCTAGATGTAACCGTAAGTTCAATGCTAACAGATTCTTTTCTCGCACTTCTCGCCTGTGGAACTCTCTTCCAGCTGTATAATTTCCTGCCAACTTTAATCTTCAAAAATTTAAATGCAATGTCAATCGCTATCTACTGTCCTCTTGATTACTTTTTTTTCTTTTTCTGCTCATTATTAATGTTTCTGTTCTTAATTTTCCCACACCCTGTAACCCCTTGCGTTTTAGTGGCTTTACTGCCTTGCATGGGGTGATACCGATTAAAAAAATAACCTAACACACAAGTTTAATATCATATAATATTAATCTGTACCTAAATTCAGCTCTAACGTCCATTCTCTACCTATTGAAACATGTGTGTGTGGGTGTAGATAGATAGATAGATAGATAGATAGATAGATAGATAGATAGATAGTTAGATAGATAGATAGATAGTGGCGATCCACTCGTATCCGAGGATGCCTGCCTACTGGCTAATCGCCGTTGCAGACAGGAATTAGCCGGGTATCTTCGGATTCAACACCCACAGAGCCCACGAATGTGGTTTATACTGCAACTATGCTGAGCGGACCTTAGTTACTTTCTGAAAGAAGGTCAGCACGCTCACGATGACTTGTGACTTCGTGCTACCACAACCACCGACGGGTTCCGTCTACCCAATTTCACTCACAAGGATTGGGTCAACTCGTAGTATGGTTTTTCTGGCACTTTCCAAAGGTGCCGCACGCTGGGATCACCTCCTTCCGGTCGACCTGGGTCGATTTTTTCCATGGTCAGAAATTGAACAGAGAGAGAGAGAGAGAGAGAGAGATACATACATACATACATGTATGAATACATACATTTGTAAGTAACGGATGTTTTATACCAGAATTATTTATTATTGCTACAGACGTTATATTTTATTGGCACACGTCTTTGAGTAGATAGCTCTGTTATTTTAAACATTTAAATTAACGTTAACCGAAAAGGTGCTTCCCGACCGGAATGTTTTTTTTTCTAAGCATCGAACCTTTCCAGCAAGAAAGCCACTTTTTAAAAACACTTTTTGAACCGAAACGTGGTGATAACAATAAAGATGAAAATATTGGTCCGAATGTAAATATTAATTTGACTGTTTTAAAATAACGCGATTCCGAGTCAAACACGCGTCCCCCCTAAATATACAGTTTAGAGTAACAGGAAATAAAGTTTAGATTTAAAAATTCTATTAATTGCTTAAAACTTGTTGACCATTACCTCGGGTACGAAAATAACGTTAGACAAATATATATATATATATATATATATATATATATATATATATATATATATATATATATATATATATATATATATATGTTCGACTCTACCATCGAATTCGACGTATGAGGGTCAAGCAGATCAGTTCCTAGGAATCGACAGCCAGACACCAGCACATGTGATTTGATTATAGTATTGAAGGTTTTGTGCAGAACCATCCACGCTTTTTGAAGGGCCAAATACAGGGACCTGGTTCACTACGTGCCACAAGGTTTCCAAACGACACTCCTCAGGTTTTGAATTCAAAGTTGTCCTTCTCCTAGACCAGTTGCCATCTTTAATGAAAGGGCAAAATATTAACACATTTAATTTGAAGTCTTCTTTACTTTCAGCAAACGTATCGTTTCATACTTGAACGCCGACTTTGCGTGAATGAGTTTCGAGGAATAAATAAACATTCACACCCGGATAAAGAAGAAGGGGTTGAAATTAGAAGAGGGATCTTCGTTTTGGAATTGCTCAAGGAATATTTTTGGTAAAATAGAGACGAACACGTTCCCACGAGTGGACAATCCTAGACGGAAGTAATTTCATTTCATACCAAAGGCTTAACAGAAATCACCAAAAGAATATACATACATATATATATATGTGTGTGTGTGTGTGTGTTTGTATATATATATATATATATATATATATATATATATATGCGTGTGTGTGTATGTGCACGAGCGTATATGTGTGTGTGTGTGTGTGTGTGCGCACGCGCGTATACTACAGTTCAAAATTTTGAAACCACCCCCTGTATTAACATGAGATGAACTTAACAGAAGAGTGAAAAAACAATGAAAAGAAGATGTCTTAGAGTCACTGAAAAAAATGGAATCAATTATCAAATTTATACATTGAGAAACTTTTGCAACAAATGCCAAAAATTTATGCTGCTGTAATCAAAGCTAAAGAAGGACATTTTGGCGAGAGCAAAATTATAATAAAATGCTTTCTTTCTTTTTGACATAATAACATTTCGAATAAAAAATTATATCTCACTTTTTTAAACTATGTATAATAATTTTCTCTTATTTAAAGTACGAAGCAACTGCTTTTGATGCCAATTTATATATATATATATATATATATATATATATATATATATATATATATATATATATACGTCTGTGTGTGTGTTTGGGCACCAATCCCTCTTTTATACAAGTTTCGTTAAAGACGTCTGAGAAGGTACTGAGATTAAGCATTTTATTTAATTTTTCTTGTGTTCGTGGTAGTGTTTTCTTTTCTGAACACAAAGTATGTAAAATTGTCCAAAATTGTCCCTGCGCTTTCGGCTATTCTTTTAGCCAATATCAAGGACGATCTTTTTTTTTAACTGAATGTGTGTGTTTTTTTATATATGTATGAGGTTATAGGAATGTTTTTCTAAGGGAAAATTCGTATAGACAACGTGTATTTGCCTTTGATAGAAAATGTTGTTTTTATCTGTATGTTCAGTATTCCTATAAGTTACATTATAAAGCAATAGTTTCATCTGATGGCCGATGAGGTAAGTAGCAAAACCATTGTTAACTAGCGTCTGTTTCACATTATTGAGCCCTTTAAGAAAAAGGGAACGAGAGGATGAATTCTCGTTTGTACTCTCGAGGAAATTTTCTTTATAACTACTATTTTTTATCTAAATGAGCATTCACTCTTAAAATTAGGGTGACAAAAGTTTTTGCTCGTGTTTTTTTTTTGTTTATTTTTGGGTTTTTTTTTTTTTTTTGTATAGCAAAATAATGAATGTGTTGCTACTGAAATCTACAAGAACGTCTAAGAATAGGAGTTTTTTTTTTTATTAAGTTCATAGAGTTTTTTCGAATGTGGTTTTGAGATTATCAATTTCCTTTTCATTTTTCACTAAAATAAAAAATATCATCTAGATAGAGGACATATTGGGTTTAGTCATTTTTTAAAATACCTTGGGACATGTAGCAGTTGAAGAAGCACGAGCCGAGTGTATTTCCCATGCTTATGCCATTAGTTTTAAGTACAGACATTGGCATTATGGTCGTAGAAAGAGACTTTAGTTGTACAATCATGCAATACTTTTTTGAGGATAATAGGTTTGATGGAGGTGGAATGGGATAATTTTTATACACAGAGTTAAGGATTATGTCGATGGTTTCATCAACAGGGACGTTTGTAAATATAATTTTCAACATCGTGTGACGCTCAAATACGTTGGTTTGATTGTGTAGTTTTTGGTATTTGGCGAAATTCATAAGTTGATGTGATGCTATAATTACTAGATAGTTAAGGAATTTTTACAGCTTCGAGAGATTTTACACATTTTCTGTTCAGAAAATAAAACACTTGTACAAACACAAGAAAAATTAAATAAAAATCTTAATCGCAGTACATTGTCAGTCGTCTTTAACGAGACTCACACACACACACACACACACACACACACACACACACACACACATATATATATATATATATATATATATATATGATGAAAATGTGGAAAAGACAAAGCAAAATCCGAATATGTGAGTTTACTGTTTTTATTTTGTTTTTGTTATAAATAAAAACAGTAAACTCACATATTCGGATTTTGCTTTGTCTTTTCCACATTTTCATCATACCGTTGGATCTACATCCACACATTTGCTTACATATATATACCACTCATGCTACCATGGTTTCCACCCGTAAGGTTTCTTTAGGCAGTCTGAAGAAATTTACCTGTGGAAATCATAGTCAAGCTTGATCAGAGAGAGGTCAGCACTCCTTGACTTTGATATATATATATATATATATATATATATATATATATATATATATATATATGTGTGTGTGTGTGTGTGTGTGTGTGTGTGCGCGCGCACTGAGTGCGCACATAATATATATATATATATATATATACATATATATATAATGTGTGTATATATTCGTTCGTGTGTATAATAAAAAGTATTCCTTTGAATATCAACCTCTCTCTCACTCATTCACTCACTCATTCAAACACTCATTCTTGTTTTAAGTGTATGTATTTCTCCCTCTTATATATATATATATATATATATATATATATATATATATATATTTGTGTGTGTATGTGTGTGTGTGTGTGTGTGTGTGTGTGTCTGTGTGTATATGTAAGAGATTCATTTCCCAGACGATATTAAAACCCATGCATATATATATATATATATATATATATATATATATATATATAATTTAAAAAACATAAATATATATATATATATATATATATATATATAATTTAAAAAACATAAATATATATATATATATATATATATATATATATATAACTTAAAAAACATAAATAAACACAAGCAAAAACAAATAAATGTTTACGTATCTGACAATTGCTTTGTAATTGGCGTAATTAATGAAGTCGACCCAATTGTCTCAATTGACATAACAGATTTACAGAGTCAAAGAGCGTTATTGCCTCAGCTATTCTTGTTTTCTTTCTTTCTTTCTTTCTTCCACGTTTTCTTTTCATATGTATCTTTTCTCCACACTTCTATTGCAGCCACAACCAAAATTGATAAAAACAATTACTGGATTTTTTTTAACATTATTTTCTTTTTCCCTCATAAAATTTCAGTAGGTCTTACTTTACAGTTTTTATTTTCTTCTTTGGAAAGCAATTCCGGTCGTTCTTGAAAATTATCATCAAATCAAATAGATTAAATTTAATATTTCCAATATGCAAAATACTTTTTGTATTTCAAAACTAATTTAAATTGACTGAAAGGCGTTTTCGTTCCGAAATTGCTAAAGCCGCTGATTTTATCACCATTTTTAGCCATTCGTCATCACGATGGAACTCGCTTCATTAAAAATATTTTTAAAAATTAAAATATACTTTTCTGAAACATTATTTGAAGAAAATTAGCCGATTTAAAGTTTAATTAATCTGAATTGAGACAAATATTACATATTTAAGTTTAAAATATTGCAGAAATGTATTTTTAACATAACAGCGGAAATTTAACTATTTTTTCTGCGGTGGACATATATGTAAAAATTACTTGAGGAATATAACGTGAGCGCCTTTTTATATCATTTTTAACTACACGGTAATCTTAGAAAATCAGGGAAATATTCTCCGTAATCTAATGTCTTATTGAATTTTATGTACTTTGGCTTTAAATTTACTATCGTTATCGCTCTTATTTTCTGATAATGTCGTGTATAGACTTTCGTATTTACAAAAGTTGGCAGGTTAATACACATACACAAAATTCAAAATTCTTTTTTAAATTTGTGGGTTGCTAATTTTTAATGAGTTTTCCATTTGTGATTAGTAAATATAGATTTACTTAATAAAAATGTCATCCCACCGAGACAAATTAATACGGAATTTTAAGAGATTTAAAAGTTATAAATTATTATAATTAACATTTTGAAAACACGAAAACAATTCTTGTAAAAATTCAATATTCATCGATTTTTTTCTTAAGGCTATAGTGTTCTTCTTCTTCTTAACTTATTCATAAAACAATTAAAAGCTTAAAAGTCATCGCTCTTATTTTCTGATAATGTCGTGTATGGTCGACCATACTTTCAAACAGGGGCACGTTACGTATTATTTTATATACATAAAATAATTAAAAATTATTTTTAAAATCCTGATGCAAAACGACTTTTATTTAGCTTTTCAATTTTTGATTCGTAAATATAGTTTCCAGTTAATAAGAATATCACCTAAAATACATACAGTAATGCAGAATTTTAACGATTTAGATACTATAAATTAATATAATTAAAATTTTTAAAAAATGAAAAAAATTCTTGTAAAAATTCATTATTCATCGAATTTTTTTTCTTAAGACAATAGTGTCCTTCATAAATCTTATTTATAAAAACAATTAAAAACATTTCTAATTAAGTAATCTCATAGTTTTATTACATTTTTTTATTTTACGATTCAGAGCAGATTTTTGATAACTGCAGGCCCTGTTTTACAAAAAGTAATTGATGATTTAAATTCTCCAAGGAGTCCTGCATATAACTAATATAAACATTAAGCGGATCAACGTTCAATTTTTTTAAATTTCATAAATTAAATAAGTTGGGGTTAGCACATGTAAAAAAATATTTCTACCAAGATTTTATAAGAAAAAAAAAACATTTCTAAAATAATTTCATTCATTTGTGAATAAGTCCTAAAATTTTCATTAAAATCCGAACACAAAGAACATATTCTAAAGGCTGTCGGAGAGGATAGAGGTATAAGCACACATCAAGTGGCCCTAGTATGTCGTTCATCTCATAGTACCTTATGGAGGGCACTTCATGAGCAGCTTATATATCCGTATCATTTGCAACGTGTGCAGTGTTTTTCGCCCTCTGATCACTCACCACAGGAGAACTTTTGCCGATGGTTTATTGTACAAACTGCCGATCCGTTGTTCGTCTCTCCAGACTTGTTTACGGATGAGGCAACATTTGGAAGAGATGGAATAACAAATTTACACAACCAGCATTTATAGGCGGATCGGAAACCCCATGATACAATAGAGGCTAGATACCAATATCAGTTTACGATTAATGTGTGTACTGGAATTGCACGTTGCTGTCTGGACATTTTACCATGTTTTGGTGTCAGGAACTCGCCCTCAAAGTTTTTAAATGTATTTTTGATACACCCTGTATAAATTAGAGAACCTCACAACACACATGGTCTGAATCTTACAATCAAGCGTGACTGACGGCACTTGGTGTTGACTTCAGAGTTCCTTTTTCTATTTACGCACGTCCTGTCCATGATATTGAGCATTTTGGGCATAAATATAGCATATTTTAAAATTATATTTTATCGTGTGTGTGTGTGTGTGTGTGTGTGTGTGTGTGTGTGTGTGTGTGTGTGATAGAAATTATTAGGAGGATTTAAGATAATTATAATTAAGTAATTCATCGAGTCTGGAAGAGACATCAGCAGAAGGCAGAAAACACTGGACGGCCGTTTCGCCCTAAATTTGGGACTCATCAGCAGTGCGCAACTACTACCGAGAATTGAAACCCGGACAGTTACGTTATCAGGCAAACGTTTGCCCGATAACATAACTGTCCGGGTTTCAATTCTCGCCGTACAGTGCATTCTGTTGTGTTTTCTTCTAGACTCAATGAATTACTTATATATATATATATATATATATATATATATATATATATATATATATATATATATATATATATATATATATATATATATATATAAGAACTATATCTATAATTCAGCATATTTACATTTATCATACGGATGTGATGCGATCTTAACCACCATTTCTCATGGCTAATACAATTTACATAAATAATAAACATGGGGACAGAAATATAAGATGTGTGTGCCATGAGAACCAGGTATTCTCTTGACGGCCAACAGGAAGAACCTGGAGTCTTCATGTGACTGCAGCCTATGTTCCAGGGATCGATTTTTTTTTTATATAGGATACAGTTATCATTAATGTTCAAATAAAAGAAAATGAAACAAAAAAAAATAATGAATAAACGGTCTATTAAAAGATAGAAGAAAGTAATGTTCAATATTTGGAAAAGATAAATACCGTAAAAAAATCAGGCCAGATGTCGTCTAAGAAATCCTATACGACCTGTTTCTTCTAACTACAGTTGTAGGCAATTTAGAAAAAAATAAAATGTAAAGAACGGAGTGTGTTTAAAAAAAAGTGAAAACACCAGAAATTTCATAAACAAGGAAAGGAGGAAGAAAATAGGCGATCTTATCAGGTCCGAATTCAAGAGTAACACAAAGAAGCAGTTCTCTTGGTAGAAGAGAAAAAAAAGCAAATCTATCAAAGTGGTGAAAAACAAATAACTGCCATTTTTCAGAAGACTGGAGTAAAGAGAAATTCGAAACGGAGAATGTCATAATAGAACGGAATTATTTGATCCCCACTGGTGCAAAATGGAAGACGGAACAAAATATAAACTACGGAAAACCCCAGCCATCAATATTAAGAAAGCAGGTTGACAAATACCAGAACATTGGCACATGAAGGTTAAAGTCCAGCCCATAATAGTTAGACCAAACTGTATTAAAATACGATAGATGAAATTCGAGGTAGAATTGTAACTGTATATGTCAAGGAGTCTGGGAATATATTTAGAAAGGTGCTGGAGATTTGACTGGTTTTATTTTCACCTGTTGTCCAGCGCTAACTACAAGAATCTGGTATTCATATGTAAATGTATGAAATACAGTATGAAGAAGAATAGTCTTTGATACTTTAAAAGTCTAACTTTCCAAGTGAATAAAGCAAATCTGGTCAAAGTCAAGGAAGGTAAAAGTAATACGTGAGAGAAATGTAAGGCGCTGTTCCAGCGGGAGACAAATTTAAAATGTGGATAAATATCCGGACTTTGACAGATAACTAAAACATAATGCAGTATAAAGATGACAATTCTTTCTATCATCGTTGGAGTACTTGGAACAGATTTTGGTAAAAAGATTGCAACTATTCGGAGACCAATATTGTTGCAATCGATAATATAAAGAATTATTCTAAGATTTTGAAGAGATTCGTTTTGGATTGATAATATTGATGTAAATCAACAACATTTCTTAAAAAAGAAGGTACGAGTGGAGAATGATATGACTTGGAACGGGCAATGAGAGATAGTAACAGATTTGCGTGACTACCAAAAGTTATTTCCAATACCAATCAACCAGACTGGTAACTTGTGCCGATAGGAAGGTTGTTCATCTAGTTCCACATAAGGACAACATTGAAGAAAGAAGAACGGTATGAAAATATGGTGGACGAATGCAAAAACGTAAAGTGTCTTGGTAAACATTTCCCTGTTGAGGGTGGCTCCAGATGATTTTTAGGCGTGGCCCTTGCCGGGAGGGTTAGAATTTGTTAGAGTCACGCAGAGGGAAATAAGCTCAATCCTATATGATATTTTAGCAGCAATAAAGCGAGCGTTTGGATCTGGCTCAAAAATGATGAAAATTGGTTGGAGGAATGATGCTGGAAGGAATGTAGACAGACAGTAAATCAGTCGAACAAGGTGTTGGGTGGTCTTACATCAGTTGGAGTGAGCAGTAAAATCCGTCGAGAGGCAGGCCCCAAAAGGAACCCATTCTCTCCTGATCACCCCGAAAAACTTTTAGAAACCGGTAAACGGAGCATTCGATTGACTGCATTTGCAGCAGCAAGCTGTTCGTAAATTCATATAAAATCGATTTTCCGGAGATGACCGGAAATTATCGGAAGAAAAAATGTCACCATATATGTAGATTTGTATTTTTGCAGCCACTTCTTTGATTTTTGTCTTTTTTATTTATGGCAACGTGTTAGTGTACACATAGATGCGCACGCACATACACATAATCATGCGTCCATGCAAACATATGGCATATTTCCAAACTTGTTACTCTCACAATGTCACTTGTTTCATTCCAACCAATATTCTTTGTTTAGTATGTTGTTCCACAAATCTGAAGACATGACAAATTCCTTGAAGAATTAATCAAATTGAAATCAGAATGTGAAGTAGTTGATTGGCAGTAAACCAGTAAAACCAGATGTAATGGGGTCCCACAGTAAAATCCGTCGAGAGGCAGACCCCGAAACGGAGCGCATTCCCTCCTGATAATCCTAGGAATATCCGAGTAACTGGCACACAGAGCATTCGATTAGCAACACTATTCCTATTGGGCGTGGGTACGACTCGTGTGAAAATTTGCACAAAAAATATTTGGGAGCATGCTCGAAAGTGTTAATTTTCTGTCGCCGGAGATCCAACGAGAACCAACAGATAATGGAAAGAAAACATAAAGAATACACATTTTAGAATACCACTGAACGTCAAAGATTTGCATTAAATTATTTCAGCAATAACCTTTGTGTCTCCAATCCTCTTCATAGATTGCTTAGTCATGTTAACCGCGTAATGTGTATCGACTGTTGAAAATATAATTTCCCGCCAAGCTCGCTGGAGCCTACTTTGACTTCCCAAAACAAAAGGACAAATTTCAGTCCAATTCACCAGTCAGTAACTCAGCTTCGGAGAGATGCCACACGAATTCACGCGTGTCACTATTTTGACTTAAGAAACTTTTCGCGCGTCAACTGCTGACTCAACCACCAACATCATTCTCTTTCTAAATCCATTACAACTTTCTTAAAAAGTGTTCATTTGCACTACTAAATAGAAATTGTAATTTCAACAAAAGACAAACAAAAGACAAACAAAAGACAGTCCAAGGTAATCAACTCTGGAAGGATGAGAAAACAAATCCTACTTTAATCTCGCATATTTACTACCTAAATTACCTTTTTGATAATTTTTCCTTTCTTATTCTGTTTGAACATTTCTTCAACAATTGAACATTGCTGAACTGTGATTCATTAACATACTTAATTCACACTTCGTCAACTTTCATATAACCAAAACACAAGATTTTTCCAATTGTATTAATTGTATATAAATGTTCGATATTTTCTAATTGAATTCACGACTACCGTTGTTTCTTGTTCAATTTTGCCTTGAGATTTATTCAACTTGTATATCTATGCTTCATATTGTTGTGATTAATATGAAGAACATGCTTTCAAACTAATCGTCTTAAAACAAAAAACCTTCTGATTACACATTCATTTCATAGCAATCCCAACAAATTTACACAATACTAGATTGGTATCAAAGTCTAATCATCTTATAGTTGAAATAGCTAGATGTAATCGTAAGGTCTTGTCTAACAGTTTTTTTTCCTCTCGAGTTTCTCGCGTGAGGAACTCTCTTCCAGCTTCTTGCTTCTCAGTCAATTTTGATCTTCAAAAATTTAAATGCAATGTCAATGTTATCTTCTGTCTTCCTCTTGCGTCTTAGTGACTTTTTTGTCTTGCTTGCGGTGAAATGATTAAAAAATGAATCTAGTCAATTTTTAAAAATGTTCTTCTGTATTGTCCTCTTCGAGCTTTGTGTTATCATTTTAACTGACCGAAAAAGAATGTTTATTTTATGTGTTATATTCCCTTCCGGGCATAAGTGATCATGACTCTCCACAATTTCCCTTGCATCTACGCAAAATTTTACTCTTTCACATCCCTTTTTTCCCCGCCCTGTTCACTGGCGTAAGATATCGCTTGTAGATTTTAATACCTCCAAAACAAAACTACTATATTAATCACCATAGGGACCCATTTTTTTGCCTACCATCATTATGGTTGATGTTGACATCCTTTGCACCTTCTTGGACTTACATTTTCCCCTGTAATGAAGTGGAGCGTTTATATTGAATCAATCGATAGGTCTAATGCTAGGAAAGTTGGTTCACTGTGTGATTTCAAATTTTCTCGTCAGAAGCCATCTTACACATTCGACTATTCGAGCGTGCACTGAATATTGGTGCCATATCTGGTCTGGTGCTCCTGCTATATATTTCGGGATTCTCGACAAAATCCGAAGAAGGGTCTATAGTGACCCGGCATCTCGGCTTCAGTCACTTTCCCACCACCGTCACCTGGTTTCTCTCTGTCTTTTTTATAAATATTTTAATGAAAATTGTTCTAATGAACTCTCCTCCTTGCTTCATAGAGACAAAGAGGTATTATGGTGGATGTAGTAAGAAAGATAAATAAGAATGCGTTGTTTTGGTGTTGGGAATATTGTGGCATGTTTGGGTCATTGTTTGCGGCTAGCTAAGTTTAATGTTAAGTCAGATCAAGACCTTCCTTTTCCCCATTCCCCTTTTTGGCCTTGTGCCACATTTCGTATTATCATGCAAATAACTATCACTCTCCT
Source organism: Acanthosepion esculentum (assembly GCA_964036315.1). Taxonomy (NCBI): domain Eukaryota; kingdom Metazoa; phylum Mollusca; class Cephalopoda; order Sepiida; family Sepiidae; genus Acanthosepion; species Acanthosepion esculentum. Next base: position 50,743,675 of record OZ038493.1, on the reverse strand, counting down.
CCTTGGTTCCTTGATTGCATGAATTTAAACATAATACTAGATTAACAGCCACGTCTCATCGTTTTACTGTTAAATTAGCAAAAATGTAACCGTAAGTTCTATTCTAATATTTTCTTCTTCTTTTTTTTTTTTGCACCTCCCGCCTATGGACATCTCTTCTGGTTTCTTGCTTTCCTGCCACCTACAATCTTTAAATATTTAAATGAAGCGTAAATTGCGATCTTCTGTCCTTTTATTGTACTTTCTCCTCGTTATTCTTCTCTTTCACTCCCAGTAACCCGTTGCGTACTAGTGGCATTACCGCGTTGCTTGGCGTAAAATGATTTAAAAAATATGGTAGGCTACTCGCTAGATTATATACCTCTATATCAAACTTCCAAAATTAAATATCGTTGCGTTGTTCTGCGGTTAACACACAAACACGTTTTGTCATTTTGCAAATTTCCTCTTCTGTTTGTAACTTAATCTTGTTTCCATTCTTCATTAATTACCTCCCTTTATGTATTAATTTTTTTTTTTTTAGTTTCGCTCATTGCTCTTTACTCGCCATTTTTAACTATTATTATTCGTCTGTTGTTGACATCACCCTTCTATTTAAAGTCTTCTCCTGTTTTTCATCTCTTTATACTTTCTCTTCTATAACCTCTGTATTTTTTTTTCCTGTTTTTTTTCTTCGTATTCTAACTTTTCTCCTTTGTTAACTGTTTTCTTCCTTTTCTTTTTTACTTCTCATTCTTATTCTCATTCTTCTCATTGCTTCCACTTTCCTCCTATTTTATTCTCATTCTTTTGTTTTTCAACTCTTCCGTCGCTTTTATTTCATATTTTAACCTAGTTATCCCTTTTTTCTTTACTCTCCCATTTTATGTATGCACAGATAGTATAGCGGTTATCAGCAATGAAATTGATACTCATAGAAATTTTTCTCGCGCTAATTTTCAGGTCCTTACCTATTCTTTCTTTTTTTTTTCTTTTTTTTTCGTACGTACCTTTTTAACTTCGTCCTATTTTCTTATGTATTCTTTATTCGGTGCTATTACACTTGTCTCAGCCCCCGTTGCTTCCTTGTCATTTAGCAATGGGCTGCCCCAGGTACGACAGTCTGTTCTGTTTATTCAATGTTAATTATAATATTTAAATTTAAATTAAAATATAAATCTTGAGAAACAAAATCAATGTTTGTAAAATGTAAAAAATACCTTCAGTTTTGTCAGGTAAACTTAAATTTACTGGTTAATTAATATCAAATTTGATAAAATCAACAGCTTCTTAACTGAAACTAAATTTGTGTAGATATGTCCAAACATTATTCATTGCATTTATTTGCTTCAAATAAGGAGAGGAAAATAGAAACAATGACAGTTTAATGCGGAGCCAACACACGTGTGTTATATGATGTAGCGGCAAAAATAATCCATTGTATGAGGCCCACATATCAGTCCAGACTGTCGTACCTGGAGCAACCCATTACTGAATGACCGAAAGCAACGGGGAGTGTGATACTGTAATAGCGCCATTTATTCTTTGTTTTCCTTCCTTTTTCAAACTTATTCCTTAGTAATTAAAATCACGAAAAATGTAAAAGACGAGTGGAAAGAAGCTGTTGGAATGGAACTTCCTCCTTACTAAATCTATACAAAGAGAATGACGTTGCATATGTGAGAAAAGAATTATAAGGTGGAAAATAATTCATCACCTTCAAGATCGCATAAACAATTTTAAACTCTGTTGTTGTTGGAAAGAGAAGACTGGGCAGCTCCAGCAGCAATATTCCATTTTCGGTCTGATCTGACTCTTTTAAATACAGAACACTAGCAGGCTTCTCCCGCTTTTACAAATAGATGCCAACTCATTGAAGGCCAAGTAAAATGCAAATTTCAAACACTTTTCTCTACTATAAAAGACGATATTCCTAAACAGGACTATTTTTGATATTGTGACACTATTTAGCTATGGTAATTGGCTAACTAATTAACCATAGGAATTAAAACAGGAAATACTGAAGGCGGAAAAGAGCTATCCCGAAAGATATACCGTTCGATATTAAAAAGATTTGATTTTATTTACGAAAAAGTTACCTTTTCACAAAAGACAGTAAACCCGTAGAAAAAGCCATATGTGAGATTTTATCAAATTGATTAATATTGCTTTAAAGAAGTGCCTTGCCGAGAGAAATGGGAGAATTCGGAAAGATAAACAAGCATTAAGATATCAGGCAGACCACATGGCGGTCATAAAAATTTCGGCCTGAGACGATTGCTGATACAGGATAGGGAGAATCAATATTAATTTTCTTTCCAAGATATCATTTTTTTCCTTGAGTGCCAGCAAGGAAAAGCAATGTGGTGATTATAAAATTTTGGCATGAGACAGAAAACCAACCCGACACAGGTGGAGAGGATTGTTATTATTTACTTTACCAAAGTGTCGCTTCAGACGCCGAGACGTTAAATAGCAATATGGTGATTATAAAATTTTGAACATGAGAAAAAAGATAGCATGGAAGAATTGTGATTTGGTAAGATAAAGAATTTAATTTCTCAACAAGCCAAGGGTTTCAGTATAAGCTAACTTCATGAAGGGGCCAGATGGCAAACTTTGACAGTGATTGATGGAATTGGTAAAGAGTGCTGGCTAAGTGGATTCTGGGTGACCAAAAGATATGATAGATTTTAAGTGGCAATATGGAATTCGTAAAAATTTTGGCCGATGGGAAAAAGGAGAATTTTATAAACAAAATTCTAGATTATAATTTTAAGGAGGCCAGCTTAGCCACACCCGCACGGCCGGGATACCATTGGTCGAGTGGTAGCAATAGTGATAGGCGGAGGTGAATGGATGAGAAGGACGGAGACGTTATTAACGCCCACTGAAGGGATTGGTGCGAGGTATCAATGTGAGAGAGAAGTTTAGGAGGATAGCTCTCTTCCGCCCTCCCTTCACGGACGAGGGAACCCTCCCCCCAAAAAAATGGAAAGTGATTATTTTTCCAAAAATGGGAAGTAATCAATTTTCCTGGCCTGACAACAAAGAGATTTTTTGTTCGGAATCGAGATTTACCGAGAACACCAGGATGCGTCTGGCTCCACACCGAGTTTTGGTCGGTACCCATATAAACGAACGTCCTCGGGCCGTTCGGGACACACGACACAGTTAGTGGGTTGAGTTGAGTTGAGTCAGTCAGTTCAGTTCGAGTAACGGGAACTAGAGTGTTGCCTCGCAGAAGCTGACCGAGAGATTCCACGACCTCCGACTTCGCCTATCCCACCAATAGCAAGTTATACTGACGAACGAAGCCAAGCTAACACCTAAGAACTAAATCAGTTGACTTAAGATACCAAACTTGCTTGAAACCTAGAAGTGTCACATTTCGTAGAAAACGGGCTGGGAGAAAAAAAACCTTTCCTGTATATAACAGACGGATAAAGTTAATTTGTTATTTCTTAACATACTTGAACCTCTTGGGTTTTTTTATTTACTTCTTTTTCTTTACGCTTGTGCGATACCAACTTCAGTCTGGACTCATCTTACACTACGACCCGACACCTGATTTCTCGTCTACCTAAGATCAAAATCACAACGTGGGTAGGTTAGACTTGAGATTGAAGCAGTTACTCCAGTAACCAGACTTTGGAAGTGAGCTGGGAACGATAGAGCTGGTATCGAACCGGTACAGCTGGTGTGAAGCCGTTAACATCGACGACCAGAATTCGAGTCTGGACGGGCCAGTGTCACACATTGGTATCCTGACCAGGGGATTTCGCCGGGTAGCGACGACCACCGATCGACCGGGACACAGGCTGGTGGCAGCGACTAAGAGCCAACCCCAAAACGCCGGTGGAAGAAATTTAACAGGTTCGCGCCGCGACTAGGAGTTGATAACGGGCCGACAGCTTAGTCTCACAATATGAAAATCAAAACAATCTTCGAACAGTAATAAAGGACAGTTAATTAATGATAAAACTTTTTTAAAAAATCAATATGCAAATTATTGCCTAGAAGTAGATAATATATAATACAGGTATTAAAGCTTTTAGCGTGTAAATTAATGTAAAGTTGAGCTAGGTCTTTTTAATCTGAGAATTCGTGGAAGAATTGAGCTCCAATTTCTCATTTATTCATATAGATTCCATAATATAGGTTTTACTTAATTAGCTGTTATGTTTCTCTAACCCTTCAAATGTTGAATGTATAACTAATTCTAATTTCTATTTTCCCATCTTTACACTGTATTTTATCTTATAAATTGTCCCCTGTTCTGTCATCCATGAAATAAAAATAATTGTTTGTACAGAAAGTAAGGATCTACGTACATCAAATAAAAGAATTATCGTTGAACTTTTAAAATGTAAACTTAAACATTAATTCAATACTTAAATGCAGCGATCAATTTTGAGTTCTTCTGTAGTTTATTGATGACTATCGCATCTACTCCACACCTAGCTATTGTGATGATGGTCAAACCAAGAGTCCTTCACAGGAGCTAGCTTAAATGCCGCCCGATAGGGCTGCTTTTAAGCTAGTTTATAATAAAACATGCACTGAAATTTTGGATCCAAAGGGAAAATAAGAGTTACTCCCCTTGAACTATAAAAGCAACGATAATGGCTAGTATAATATATTAATATATATTTTTAACCTCGCATAATCTGGCAACTCTGAATCTGAGCTCAACGGAAATCGTTCCCTGCGCTTAATTTTTCTTGAGCTTTTGAATGAGCAATGAATCATTCAAATTGGACCAGTGGGAGAGGAGGAGTTGCTTGGACACACACACGCACAAACACACATACATACACTGTACTTTATATATATAAGATAGCAGCTGGAGTGAAAATGCTTTCTGGGATGATATAAGGAGTGAACCATTTTTCTAGCCTGTTTAACAATGGATCATATATATATATGAGTGCCACTCAAAAGATCCTCAAAGCAAGGAGCTTCATTGGAAGTGCAACCATTCATTGAGTGGTGAGAATTTAGGGTCAACACATTGATGCTGAAAAGTTAATAGGTTGGTTTTTGAAGCATAGAGCCAGGTTAGATGAGTGATCAGCTGTCAAGTTCTGGATATCCACAGTTTTGGAGTCTCCCATAAATTCTGCATAGATATTTACTAAAGATCTGACAATATACATAGGCAGATCATTAATATAAAGCATAAAAACGATCGTGTAGTGGGCCTTGTGAGAGGCCTGCGTTAATCTCATAGATTGCCGAAGCATGGCAATTGACAACGATCTTCAAGAATCTACCTGATAGCAAAGACATGATGATTTCGCGGACTCTTCCAGAGATTCTATACCTTGATAGTTTGTGTAGCAACCCACTTATACCACAACTTGTTAAGAATTTTTGATATATTTAAGTTGATCATTCTCGTTATGTATTTATTATGGATTGACTCACATATTCTGTGCGTTTCCACAGTTAGAACATCAGCAGTGGACTTAGAAGTGTGAAGTCCATATTGCTTGTCGCATAAGGGGGTTGTTTCTGTTAAGGTGATCAACAAACTTCTTGTTGATTATAGACTCAAACAGTTTGATAATGATACTAAGGAAGCTAAGGCGACAATATTGAGAGAAGGATGATTTAACGCAAGAATATATTTGATTTAATATAGAACTTATTCATTTTTATATTTTTCGTATTGTGCATGTAGTTATAAAAACTGCAAATGGTATACGCACAACCAACAAAATAAATAGATAAAGTATAGTAAATGATAGTTTATGCATGGCAAAACACCCACTCACTATGTGTGCAGGACAGCGATAAAAGAGAAACGGAGGAGAAATGATTGAAGCAACTAATAGGTGAACTGCTTTTGAAAAGTGAAATGATTGAAGCAGCAGATGATTAATGTGCAACACATTTCCGCAATGAATGGGGGGATGTCATGTGATCAAAAGCAGGAAAATGTCCGAAAAGATTACTTGCTCTGTTGAATTAATATTCATTTAAGTCCGTATTTAAAAACCCTGAAAGTGTAATATAAGAAACGAAATAATTAAATATAAGTTTTTTTTCCCATTTAAACTCGAAAGCAAACCAATTGAGTACGAAAAAGAAAAATGAAGTTAAGCATTAACAGCGCAGGAAATGAATGTGGCGGACCAAGTTCAATTTCCGGTTGAACCAGTTTATGTTCAATTTATAATAAAATGCATGAAAGTAAAGTATACTGGCCTCTAGTTTTGGTTGGCAACCAATCTAGGAGAAAGACAATTCTGAATTCAGATCAGGAATGAAGGCCTTTGAGATGGTTATATTCCAACATTGAATTCCTTTCGGCAGCTCCTGGATAGCGATACGTATTGATTCCCAAAATGCATTGCTGAAGTCGAGGGTGGGGGTCTGCTAAAGCTTCGAAAGACTTACCTAGATGAAAGTAAATTAAATAAAATAGGTAAGAAAAATGTGAAATGAATATTGTTCGTTACAACTGCATTGAAAGCCATTACCATCTCCAGTGAAAAGATTCAAATTAGGCCTGTGTTCTTTTTAGCACTCCAAACACCCGGCAGTAATACATTGTCACGTAACTCTCTTAGATTGGTACGTTCAGATAAAAAGAAAATAAAAAGGAATGAAATGAAAAAGAAAACTTATTCAACTCAGTATATATGTATATATATATATGTGTGTGTGTGTGTGTGTGTGTGTGTGTGTGTGTGTGTGTGTGTGTGTGTGTGTGTGTTGAACAATAAAAAATAATGAAAAATTAAAAATTAAGAGTTTCAGGCACACTGGGTTGTATATTAATATTTTTTGTTTTATTATTTCATTTGGTTTCCTCGACTAGTTTCAGCCAGCATGGCCATCGTCAGGAGAAAAAAAGCCCTGCTTGTTAGTTGCAGTGAATTACAGGAATGAATGATTTTCTAAAGAAAATGTACTTTATCTGTAGTTTTCATTTGTTTTTTTATCGTTAATTTTGGTCAGCCTTGTGTTGGTCAAACGGCCTCTTTTAAGTTGTTTTTAGATAGAGTCTGGGGAGATTCATGCGATCCAGAATTCCCTCGGTCATTTTGACAGTTTTATTGGTTGCTGGGAAGGGGATGTGTGTGCGTTAAGTGTATGTTTTCATTTAGTTCTTTGGGAGTGTGTATGAAGTGTGTAAATCTATATATTAGTATGATTGCGTGTATAAGTGTGAGACCTCAACACCTCCGCAATCATGTATGTCTTGTGTGGGTGGGAAATGTGGGTAGGACTTGGGTTATATGTTAATTCTATCTATGTTGTTAAATTTGTGGTTAACCCTGTCTGGACGAAGTGTTTTGAGGTGCAAAATCCACTTGTCTTCATGTTCCTCTAGAATTTTTTAATGTTATCTTTTCTCTCTATTCATATTCTTTCAATTATAGTGAATTTGGTATGGCTTTTAAAATCATGTTTTTCTAGGTGGAAATGTTGTTCTACAGGTAAACATTTTTCGTGGGAAGCCTACTTGATCCGATTCCGATAATTGTTAATTCTGTAGTGAAAGGGCCATTCAGATTTTCCCACATATTGTTTCTGGCATAGTGTGCATTCTAATAGGTAAATTATGTTATGACTTCTACATTAAGAGTTGTAGTAAATTTTGAAAGTAGGTTTAGTGACTTAGCTAGTGAACGAATTAGTGTGACTAATGTTGTTACAACATAAGCTCCAACTGACCTGCCCATCCTGCTCGCCAATCAAAGTGCCATTACCAACATTCCAATAGTTGCTTAGAAAAAGTACCAACTATCTCATCACCACTGAGCTGCACTCTCATGTTGGCTGTGATTCTAAGCTTTTTCACGCTGCTCCACAAGTACGAAGACATTATACTAGCGTTTACTTCGTCAGTTCATGTCCCTTTCGGAATCACTGGAATGGTTTGTCTAAAGTCACTCGTAAGCAAGACGTGCACCACCTATGAGCCGTGTGTTGTGTCTAAGATCCTGAAGTGGTGTGTCAAGGGCATCGAAGGAGCCCTTATAGCTCATTGTTGCCTCATCCTAGATGATAAATTTGCAGTCACTGAGGAGTTTGCCTTTTATAGAACCACTAATGATGTTACAGGTTGCCTTCTCTTTCTTGAACAGTGTGAAGCACGAATGACCTGTGCGGCCACCACTTGTTTCTTTCAGCGCAGTTTAGACAGAAGTAGGTTGATGATAAATGTCTTGCCAGTTCCACCTTGGGCATCGAGGAAGAATAGATCTCCTCTTTCGCCTTCAATGCTTGAAATAATCGTGTTATATACACCCAGTTGGTCCTCCATCAACCTGTGTTCGCTATCAGCTATATACGCCATCATTGTCTCGGTGTCATAGCTGATCTCCTGCATGTACTCAATTACGAGATTTTGCTGCCTGCTCAGGTTAAGGTAGGCTAAATGTGTCAATTCCTTGGCCTCTCATAGCTTGCACTCGGGTGTCCAGGTCAACTAATGCCACATTGTAAATGATATCATCGAACGTGACAATTTCAGCTGAGGTGAATCCTTCGTGGGATATCCTCTGCCATGTTGGTTTTGTGGGTCGCCCAAAGCTTGAGAGGCTCACCCAATCCACATGTCATCAACATGATGGAAAATAGTTGGTGCAGTTAAATTGGTGCTCTGCTGAACACTGCCTCCTCTAGTGTCTGGTCCCAGTGGACATCGTCCTCCAGTAGTCCATGTTTGGAACTGGCTTCTCTGTAGGTCGTACAAATTACGCAGGTCTATGAATGATGTAGGACTTCTGACAGTGTACAGCATCAGACGCTCAAAAGGCCACCTCTGCTGATTGGGAGAGGGGGCATAACGTACACCCGCCCGATGGTCCCGCTTCTGAACATTATTCTTTCCAGTCCTCAACTTGAACTCCTTGCTTGCTCCTTCTCCATCTACTGTGTTCCCAGGTGTAGCAGACGGGAACGTCAACATACAACAGTGTTCAGACAAGCAGATCACTTTGGTATAATTTAAAGAAAGCTGATAAAGTGGTTTCTGGTGAATTCTTTAATTACGTTCAAAGCAGTATCTTCTGTGAAATATACACGCTGACCATTTTCATGATGAACAGCTAGATTCAACACTGTTGGGTGTCGCTCGTGAATTCTGAAGCAAAGGATGCGCCACATTGACTGGTTAGAGGAAATATATCTTCCCAACTGATAAGTTATATATATATATATATATATATATATATATATATATATATATATATATATATATATATATATATTGAATGGAGTGAAAGGTTTAAAAAACAATTCTTTATTTACTTTTTCATTTGTTTCATTTTTCATAGTGATTCGAGTTGATATCATCTATTTAAACCGCCGTAATTAAAAGTAAAACTTAACAAGTAAGGGTACGTGGCTCATACCGCTTAAAGACGTTTGAATTTTTTAAGAACGATGTCTATTTCCACAGCTAGATTTTTTTTTTACAAAGACGGTATATAGTACGAATGTTTCCTCCAAAGAGGTTGTTATTCCACAGACAACAAACATAACCACGATATGGCTTTTTAAGGGAAGGTTGAAATATGATCTTATGTAAATTTTCTATTCGCAAATAAGCTTAATTTAAATGTTATTTTATGTTTAAATGACCGAATAGATCAAGCTAATTTTTTTGTATTTAATAAATTCGAGCCTGGCAAATTTAATGTTGCACATGGTGAAATTTGAAACAAATTGACTATTTTTCAATGTAAAAGAATTATTTATTTATTTGTTTATTTTTGCAATGTAAACTGAACCACGGAGATCGTATTCGAACAAAAATCCATATCTGTCTGAAATTTTAAGCCTTATAAGCGTTATTATTTCGTAACACGTGTATCTTAATTTGTAAAAACATTGCGAGACTAAATATCCCCCTTGCTTAGACCCGGCAGCGAGCTGTAATCTAGGGGTCTTAGCAATCCCATTATAGATTTTTATTAAAAAAAATATAATTAGCCTTGTAACAAACTGGATGTTAGTTTAACATGCATGCAAAGTTTCATCAATATTGGATCACAGGTTTAGACGGCAACTTGATATATATATATATATATATATATATATATATATACATATATATGTGTGTGTGTGTGTGTGTGTGTGTGTGTGTGTGTGTGTGTGTGTGTGTGCGTTTGTTTTTATCTGAATGTTCAGTATTGGTATTATTTACTTTAAAAAGAAATTATAAGTATAATTTGGTGGTCGATGAGGTAGTTAGGAAAACCATTGTTAACTAGCGTCTGCTTTACATTATTGAGTTCTTTAAGGAAAGGAGACGGATGGATTGATTCTTTTATAACTACTATTTTATATCTAAGTGGGCATTCATTCATAAAATTAAGGTGGCAAGAGTTTCTGCTAGTATACTTTTTGTATAACGAAGTGGTGAATGTGTTATTAGTGAATTCTGTGAGAACGTCTAAGAATAGGCGATAATTTTTTTGACTAAGTTCATAGGTAAAGTTAAAGACAGAGTTTTTTCAAATATGATTTTCAGATTATTAATTTATTGTTTGTTTTTCGCTAAAATATTTCGTTTTGGACAGTTTGTACACACTTTGTGTCCAGAAAACAAAACACTTGTACGAACACAAAAAAATTAAATAAAGAGCTTGATCCCAGTATTGTCAGTCGTCTTTAACGTAAATTGTATATATATATATATATATATATGTGTGTGTGTGTGTGTGTGTGTGTGTGTGTGTGTGTGTGTGTGTGTGTGTGTGTGCTTGTGTGTATGTGTGTGCGCGTGTGTGTGTGTTTTGTGTGTGTGTGTGTTTGTGTGCACGCGCGTGTGTGTGTGTGTGGTAAGGAAAAATGAATAAAAGGACAAGACGAAAAAATATTCTTAGCCGATGCATTTCATCCTCTGAGGGACTTCATCAAGGCAATGTAGGATTTATTTTGTTGCACGTGTTTATATACAAGATCAAGAAAGTCATCGCTTTACCAAGACTTTTAAATTTGAAAAATTTCATGCATATTCATCAGGGAATTGGAATGTCAGCCAAAAGATGTAGACGACACAAAGTACTATATTTTAAAGTCTGGTAAGACAAAAGTAAACGAGAAATATTCAAGAAATATTTTTTAATAAATTTAAACAACCTTCACTTATTAAAAAAAATTATATATAGCAAAAACATTTTTTATGTGTTTTAGGTATATAAGTTAGGCAATTTCATTTAAATTCCTTTTTCTTTCTTTTTTTTTTTTTTTGTTTCCACCATCATTGTTGTTAAATATCCCATATTGGCATAACAACTGGTGTAAAGTTGTAAAAATCTATAGGCAAATTTACTGTGTACGAAAAAAAATTTTTTTCCAAATTTAATATTCCCAGCGTCTCTCTTTCGCACGCATGCGTAGTCGCATCAACGTAATAAAACCTACTCCGATTCAGTCCTAAGGGTCAAAACGCGTCACACGAAAACTTTTTTCACTATATATATATATATATATATATATATATATATATATATATATATATATATACGGAGATTTACGGAGGAGATTTCGGTCTGAAGAGTTGAACACCTTGGTGTTCACAAAATAAATTATAATCGGAATGGATTTTTAAAGTCTCCGTCTTCTGATTATCATTACATATATATATATATATATATATATATATATATATATACGAGGGTCATTCAATAAATAAGTTGAATTTTTCGGTATAAGGACTTCTAATACAGATAGAAGCTTACTCTTTTTTATTTTTTGTTTTACTTCTTTTTCACATGGATTTCATTTCTTTTGCAGATTAAAAAAAACTTCGAGTGTTTTGGCGATTAACAAAGATGGCCGACCAAGAAGCATGCTCCAGGATTGAACAGCGGTCAGTTATCAAGTATTTGGTTGCTGAAGGGTGCAAACCAGTTGAAATTCATAGGAGAATGTCAACTGTGTATGGTGCCACATGTTTCAGCCAAAAATGTCTACAAGTGGGCTAAATTGTTTAAAGAAGGACGGAGCAGTGTTGAGGATGAAGACAGGCCTGGGAGGCCTACAGAAGTGAGGTCTCCTAAGGTGATCGAATCAGCCAATGACGTCATTCAGTCTAACAGAAGGGTGACAGTGGATGACATTGCAAGGACTTTGAGCTTATCTGTTGGGACAAACGCAGGGGTCATCAGTCAGAAGGGGTCATCTTGCATCATGACAACGCAAGACCTCATACAGCAGCCCAAACGGTGCAGACCATCAACGAGCTGGGCTGGGAACTGCTCCCTCATCCCCCTTATAGCCCAGACCTTGCCTCTTCAGACTTTCACCTGTTTGGTCCCTTGAAATCGTTCACGAGAAGTACGAAGTTTAAAAGTGACGATGAAGTCAAAAGTGTTGTGAGCGACTGGCTGAGACATCAGTCCAAAGATTTTTACGCCGAGGGAATACGGAAGCTTGTGCACAGATGGGAAAAGTGTGTAACAGTGCTGGGAGACTACGTTGAAAAATAATTTAAAAAAGTAAGTTTCTATTTGTATTAGAAGTTCTTATACCGAAAAATTCACCTTATTTATTGAATGACCCTCGTATACATACATACATATATATATATATATATATATATATATATATATATATATATATATATATATATATATATATATATTAGAATTTAATTTTGAGAAACACTGCTACAATATTTTATGAGTTCACATTCTAGCCTTTCTTTTAATCCTTGCCCCAACATTTTCCCCTGCTTTCATATCCGGCTTCCAAAGCCTTGATTCTCATCAGAGTTAAGAATATATTTTTTGACGAACGAGAGAGTTGAAAATATAAAAAAGGGAATTTGACCGCCATTACCCTGACCATGGTCACATAACGCTCACAGCTTGTCGGACCTTTGCTTCCAAAAACAGCTCCCGAAACTTATCCGAGATGAGAATATATTTTCTAACAAATGAAATGGCCAGGAAATCTGTATAGCAATTTTAGAGGTGAAAAGTACCCGATATTAACTGAGCCTCCTAATCTCCATAAATACAGATAATTTACGCCTGTTGGCAGTATTCGAAAAACGTCCGTGATATTATCAGGTCGGCGACAGAACACCAGCAATCTTCGGAGTCAAAGAAAGAAAAGAAAGATCTACCTGCTGGACTGTAAAAGACAGAATGTCAGCCCACTACTAGTAAGCAATTGAGATCTGCCTCCTTGCAACTAGAAGATTTCTGTCGCCGGCCTATGGACTCACTCAGCTACAAAATTCGTATCTTCCGACAGTTTTCTCCTATACAAGAACTCTGAAGAAATCTGTGGGTGTTTTAACCCTTCAACAATCTACTCGCTTAAAGAACTTTTAGGCGGCCAGAGAAATATTTTGAGCAAGGCTTTTTTATGAACATTTTTTTCTTTTAAAATTAACGGAATTTTCTTCTCACTTTCTTTCTCTCATAATTCTGTATATCCTTATACCCTTTTTCGTGCATGTAAACAAAAATGTTTTTCTTTTAATGTTACACACCGAGCAGGAGTTTGAGTCTTTATTCTTCAGTCTAAAAAGAGTGAATTGTCCGCTCCAATCTTTCAAGCTGTTCTTGCTTTTTTCCCGATTTTGTCGCATTTTAAAATGTGACAAAATTAGAAAAAAGCAACCTTTTCATGTGGGAAATCCAGAACAAATTTCCTACATTTTGCTCAAAATAGAGAATTGTCCGCCCTAATCTTTCAAGCCGTCGTTGCTTTTTTCAATTTTGTCGCATTTTAAACCTCAACCCTTTCATGTGGGAAAGCCGGGACAAATTTACCACAATCAATCAATCAATCAATATATATATATATATATATATATATATATATATTATAATATAATATAAAAGGCTCAAACTGTAATATTCCATAGTTATAATTTATTACATTGGAATCGTAACCACGATCCAATTCACCAGACCTACAAATTCAAAAATAAAAGAAATTTATGTTTCATTTTAATAAAAATTAAGGCACTGATCCACATAATATATGACACAATAATCTCTGAATTTCCAGAAAAGATTTCTTTCTTCTCTGTATTTCTGTTTTCTTCTAACCCCGTCCCCACAATCTGTTTACATGATCGAAAAGAGACCCTAGCAATTTGCTAATTTTCGCTCTTCTCTTCTAAGCCTGTCTTTCCTTATCCATTAACGCCGTCATTGTCCTAAATTTACAGCTCATCACAAGAAAGTCAATCTTTAATAAAGATTAACATTAAAGATAATTTATGGTAAGCGTAATTAATTCTTACTTAATAGCCTTCATATTTTTGTGAGAACAGACGAGCCATTTTTTTTAAGAGAATATCAAACATAATTCGCTTGAGTAAAGGTGTGTCTGTGTTGCGTTAAGCTAGACCAGTTCAGGTTCGAATTCTGAAATAACCAGCATTCGATTAACAAATAAAATGTATGAGTTGCTTTGGTAATATTTCAACATTATGTATAAGATGTGAATAAAGATCGAAATATTAAAAAACTGAATACCTACTAGCATGTTTTCCAAGTTATTTTTGTCCTTAATATCATATTTATTCTGTGTGCCTTAATAAAACAAAATTTCCTGTGGGCCTTGATCTGTGGAGGTTTCAGTCAGATATATTGAAGAGTACAGCGAAATATGATAGACTAGCAGCATGTCCCGGCGTTGCCCGTGCTTGATTCAAAAATCGTACGACTCATACAGCAATCGCTATCACTTGACTTGAAATATTTTTGTCCTTTCTTGTCTTTAAAGGAGTGCCCTTTGCCGTGCTGATGTTGCTACATGCCTTACTTCTTACCTATCTCACACTGCGAATTTTTTATAAGCTCTATACTAAACATTAAATCTGTTACGAAAAAAGAACTAAACAAAATGAACACAAAAACGATCAGCTTTAAAAAAGGACTCGTAACTGGAAAAACCGAATGAAAAAGAATGTTAACAACAAATACTTTTTCACACCCAAACTAGTTCTGCGGAATCAGAATCAACATTGAGTTTAATCAAGCGAATGAGCTAACTGGAGTAAGTGCCATGCAGATTTAAATTTTTCCCATTTGTGATGAATGCAGCTATCGATTTTTTTTGCATGCTAATTAACATTCGTGTCAGTCAGCTGTTGGCTCTCACGCTGGCCAATAGAATATTCCTGCCTATGCGTGGTAGCCAACTATAGGCTCTCACTCTGGCCAGTAGAAAATGGCCGCAAACTACATGAAAACTACCGTAGAAGCATGAAAAAATCGATTATTTCCACTATCGATGGGAGTTGGGAAATGCAAAGTCGGTTTTGGCCTTCCCACTAACTTGGAGACTGTGCATGTATATTTTGGTCCAAATCCGTCGAAAGTTGCGGCCGTGCATTCGTTATACACACACACACACACACACACACACACACACACACACACACACACACACACATCCTGCCTTTTATAGATAGAGATTAGATTTCAAGGCCAAAGTTTACAAATGTTAAAGTATTTTTTGTGACAGGCGGCGTGTTTTTCATCGCATGTCAGATAAACGCAAGACAGAAAGCGTCTGCTTTAATCGACTAACGAGTAAACAAGCCATGCTAAATACTAACACGCTGTAGTTCACTGTAAACTGGCAAAAAAAAACAATTTTAATTCAATCAACAGTACTGAATTGTCATTACTTACAGAATCAGTGATTAGACAATAAATACATCACGAGAACGGTTGCATTAAATATATCTAAGGCCTTTGACAATCTTTTGCATAGGGGTTTGCTATACAAACTTTCCAACTATGGAAGAGTTTTTCTCAATTATTAAGTTCTTCCTGACAGACAGGTCTATGAAGGTCGTTGTTAATGACAAGTTCTCGAAGGTCCATGAGATCAATGAGAGTGCCTCCCTTCCTAACCCTTCTCGGCCTAAACTTCTTTCTGCTTTACGAGGATGAACTGAAAAGTTCATAGGCTGACTACGAAGGAGTGATGCTAGAGCTGTGAAATTGTGCACGCTTTAATTTCAACTCATCTTATTAATAACTGCATTGTTTATTTCCAGGTGAACTGACATCTGACTGTTCAAAGAAGACTTCAAATGCAACTTGTAGAGACTTCTCTTGAAAATGGACAAAATTTGGCATTGTGTCGTCAAGTAAATGCAGAAGAAGTGTTTGGCCCCCAGGGACACTCATGCTGACATGCTTGCTACATTAGATGATGGCGCTCAAGTTTTATCAATACAAAAGTGGGCAGCTGAATTTAGGATGGGAAGAGAGAGGCTTGAAGATGACCCAAACTGTGGACATCCTTGAACCGAGAAAAGCATCGATTGTGTTCACCACATCATGATGGAAGACAGACAATTGACTATAAATCAAATTGCCAATGTTATTAACATACGCCATTAGAGCGTTGAGAATATTCTGCACAACTTAGTCATGCCGACTAAGGTTTCTCTTCGGTGGATGCCACGTCTTCTGACACCTGATCAAAAGCGCGCCAGCTGATCGCATCACGGTAAAATCTATCGTTGTTTGAAGCAGATCCAGCTGCTTTATTTGAACATTTCCTAACCCAGGATGAGTGTTGCATTCATACGTTGAGACAGAGGCAGAGACAATACATGCAGCGGAAACATCCCCTTCACCTGCTCCAAAGAAGGTCAGTCGTTTCATCTAAACAAAATCTCATCTTAAAGTGTCATAATGTTATCGCTTTGAGTTGAACGCTCTCACCACTTGACATTTCTTGCAAGTACTACTTGTATCTACTATAGAGAATTCTTACTTTGGAGACGTGATTCCAAAAATGCAATACTTTGGTTCTTTTTCATTTCACTGATGACTAACATATTATTGTATGCCAAATGGTAACAAGATCTTTTCTCTTGAAAATTACAAGCTGAGATTATTACGATATGGTCGCCTAAAGGAATTTAAAGATGACATTACATTGTCTGGGCTGTTGTGAGTGGGGTGCATTGATTACAACGAGTTGTGTGATGAACAAAAGAGATATTATCTTAAGTTAGAAAAATTCGGCATGGAACATCAAGAAAGAAATGAACTCACTATTCATAGGTTATGCGGTTGGACTATCAGTCACTGTAGGTGAAGGGAAACAGAGCTAAACAAATTAGGTTACGAAGAGACGAAAATGATAATATTAGTATTAGCCATTATATGGAAATATTCGGCATTCATTGACCAAGTAGCCAGTGCTATCCTTATTACACTTTTCTTCGCAACCTAGCCATCCGACAGGGTTCAAAATGTACTATATGTTCTACTCAGTGTTCATAAGCATTCACAATACACTTTACGTGTTCATAAGCATTCACAATACACTTTACGTGTTCATAAGCATTCACAATACACTTTACGTGTTCATAAGCATTCATAATGCACTTTACGTGTTTATAAGCATTCATAATACACTTTACGTATTCATAAGCATTCATAATACACTTTTACATTTTAAACATTCACATTTTTATTAAATCCATTTTTATTAAATATTTTCCACTCTATACTTAGACTTCGTTTTATTTTATTTCCGCGGTTGCTCTTTAAGGATATATAACCACTGTCCTAATATATATTCCTGGACTTCTTCCGGTTCTTCATCTATTTTAGGAATTGGGGGGATGTTACAATGGAACATTACATTTGATCTATTTCTGTTAGTATTTTAACTTACATTCAGACTGTTTCTGTTTAGGCCATTTAGCATTTCTTGTAAATCAACCGGTGTTTATGGTATAATTAAGATGTTGTCAGCATATCATAGATAGTTCAGATATTATCCGTTAATGTTTACTCACATCCCCTCCCAGTTTATTTTCATGAACATATTCTCAAAACCACTTGTCGTTTAAGTGAAATCGAGTATTCTTCATCATAATAGCCGAGTAGATTAACGCGTCGGTTTGGGAATTTGTGAGTTCAATGACTGGGGCGGGCAGTGTTTACTTGGATTCAGTGGAAACACGGTGATCAGTACTGACACAGCACGAAAAATAGAAAAAAAAAACTCGACGAGATATCCCTAGACTTGGGCAATGGAATGAAAACAGCTGTCACTAGTATATTTTTTAAAGGGTTATGTTCGGAATTCACTGTAGATTAACTGGATTTATATACACCTGATGAAGGCCGGAGAGCACAAAGACCGAAACGTTGTGACAACAACAAAGATGAGGACAATAGTCCGAATGTAAGTGGGGTAAATAATAATAATAACCCCTCATTCCGGAAATTGAGACTGAAAATACAATAAATCCCTTTAGATTTCACTACGTAGAACTACATAAACTTATAAATGTTTGTGTATGTTCTGCCAGCACTAATCACCATGTTTCAGTGCAAAAGCTAAATTTAGAATGCTGATTTTAAAGGCAAGCATACTTGGAAGATTTGGCCAATTTTACCTCACTTGGACTTGTACTGATGTAATTTTGGTTATTAAACAAACACGCGCCAATACACATACAAATACACATATGCTACACACGCATATATATATATATATATATATATATATATATATATATATATATATATATATATATATACATATATATATATATATTATCAAAATGCGTTATGTATCAAATCACCACTGCTCTGATTTTTATGCTCGGCTTTAATATGGAATAATTATTCAGAATAACCCATCTTCCCTGTTATGAAATTAATAATAAGAGTCACTTTCTCACAAACGTGGTGTGGCTTCCCTCTGTCTTTTCTACGAATATTTTCATGACAATTGCTCTGACGAGCTATTTTCACTGGTACTACAACTACATGAATTTAAGCGTGCTACTAGGTTGGCATCTTGGTATCACCATTTTACTGTCGAAACAATTAAATGTAACCGCCTCTTCTACTTCAACAGCTTCTTCTCTCGCACTTCCCGACAGCGGAACTCCTTTCCGTTTACTTGCTTCCCTGATAATTATAATCTTCAAAAAATTAAATTTAATATCAATCGATATCTTCTGATACCTTGATCGTGATCCCCGTCCTTCTCTTTATCCTTTTCTGAAACACCCCTCTTTACTCTTACTCTCACTCTCTGTAGCCCCTTGCGTGCTAGTGGCACTCCCGCCTGGCTTGAGGTGAAACGCTTAAAAAAAAGAAAAAAGAAATTATAATCTTGGACAGAACGATTTCAAACGGTAATTGTTACTATTAAAGATAAATCCAATTAACAGAAAAGTGATGGACACTATTTTTCCTATGGAAAATACAAAAAAGAATTTGAATTAAACCCGAGGTTCTATACAAGAAGGAAAATATGTCAATATATCAAGTGAAACTGGTCTCCTTCTCATGAAATATAAGCGCGACACAATCTTCCCGATTCCCGATTCATACGTTTATTTATGCTTGATGCCAATGCAAGTCTATTCTGTTTCAAGTCACAGTGACCAGAAATTCTAACCAATCATATTTAAACACAGAGCAAACAACTCACTCAACCCAGGACGACAATCGCTAATCCACTTGCTTCCTATGTCTTTGATACTGTTTCTTGTTTGGGCAAATGTTATTTTCAAGGTCTTCACATGTTTCAAATTAATGGTGCCAGAATATTACTTTCGACCGTTATCAACACTTTCCCCAACAAACTTTTAATAAAAATACTGAGAATTATTGTGTGACAACGATGATAAATACGTTGGCATGTGCACTCAGCGCCATTCACACGATTAAGACATTTCCTTTAGATACATATAAACAGTCATTTGTGAGTATAATGTCAATCCTCATTTGGGGATTCTGCGATTTACCATATATCAAAATGCCGAGAAAATTACTAGAACGGTAGTATTTCTCTCTCTCTCTCTCTCCCTCTGCTTCTCTCCCTCTCTTTCTCTCTTAGTCTCTTCCCATCTCTCTCACCCTCTCTTCTCCCCTCTTTCTCTTAGACTCTCCCCATCTCTTTCGCCCTCTTTTCTCCCCTCATTCTCTTTTAGTCTCTCCCCATCTCTCTGACTCTCTCCTCTTACTTCTCTCTCTCTCTCTCTTAGTCTCTTCCCATCTTTTTGGCTCTCTTTTCTCCCTTATTTCTCTCTTAGTCTCTCCCCATCTCTCTCGCCCTCTCTTCTCTCCCCATCTCTATTGCCCTCTCTTCTCCCCTCTTTCTCTCTCAAATGATAATACTTAAATCTAGTGAAATGATAAAATGGAAGAAAGTGTAAATTAATGACTCTCCCTTTAGCTTTTTTAATGTTCACTCAGTACAAGACCCAAGTGTCACTCAAGGTAGAGGTTACTAAATGAGGTTGTTGTATGGACGTAGGAGGAGGAAGTAAATGCAGATTAGAATATACAGCGGTTGGCTTTAGACTTGAAGAGCTTAAGATTGTAGTGATCGCAAAAGCAATATTTTCAACATAGTAACAGTTCTAGAGAAGAAGCGGTCTTTGTGGGACTTCTTCCTTATCAGTGGAATACGAGAAGAACGAAAGTCTTGAATTCGTATCATAATTACAATGACCATATGTATTTGCCTCTTCAAAATATCCGCACAACTGCACAGAAAAGCAACAATTAACATATACAAGCATGCGTTCATACATACACATGCACACGCCAAAACGCAGAAATCTTTACTTGCCTATAATTACGGGTCTTCAGTGGAATCTAGAGAATGTTTAAATCCGCAACAAAGCATCTAAGAAATACGATCTCGAAGGAAAAATAAGCCGACACGTGTAAAGACACAACTATATTGTCATTCCATAAATCATAAATGTCTTACTATTCTTTGTCTTCTATGTGCCGTCTCCCTCCAAGTCGTAGACGATAATGGCTCTCCTCATTTCCTGTCCCTTGTAGCTCTTAGTAAATGTTGTATTTTGCTGTTTCTCGTAATCCCTTACGCAAGCTCGTTAGGTAGGTAAAGAGACGGGAATGATAATAGTAGTATTAGCCATTATATGGAAACATTCGGCATTCATTGACCAAGCAGCCAGTGCTATCCGTATTACACTTTTCTTCGCAACCTGGCCATCCGACTGGGTTCAAAATGTACTATCTGTTCTACTCAGTGTTCATAAGCATTCACAATACACTTTACGTGTTCATAAGCATTCATAATGCACTTTACGTGTTTATAAGCATTCATAATACACTTTACGTATTCATAAGCATTCACAATACACTTTACGTGTTCATAAGCATTCATAATGCACTTTACGTGTTTATAAACATTCATAATACACTTTACGAATTCATAAGCATTCATAATACACTTTTACATTTTAAACATTCACATTTTTATTAAATCCATTTTTATTAAATATTTTCCACTCTAAACTTAGAAATTACTGTTTTCCTTTGTCCCTCTTGTTTTCAATATGTCCTGCCTGTGTTAAATTTTTCTTAACCATCTTTCTTCATTACGTGCCCTAAAAAATTGAATTGTCTTATTTTAGTAAAAGGGGACTTATTTCTTCTTCTTGTTTCCAATTTCTCTAAAACTTAGTTGTTGCTCACATGCCCAGTCCATGCTATTCTCAGTATCCTTCAGTAGAAGCCTTTGTTGTTTTTACAACGTTTCTAGCTTTGTCTTCGATGGTCTTTTTAAAATGCATGTTTTATTTCTGTAATTTTTCATATAGATACAATTTCTTTTTTGCTTTCGTTATTGATACCATCTTTTACCGAAGCTTTAATGAGAATGATTCATAAATATGACAAAATATTCTATATTATTGAACGAATCTCAGACTCTAGAATTTTTATATAGTTCTTGCTGAATTGATACTTTTACTATTGTTCATCTAATACAAGACCCAAGAGCCACTCAAGGTAGTGGTTTGCCGAATAAAATTAATATAAGGGCGTACAAGGAGGGAGAAAGAGCAACATATTATGAGGATATGTGGGATATATAACAATTGATCCTAGACTTATAGTGATCGGGTAAGTATCCTCCAGAGAGTCCATTACACAATGCAACAGATCTGGAGAAGAAGCTAAGTGAGACTTCTTCCTTACTAACGGAATATGAAAAATATGTAAGATATATAACAGTTGATCCTAGACATAGTGATCGTGTAAGCATCCTCTAGAGAGTCCGTTTCAAAATGCAACAGTTCTGGAGAAAAATCTGATTGGAACTTCTTCCTTACTAACGGAATATGGTAAGAATGAAGATTAGTTGACTCAATGCACGTGTCCCAGCTGTGAAGCTCTTGATTGGTGGAACCAAGGAATGTAGTTCGCCCGAACATTTGCCATGGATATAGCGATAGAGTAGAGGGGGGCTATCAACGTTTTATCTGTTGGAATGGGGATCTATGGTGGAAATTAATTCAGCACCCAAAAGGCCGAGTAGACGCTTTTGGACTCTATAAAAACTAGAAATTGAAAACTGGTAGTACCAGCCCAGATATTTTCGGCCTGGTCAAGCTCTTGTAAATAGAGAGCATGGTAGCAACTTTAACGATAAATCCTATATTTGTTTCACTTGAGGCTAAGGATGGCCTTAAGTTCTAATAGGCGTTCCACGCAATATTTCTCATTGAGAGAACATCTGTTCAATGCGAAATCAACAAGATGTAAGTATTAATCAAAGGAAAGAATGCCGGAGAACGAATCAGCCGGGGCATTATCTTAGATAACAAAGATGAGGGTGCAATATCCTGAACAAATGATATTGCTTGAACTAGAAACAACTTAAGGCATATAGACATTTCGTTACCCGCCATTAGAGTCTATTGTCAAAAGCAGAAATAAAAACTAAAGAAGAAAGAAAAAATTGGTGTGAACAATAAATATTTTTGCGTACTTTGCAGAGCTGATGTCAATCCTCGTTTGTGATCTTTAGAGTAACAAATTTACTATTTATATATTCTTTGTTTTTTGTTGCTTTTTTCCTGTTTTGTTTTATCGTGAATTGTATTTCTTCAACGTTGTCTGCCGATTTATTGATGACGTTATTCCATTAAAAGCTCTCAAGCGAAAATTTCCAAAATTTGCCGATCTGGAGAGAAAGCATTAAATGCGATTTATTTTTTCAAAATTGAGCCGTCATCATGAATTCGCAATGGAAAAACAGATCAACCGTAATCATTTATCATAGCCAATGGAGTTCATTTGAATTCAGGCCAGCATCTGCCAAAACTGCTTGCTTTCTTCCCACCCAAACGTTTTGCGTTATCTTAGGCCAGACATAAATTATGTGTACTATGTTTATGAATACAAACTTATTACTTATATATATATATATATATATATATATATATATATATATATATATATATATATATATATATATGTATATATATGTATATATATATATATATATATATATATATATATATATATATATATATAATTGTGTATTTGTGCAGAAGTCCATCTTTTATACAAGTTTTATTAAAGACAAGAAACTGTGATTAATCTTTTTATTCAATTTTGCTTGTGTTCATATAAGTGTTTTCTTTTCTGGACATAGAGTGTGTAAAAACTATTCGAATCTTTTGTATATCCGAGCAATGTCGGCTATTCTTTTAGCTACTATCGACGATAATTTTTTCTTTTATGTATGAATGTCTAGCTTTTTATAAATATATCTAAAGTAATAGTAACTTTTTTTTTTATTTTACAAACACGGTAAGCATATTGTGGACATATTCAGAGTTGATGTTATTGAGTGTTAGCTTTTTCTTCTTATTATTAATGTTTCAATTGTTTTTATCGAAATTACATAGAACCAATATAATTTATGAAATTCACATGTCACTTAAGGAACTGTGTTCATGGTCAAATCAAATTCATGAATAATTCTATAGGACATACCACTACATTCTTATCAAGAAGACTCACGTTATATCTCTCTGACCATAGCTCAATTAGGACTCATTTATACACACACTGAAACATACTAAATCCCATCCGCAACATACTCGTTGAAAATACAAATATAATGTCAACAATGTCAACCGTCTTTTTCCTGCTTGATCGCAATCATCAGGCCATTCTGAAGATTGCGTTTAAGCGTGAACCAAACTGCCATAGTTCGCTGTTGACCTCACTGTTCATTCTTATATTTACATACGTTCTGTCCCTGATGTTGAGCAATTTCACCGATAGATATAGCATGCCTTAAAACTATGTTTTTATCATATATATGAAGTGGAGAAAAATGTATAACAAAGTAGAAAAAGTTTTCTTGTTACGCCTTTCATCCTTTAGTACTTTTCATTCCTAAAGACTTCATAAGACGATGAAGTCCTAAAGAGCGAAATGCGTCACAAGAAAACTTTCTCCATTTTGTCGTAAATTTTCCCTAATATTGTTCCTGATATATAAATATGTATATCTTATCTTATCTTACATATATATATATATATATATATATATATATATATATATATATATATATATATATAAGTTTAGGAAAAAGTTCCCTGCGCCATTAGGAAAATCTTACACACGTGTAAATGCTATTCTTACTTCATTCTGATGAAATTTATGACAAAATATAAATTGCACATGAGATGTTTACTCCAATGATTGTCAACTAAACATTTTAATCATATATATATATATATATATATATATATATATATATATATATATATATATATATTATGCAGAAATGTAGTTTTAAAGTGTGCTATATTTATGGGATAAAGTGCTCAATATCAGAGATTAAGCGTATGTAAATATAAATATAAAAGGGAACATTGAAGTCAACATCAGGCCTGACGATTGCGTCTAGCATGAAACAGCCTGTCGCCTCTGAATGTTGACTTTAACGTTCATTCATATATATATATATATATATATATATATATATATATATAGTTGTATATTTAGGCATCAATCCTTCGTTTATGCATGTTTCATTAAAAACGACAGACAAGGTACTACGGTTAAGATTTTTATTTAATTTTTCTTGTGTTTGAACAAGAGCTTTCTGTTCTGGACAAAAGTTTGTAAAGTCTGTCCAAATGTTTTATATTTCCGAAAGCTTTCGGCTATGCCTTTAGCCATTATCAAGGACGATTCGATTTTTCAGCTTAATTGAGCGTGTGCATTATGTGTATATCTTAGTTTGTAGTAGGAATGTTTTTAATTTCCGAACACGGTTAGCACATTGTGTCCTTGCTCATAGTTAATATTGTTAAGTGTTGGGTTTTTCTTTTTATTATTAAAGCTTCCATTATTTTGAATCTTTTTTTACAGGTGGATGCAGTTAATATATTTGTGTTTTCTACTAGTATGTTTCTAATGAAGTCTGGTAAGTTTGTGTCTGTGTTTAAATGGGTTCTAATAGAGCTATAATCAGATAGGTGTAACGTAAGACGTCTGGATAAGCATGTAGTTGTGTAACCGATGTAATTATTTATGAGTCCGGTTTGATCAAGAACACAGTTCCTTAAGGAGCATTTGAACTCATAGATAATGTTTGTTCTTTGTAATTTTGACTTAGCTGGTGTTATTTTTTAGGATAAGGTTAGCTGTCTTAAATTTTTTATAATAGATAATTAATTTGAATTTTTTTATTCGGGTCAATTATATATATATATATATATATATATATATATATATATATATATATATATATATAATTTGTGTACTGGAGAAGTTTGAAAGTGTTTTCAATGTATTTATCCTCTTCGTGTAAATAATCTGAACTGCATATTCTTAGGTAGAATCAGATGATTATACCATATTTTATTTTGTTGTTATGATGGGATTAGAAATTTATTCGGCGGTTTTTGTTGGTTGATTTCCGATGGACATCGAGTTTTAAACTTTTGTTAACGCGTTGAAATATGATATCCAGGAAGGGTAAGGTATTGTGTTCTTCCATTTAGTATGTAAAATCCATTGTGTGTTCGACTTTCTTTAGTTGATCTCCTCGGTCAGGTAAATCAGTATCACGAGGATATATAAGTATAGCATCATCAATATAACAGAAGTATGTTGATTGTTTGAGTGAAATATTTTAGAAAGGACCGGATTCGAGCAATTCTAAGATATATGCTATCACTCTACTGAGAAGCGATCCCATTGGTTATCTAAATTTTTGTTGTTATTAAATGTGAAGTAGTATTTATTGGCGATGAGACGGCAGATTTTTATTACTTTAGCTGTTTGTAGAGAGTGAGCTTTATCTTTGATTGTGTTAGATGCTTCTTTAGGAGATTTAGGCATTTTTCAACTGAGACGTTGGTATAAAGGGATTTTATATCTAGACTGGCCATGTGATTGTAGGTCATGTTCATTTCCCTTAGTTTTTCAACGAGGCTGCCTGAGTTCTTTATGTGTGTGTATGTACGTGTGTGTATGTGCACATGCGTAGAATGTCGTGCTTATATCTTCTTTTCATAATTTAATTGTCTCCTCTCTTTATTCCGTTTTTTTTTTCTTTATTTTTGGCTTCTGGGTGTCAAACGATAATATAACGAAGTTATTTCCGAGGTCAGAGACAACTTAAAATTAAGTTAATATTCCAGAATATTCTGGGGTTTTCCAGAGTTAATTAATGTTTAGGTTAATGAAAAGGTCACCCGGGAAATCTTAGTCGCGTTGAAATGCAATTTTTACTTTATTCTGATGAAAATTATGACTAAATACAAAATGCACATATGATGTTGTTTACTACAATGATTCTCCAATCCACAAGTGGGCTTGAGAAATTTTAAAAATAGGCCTGGAGGTGCAAATTGAAAAGAGGAGACTTACGCCTGATGCCGAACCGAGACTTGGAAGTTCAACTTCGCAAGCTGATAGCCAGACACCAAGAGCAGTGCAGTCATTATTCAGAATTTAGATTTTCTACATTTTGCTTTCGTAAATAAAATGTATTTCCTGTTACATGGAATTTCTATTTGTGCTTATGTAGGCCTGAATTTGTTTTACACAAAAATGGGCCACAAGGAAGAAAAGATTGAGAAACACTGGTTTATACTTCATTTTTTAATTTGAGAATCATTGGAATCAAGAAAATGAATTCCCGAAGCTAATGAAGTTAGCAAGCACATTTCGGGAAACTTTAGCGAAATTTTCAAACGTTTTGAGATCAAGAACGAAGAAAACTTTGGAAACATCAGAATTTGAAGCCTGATTAACTGGAGGACTATGAGTTGACTGTAGATGCACGAAAAACGGAAACATCTGCAGGGTTATTCCTGTCTTTAAATAGGAAAAGCTGAACATTGTCGAGAGGTACTCTTTGTCCCCTGGCTGTAATTCATTTTGCAAATACGACATAGCCCAAAACACAGGAGCAAAATATAGGACACCAAGTGAGAACTGAATTAACTAGCAACGATTTGCAAGACTAACTTGTTATCCATTACTCCACGTCAGGCATCATAGTTGTGAATAGACGAACGTGAAGAAAATATGCAGATTTATTTCCATTTTTCATATCATTTACCGCTCTTAATTTCAAAAGGAAATTTAAGTATAAATGCATAAAAATGTTATTTTCTGTGCAGTTGTTTCAAAGATGAAGAGGTTCCCAAGGGACTAATGTCGTATCGTTGTGCAAACATGGCGCCTTTTATCGGATAATTGAACGAAGCTCATAACAGAGGTCATGAACACTCACAAGAATACACAATGGGACCTGAGTTGTGCAATGTCAATCTAACGATGAAATTAAATAAAAATATGTATAGTCGTACTTGCGCTGAACATAAGTTCAGTCTTGGTGAGCAAATATTGTAAAGTTTGATTTTTATTTATAATAAAATTGAATGGCAAAATATTTCCTCTCAAAACTACATAACCTTATGAATTAATTCAAATAATTTAAACCACAAATAATTTAAAACAGCCTCGTTTTAAGCTATCAAACTTAACCGACAATTATTAAACTACAAGATGTATGTGCGTGGTTAATTTATCTGTTAATATAGCCCGTGTTATCACAGATAGGAATTATCAAATAGACATAATACTGTCAAAAGCGCAAATGACTGCAAATAAATAGCGTTTCACTTTATTCACATGTTTAATTTCTTCTAATTTGTAGAAAAGGAATGATGCGATTAACAGTAATATTTGATAGTTTATGATGATGGACTCTCCCGTCGGTTTCAACGTATGAGGTTCCGACAACTGTGCTTATTCAACCCTGTGTTGATAGTTTATATATATATATATATATATATATATATATATATATATATATATATATATATATATATATATATATATTATGAAATGGACAAAGTCCGACAATTATTTTTTAAGACATTTTTTATGTTTATACGTTCTTTTTATAGATACAAATATTTAAGTAAATGCTTTGTTTATAATAAACAGTATTAACAACATTTACCGGCCTGAATGTCCGAGAAATTTTCATAGAAAATATGCGTCCTCCGACAGAAATCGAACCTGAATCCTATACGGAACCGTCATATAGCCTGACGTTTCTTAACCGAATGGGCCACAGAGGAGCGTTCGGTTAACAGTAAAATCGACCTTGCTAACCGAACGCTCCTCTGTGGCCAACAGAATACTGTTTATTATAAACAAAGCATTTACTTAAATATGTGTATCTATAAAAAGAACGTATAAACATAAAAAATGTCTTAAAATATATATATATATATATATATATATATATATATATATATATATATATATATATATATATATATATGTATATATATATGAACCTGCGTCCCCCTTGGCAGGAGAAACTGTTGTTAGATTCAACGTGCTTTAGAGCGTTTCGGCCTCGGGGTGCGGCGTCGAACAAACAAAGATGAATAGTGTCTTCTCAGATTCTAAAAACATTCATATCTGCTCAGTTTCGTATCCTAGATAAGCAAAGTAGTTTATAAAGACACAAATATAGGTATCTACTGAAAATAACGTTTAAGTAAAATAATCTCTCGGGTAAAAAAATAATATATATATATATATATATATATATATATATATATATATATATATATATATATATATATATATATATATATATACGACTAGCAAGGTACTGTGGTTAAGTTTAATTTTTCTTATGTTCTTATAATTTTCTTCTTTATTGGACATAAATTAAGTAAAAATTGTCTAAATGCTTTATATACCCAAGCGCTTTTGGCTATATTTTTAGCCATTATCAAGGTTGATTTTATTTTTACTTTTAACTGAATGTATGGATTGTTTTATTTCTTTATCTGGAGTTATAGGAATATTTTATTTTCCAAACACGGTCAGAACACTGTGGCCGAATACATAATTGATGCTACTGAGTATTGGTTTTTTTCTTTTCATTAATAATTCTTCCATTATTTTTAGTCTTTTTTATATGTGAATGAGGCTATTATGTTTGTATCATAAACGAGAATGTTCTGGATAGAGTTTGATAGGTCTTCATGTGTATTTAAATGATAGGTCTTCATGTGTATTTAAATGATAGATCTTCATGTGTATTTAAATAAGACCTAATTGGGTTATAGTCCGAGAGTTGTAACGTGAGTCTTCTTGCTAGGAATGTTGTATCATATCCAATATAATTATTTATGAATTTAGATTGATCAGGAACACAGTTACTTAAGGGGCATATGAATTCCTAAATAATATTGGTTCTCTTTAGTTTGAATATATATATATATATATATATATATATATATATATATATATATATATATATATATATACATTCATATATATATACATTCATATATAAAATACATATATATATATACATACATATATATACATATACATATATACATACATATATATATATACATACATATATATACATATACATATATATATATATATACATATACATTCGTTTGAATGATTTACGTTACATAAATTGATTACGCACTACAAAATTGACATTAAAATAACCTGATCCTAAGTGCGAAATTCCTGATAATAACTGTGACATTTACTCTTATTATTGAACAATTTAGTTCATGCCACTTTTCTCCAGTACAAGAACGCACATTTTTCAAATTTAAAAAAATTCAACCACAGCGTTGCGTCTGCACGCTCCAAAATTATTCTAACATTTAACAATATCTCATTGCTAAAAAAACACTCTTTCGGACCGTACTACCTTTCGATGTCGCATTACTATTCGGAATTTAATAAAAACACACTAAATTGTCTACCTGAAGATGGTCGTTCGGTACGACTGAAAGCCCGGCTCATAGAAAAAATAACACCTGATAAACCCGGAATTTATGAACAAGGATCACACCATTCATTAACAGATTCGAAGTTGGTTGTAATTTATTAGTAAATATTGTTTGTGAGAGTGATTCTCGCCGTATAATTAGCTTCAGTATTTGTTTTTCGTTTGAATGATTTACGTTACATAAATTGATTACGCACTACAAAATTGACATACATATACATATATACATACATATATATACATATATACATACATATATATATATACATATATACATACATATTTATACATGCATACATATATATACATACGTATATATATATACATATTTATATATACATATATATTTATACATATATACATACATATATATTTATATATACATATATATATACATATATATATATATATATATATATATATATATATATATATATATATATATATATATATATATATATATATATATTAGTCGAGTAGGTCATTCATACAATGTAGATTTACTGGATTTTCGTAGTTTCACATTTTTACTCACATTACTGAAGCTTCAAGAGACATTAACTTTTAATTTGAAATTATACTTACAGAATGCACACACAAAGTTTAAAAAAGCAAATGTTTTGAAAGCAAAGTAAAGACCGTGACATTGTAATGGCTTCAAAATTATAACGACAACATTGATGGCAAATGTAGGCTCCAAGATCCGAAACTAATTTTAGAACACGATTGATTTTGTGAGTTGTATTTTTTTTTCATATGAAACATACCTTTCCACGTTCTGGATTCCAAAGTATATCTTTACTGGTAAACTGCCGTCATCTTCGGAATACTCCACAAGTTTTTAGTCGTGTTAATATCAGGTGAACGTACAAACCATTTTATTAAATAAATGTCTTTAAAAACTATTTTATTCAGATAGTCTTTAATTTTCTTCATTGAATGGGATAAAGAAATGTCGTGCTTAAAAATCGTCTTCTTTACTGAAAGCGTTTACATTCTTCCTGAACCATGTCTCTACGTGTGCCGTCAAAAAGAAATCAATTTATGTCTAAGCAGTCATCTTAATACCATATGAACTGCCATGATCTCACTACCCCGGGAGAACTTTCAGGTATACGCAACAAGGTACCTTCTGTTTACCAAGTTACATCAAGGCGGCGCAACCAGTTCACGAAATATTCAAAAGGGTTACATACGTACCTGGAACATTGCAAACTCATTTATGTAGAAAAGCCTTACTCAGTTATGTGCTATACGTGATACGCGCTATCTTTCGATACATGACTGATACACTATTGATGTTAATTTGCTTCAGATATACGTTAAGAAATATTCCCCAATAAAAAAAAAACAACTTCTATTTTACTTTGTGAGAGATCAAACTGAAAGATATTTATATACAGCGGTAGCAAAAAATGATCACTTACTTTAAGCAAACCAATCTCAAATGAGACACGCTCAGTGACAGTAAATAGTCTGCAGGCTCAGATCTCAGATATAACAAATGCAAGTCTTTCAGTCCATCGAAATTGCTTCATTTGGTTATATTCAGCCTATTTCCATAGCTACACAGAAACAAAAGCGGATCCACAGAAAAAAAGCAGTGACTACACTAAATTCTGAAAGAGAAAAAAGATTAAAAACATAAGTAAAGATGCTTTGGCCACTGCTGTTTTGTTTCATCAGTGATTGTCGGTGAGAAAGATAGGCGCCGTTTGTTTAAAAGCAATATTTTGGACGGGCGTGGTTAAGAGCGTATTCATAACTAATGGCTTGTGAAACCACTTGTTAACCACTACACGATTGTGGCTTCTTAGAACTGGATATATAAATGTCTATATCAATTTTTGCTTTTGGGATGGAAAGAAGATTTGTTTCCTGGTGAATCATATATTTTATTAGCACACAAATCAATAAACTACTGAACCTGTAAATTGTAACGTCTTTTCTCTCAGGATTCTCCTAGAGTTTATGATAACAATTATTCATTTATATTTGTCACTTGTATTATTTGTATTTTTTTTTACACTCTAGTAAAAAAAAGAAAATATCAGTGATGTCATGGCCTATTTGTAATTTATGTTAATGCATATATTTGATGGGTGCATAGCGCTGGATATTTCAACTGTCTGTAGAGGAAGCTAGGTGTGCCGCTTGCAAAAAATACTCCACTTTTCATATCTTTTACTTTCTTTTTCAGAAGCGCGATCTACTTGAAATATCATTTCTTACGACATCTATACCATTCCAGCTGTTGTTCTTGTAGTCTTCTGTTGCGCTTGCAGTCTAGATCTTCTCCCCTACTTGTTTTCACTTGTTTTTCTCAACATTCCAGATATTCAGGTTCTTAGACGACGTTGTAATCGAGGAGGACACATTACAACTCTCAAAATGGCTTCTGAGAAAGAAAAAAACGCTTCATTAGAAAAATATGTTAATTCTCTCTCTCTCTCTCTCTCTCTCTCTCTCTACTTCCCTCTCTTTCTCTCTCCCTCTCCCTCTCCCTCTCTCTCTCTCTCTCTTTCTCTCTCTCTCTCTCTCTACCTATCTATCTATCTCAGGGAAGAATGACTCTAGCGTAAATACTTGTATAAAAGAATCAACACATAGTGTTCGGTTTGGATGGCCTTATTATGCCCCCCTTAAAATGTTATATATGATGGACTCTCCCAACTTCTACGTACAATGTACCAACAGTTCACTATTGTCCTCATCTTAAAATATATTTATTACAACGTTTTGGCCGTTGTACGCTCCGGCCTTCTTCGGGTGGTTGGAATGTCGAACTGAACCCTTTATTTCGGTCACTGGGATAGACTGCTCTAGTTCCACGTGCCATGTTTAATGGATGTCAGTTATCAGTTATCTCCTGTTAATTCCCCTCTCCAAGTTCTCCACTGCCTTAACCGGGTATTGAACTCACACTCTTTGAAGAAGGCCGGAGCGTACAACGACAGAAACGTTGTAATAAATATGGCGACAAAGATGAGTCCGAATAATGAAAATAGTGTACATAATAACTCATCTCAGAAATATAGACAGATACCAACAGTTCAGTTATTAGAACCGGATTTGCATGCATATGACTTTGAATTTATCTTCTTTTAAGTCCCTATTCGATCAAGAAATTGATCATTCGTATTTTTCTGATTCAGCATTAAACACACTTCAAAACGTCGGACTCTTTAAACTGAGTTCATATGGAAACCATTTACCTTGCCAATTTCCTTGAGATGGTCCGATATTGTTGAAATGCTAATATCTATTATCTGGCATGTTTCTCAAACACTTTCGACTTGTTTTTTTCAGAGGATGATTGTCAATTGGAAATAGACGTTGATCTTCAAGACTCGTATAGGAACTGAAGAACTTCAGAAACCAGCGCTCTACTGTCCGGTCACAAGTAAAACCTTCACCCCAAGCTCTGTTAATGTTGACAGCAGTTTGAACATCGCTTCCAAGATTGGAATTATGCAAAAAAAGTAAATGCGTCTTCTTTTTCATGTTCAGGAAAATGAGAGGTATATAATATTTTAATGAGAGGTATATAATATTTTAATGAGAGGTATATAATATTTTAAGTTAAATTCTGAAGAGGACTGTTATAAAAATTAACAAAAACGATACTCTAATAATTAGGAATGAGTAATATATTTTTGTGCATAATTTATTATCTCTTTGGACAATTAAAAGTTTTATTCTAATCGTACAGTATTTTCCGAACATCCTTATATATATATATATATATATATATATATATATATATATATATATATATATATATGAGGAAAAATATGAAAAAGCAAAATCCGATATGCAAGTTTACTGTTTTAATGTTTCAATGTCGACGTCAGACGTTTCGGTCTAGTAGACCTTCTTCAGGACATAGTTATTAAAACATAATTAAACGATATTCAAGACAACATAAAAAGACGATAGACATAAGAATAATCAAAACAAAATAACTGAATTTTAAGATCAGCGTTCCGTTTTGAAATGCGATCACGTGGGCGTCACGTGGGCGATGTTGTGAAAACGTATTGAAACATTAAAACAGTAAACTTGCATATTCGGATTTTGTTTTTTCATATTTTTCCTCATACTGTCGGATCGATATCTATATATTTGCTTACATATATATATATATATATATATATATATATATATATATATATATATATATACTTCTCCTCCCCCACTCTCTATCACCTTACATGAACTTAAAACTATCCCTCAAAAGCGTATAAAAATAATACGTAAATTTAAAACCATTTTTTATGCTTGGAAATGTGATCTGAGAAACCATGAAAAAATCACCATCCTGGGAAAATAAAATATAATCAATGGACCCCTAAGGTTGTCTGTTTTGTTTTTGGTTTTTGTTTTTTTTGTTTTTTTTTTAATTCTAATGAAATTAATTTATATATATATACATATATATATATCATTTCGCCCCAAGCAAAGCGAGAATGCCACTAGTACGTCCGATAAATTTTTATAGAAAATATGTGTCCTAGAACAGGAATCGAACCTGTATCCTACACAGAACCATCATATAGCCTGACGTGCTATACCAGTTTTACAGAGGGCGCCTTGTTAGCAAGGTCGATTTTACTGCTTTTAAACTACAATTTTCCATGATTTCTCTCTAACGTTCATATCTGCTCGAAACGTATCTAAACGTAAACAAATGATGTCACGCACTAACCAGATGTTCCTCTGCAGCTAAACTGGTCTGTCACGTCAGCTGTATGACGGTTCCGTGTAGGGTATAGGTTCGATTCCTGTCGGAGGACACATATTTCCTATGAAAATGTCTCGTACGTTCAGGCCACTATGCTATTAATACTGTTTATTATGAACAGAGCATTTACTTAAACATTTGTGTCTAAATAACATATAACAATAAAATATATTAAAATAAGTGTCGGATTTTGTCCATTTCGTAGTCTGTATAGAATTATAGAGAGAGAATTGCACTGTCCACTCGTCAGGGGATATCAGCAATTGACTGCTTATACTTCTCGATTTTTCTTTTTTATATGCATTTTCATTGGTGCAAGTTTTTTTTATAGTGTATGTGCGCGTGTGTTCGTTCGCGTACGTCTAGAATGTCATGATTATTTGTTCGTGTGTGTGTGTGTGTGTGTGTGTGTGTGTGTGTGTGTGTGTGTGTGTGTGTGTGTGTGTGTGTGTGTGATGGACTCTCTCGTCATTTTAAAGCCGTTGGTGTCTATTGGATTTTAAATCAACCCACTCCGCACTTATCTCTATTTTTTTTTTCTTGGGGAGGGGATTTTTTTCTCTACTAGCTCGTATACCGCATGACGCTACTATTGCTTTTTCGATGATCGGTGATATTTTGTGTGCTCCTGGTGTTGGGTTTATTGCCAAGAATTGTGAGATTAGTGCAATTTCAATGCATTTTCATGTTAGTGTCTGTGTGTGAGAGTGAGAGGGGAGAGAGAGAGAGACAAATTGGAAATGTTTTTAAACGACGCGTTTCGCGAATGTGACGAAGAATGCATTTTCTTCTTAGTGAACACCTTTTTCTCCTGATCATATTGGCACTTATGACGTCTTCATTGTGGTCAGATGTCATATGGTGAACTACAAGTGCGTTGAAAGTGTTGTTATGCAGCGTATCTCTACGATGATCATGTGTTTTTATTTAGGTTTCTGGATGTTTCTGGATGTACATTGCTAGCCATTTTATACAATCTACTCTCTCTCTCTCTCTCTCTCTCTCTCTCTCTCTCTCTCTCTCTCTCTCTCTCTCTCTCTCTCTCTGTCAGAAGGAAAATTTATCTTAGCCGACACGTTTCGTCTTCTGATGGACTTTATAAGGGTAAATGCAAAGATTTTATTTTGTAATAAAACAAAAAAAAGAGCAAAAATGTTATTGGTCTTTCAAAATTTTTAAGTTTAGGGACCCTCATAAATATTCATCAGGTTATCAGAAACAACAGGCAAGCTATGAGGAATATGACGTGACACAATTCAATAGATAATAAACGAAAGTAAGTGATGTTATTTAAATTTTCTTTTTGTTTACGCAAATTAAAAGAAATTTCAAAAACATCACTTTTTACACGCACACACACAGATATATATATATATATATATATATATATATATATATAATACGAATTTACTCTACAAAAATAAAATCACATATCATCTTACTATTATTAGATTTCCATGCGTTTGTCTTTGCATTTATCTTCTTTTATGCGCCGTGTCATTTCCAAGATGTTTGCGATCATGGCTCTTCCTGTCCTTTGTAGCTCTAAGCAGTGTTTACTTTTTCAGCAACCCTGACCAGTCATCCATCCCCACGAGCTTGTTAGGCAAGTTACTCTCAGTTCCCCTCTTTTCTTCAGAATGCCCTGCGGGCGTCAAATCCTACATGAATAAATCCTGTGTGCAATAAAGATTTTTTTACGGCAACAACTAAGAGGCTTTCCAGTTAAAAAAAGAAAGTCATGGCGTCATCTGTAATAAGATTGGGTAACTGAAAAAATAATTCGGTTTAATTAAAAATAAGACTTTGTTTTTCAACATTCACTTTCTTGAACGACATATTCACTTTTCTGTTCCACTATCTACATTGTACGTCAGTTTTTTGAGGATTTTTGCATGACTTGAGAAAAAGATAAACAAAATGGCGCAAATATTCTTGAATCCACCGTTAGCATCGATGGCTGCGTTGATATGTTCAAATCAGATGATCATTATCAATTTTGGACATAGTCTTGTTAATGTCGTAATTGAAAGATTTTATGGAGTTATATGAGTGTTAACAGGCGCCTCTCTCTCTCTATATATATATATATCACTCTCTCTCTCTCTCTCTCTCTCTCTCTCTTTCTCTCTTATGCTTCTTATATACTCGTCCAAAGGATTCTGGTTTGATGATCTAGGAGAACGTGATTACGGAGATTGCTGCGCATCCATGATTCAGTTGGCTTAGTCTTATGAGACAGTGCAAAGCCTTGATGGAAGATGTACGGTCTTCCGCTGCTTACGCTGTCTATTCAGGGTTTCACAACTCTCTCCAACACCTCCTGAAAGACTGCAGTCTTAAGTCCCGGGGAAGGCTCATAACCTGATTATCGACGGTCTGCTAGTCACCTCCCGTTCAAACGAATGAATGTGTGCATTCGTTTTACCTCCCCTAAATCCTCCATTTTTATGGAGCCAATAAATACAAACAAGATACATATAAACATTTACATGTTTTTTTTTTTTATTATTTCAAATATTTTTAAAGTTTTGTAGTCATTCTTAACCAGGACTTTGGAATCTTCCCCACTTCGATTTCATTGCTGACGATTGCCAGAACTATCACAGTTTGCATGAATCATCTTTGGAACTTCAGTCGGTATTTTGCATAATCATCCGTCCTTACTTCAATTTACCTTTTAATCCCGATAACGATTTTTCACATCGAAGAAAAACCAAAGCATTCCAGGCTCTTGATGTCTTAGTTTCCTCTGGGCTTATATCGATTATTTTCTGTGCCATTAGTACAGATTAATGTATTCTAGTAGTTTTAGGACCTTTAACATGAGTTTTGTTGCTTGGATCTCCGCCAGCAACTTCCAGCTCCTCTTGAACTTTAACGAAAAAAGGGATCACTTTAAAAAAAACGAGCTATCTCTGTATTCTTTATTGCGCTTTGAAGGCAACGATTACAGCGTGACTTTTCATTTGCTGAATCACCTTGATGCCTGAAATTATTTATCTAAAAAGGGAAGGTAATAAAAATAAGGGAGAAGACGTTTAGAGCTCTTGAGAACATCTAAAAAATGTACTGCCTGTACTGCCATCATTTAAGCCACTGTCCATACTCACAAAACATCTTCCTTTTCTGAGTAATGAACTGCATCATGCGCTTTTGCAATCTTCCAGAAAATTGAATATTTTTCATCATGAGAATTACCTAAACATCGGAATTAATGGTACAACATCTGCAGACTGCGGTGGATAAGTGACAACTTTCCAGTTAAGCTGTAACAATTTTTTCAGTTTCCAAAGAAACACGTGGAATAGTATACTATTTCTCTTTATTAATTACAGACGACTTTTTTCAAATTCTGCTTTCAAATCATTTGGTTAAGAGCAGTACTTGTTCGAATCAATTTCCAAAAAAGATCTGATAGAGAACTCCCATTCAATCCTCGCATATACGCAGCACAATCTTCTTTAAATTAAAGATTTACCTTTAGATAGTGTTGCGTCATTTTGTTTGAACATCGATCTCTTACGTTTATCCTTGCTGTAAAGTATGCGCTTTTCACCGCTTGTTTATATTTGCTTCAAAGGCGGGACATTTTCGCCGGTTTAAGTAGAGAATCGCAGACGTAAATCCGGTCCATTGGGTTTTTTAATCATTTTGAAGCCAGGCATCAAAGCAAGCTGGTGCAAATGATTTTCACGTCTTGGCTGGAATATTTTACTATGGTGAACATCTATCAATTTCTATAGCGTTTATTATGCTTCATTAATGTCTTGATTTGATAGTTTTCAACTTCAGCTTATCTGCCCGACCGTGGAGCATCGTTCAGCGAGGAATCTCCAGTATGAAATTTCGCAAACTACTTTTCATATGATCGAATGATTACAGTATCTTCTCCATAAAGTACCAAAATTCATTTTTTGGATATTTAACATATATTTCAAAAAACTTTTATGAGAGCAAAGAGAAAAACTATAAAAACTATGTAACTTATTTTTCACTATTTTTAATGTTATAATCGATAAAACAGAATTTGACATTTGTTAAAATTTTTCGTTTGTTTAACGACATATAAACTCCTAATGGGTCATTTAATGTTGTTATTTAATTTCCTTGAGAGATTTGGTAAATTTTTAACTATTCATATCTGCTGCTGGAAATGTTTACGATGAAAATTTATTTTTATTCTTTCATAGTGTTTTGAACCCAGTTTGGTGGTTCACTATTTCCTCATAGCTAGGACCCTAACAGGTTCCACTACCTGGGATCAGGGTGGACCTGGATGCAACAGCAATTAACAGGTGGTTCAACCCTCCTCAAAACCTCCCGAACAGAGGCCTTGCTGCCAGATGTAGTTTATCGTCATATTCAGGACGTGTTAAAATGTACTCTGATATGAGAGTTGTCACAGTACAATGAAAAGCGATCATTATGAATAAATTTGGTTAAATCTAATCACTTAAAAGCATCTTACGGCAAAAACTGGCAATTATTGGCCCACCCAATAAATTATATAGCATTTACTAACGTACTTAAACGTAATTAATTTTGACGTCAGTATATATTTATGTATCTCTCGCTTTCTCAATGTCACTGTTTCTCTGTATCTTTTCTTCTCTTTCTTTCCCCTTTTCTTTCTCTCTCTCTCAAACACATACACGCACACACACACACATATATATATATATATATATATATGTGTGTGTGTGTGTGTGTGTGTGTATATATATATATATATATATATATATATATATATATATATATATATATATATATATATATGGAATTGAAAATAACTTTAGTACTTGGTTCCACGAGGTGTTAAAATGTTCCATATCAGATGTCCTTGTGATGCCAGTTCTTTAATAAGAATAAACATGTTTCCTCGTTTTACCCGAAAGTTTTCTTGCGTGATTTGCTATTCAACTCTGTGAACTTGTTATGCAATGTGTGTTATTCTCGTTGACGAGAGAAGAAATTAATAAGAAAACACAAAATAATCTTTCCTCTTAACGTCAGCTTCAACACAATCACCCGAGAAAGACCAAAAACGCATATCAGTTAAACAGTTGTGTTAAAAGAT
This sequence comes from Acanthosepion esculentum, assembly GCA_964036315.1. Classification (NCBI taxonomy): domain Eukaryota; kingdom Metazoa; phylum Mollusca; class Cephalopoda; order Sepiida; family Sepiidae; genus Acanthosepion; species Acanthosepion esculentum. The sequence goes on along the minus strand of OZ038493.1, from coordinate 50,703,785 downwards.
GAAAAATGCATGATATTACGTTATCTTACAGAAATTCAGAAAACATTTTGTCACATAAAAAACTTTCCAAAATATAATGATTAAAAGTATTGAATTTATCTTATGAGTTCGATTGACATTTAATCAATTCAAATTGATTGATTAGGGAGTATGTGAACGCCGCGTTCTTTTTAGTAGCAGTGTAACATATGCTTCGCCAGGGCTACATACGGTTTTTAATTCCGAGTTGTCCTTCTTCCATACTGGCTGATAACCAAGATACCAATCTGCTCATAGTCGGGCATATACGCGAAAGTGAATGTAACAAAATTCGACTGGAATTCGAACTCGGCTCTCCGATTTCTCGTTCCATTACACCAGCCGTTCATCCATTACATCACTATTTACATCCATTAATTTAAATAAAGGCTATAAATTTTGCTTCTTTCTCGTGTGAATCTAGATGTCCTGAAGGAATCTTTTCTTTTCCAACTTAACAAATAAAAATTTAATGTATGAATGCCTTTCTCATGACTATAAACGCTGTTTTTAACGGCTACACGTTTTGGAGTTACGATTTGAGTTGTTTTTTATTCTTTTAAACAGGGAAATTGGTAAGAACCGGTCTTAATCAAGAAGTCCTACTAAAGAAAATGTGCCTCTCGACAGGAATCGAACCTGCATCTCTTATTCTATTCAGCGAAACGTGCCAATGTTAATTTGGCCACGGGAGACCTTGACAGAACAGGGGTGGGAAAACTTGCTTAATGTAAGAGCCACATACAATAAAGTTCATATGCTTGAGAGCCGCATGATATGATCAACATTTACACATACGTTTTTGTTACCTGCACATTAACATTAAACTTGCGTTTTGATCCAGTGGGGTCTCAGTTCATATCCAGTAAATAATTATAAAGCTTGAAATTTTTATTTTACCATTTATATTGACTGTTATGAAAAAAAAGGAACTCAGCCAATTTATTTCCACAAATCGAATTTTAACAGTCAAAGAGCCGCATGTGGCTCGGGAGCCGAGGTTTTCCCCCCGCCCCCTGTGATAAAACAAAGTTTGAATTATCTATTTAAGAAACTCACATCTCTCGTTTCGACTTCTACGAATCTATATATGCTATCTTTACCGAAAACTTAAACAGTAATTTTTTAAATGATTTTTTTTAAACCGACATTATTATTTCTATGAGCGTTATTTTTAGTTGGTGCCCACTAAAAACAACGGTCATAGTGACAAGAGATAATGAAATAATCCATTTTAAAAATTACGTAAAATTCTATTTGTCTTCCTGTCTGTAATATAGCAACAACTCTAAGTAGAATTTCATGAAACTTTATTTAACTCATTCTGCTTTAGTCCTGAAAAACGTTTATTTTATTATGATTGATAGATACAAGCGAGATGAGGTGGGATATGCTTATTTTATTACCACCCTGTCTATCATCTAAACACACATTAAGAAAGAGTTTCCAAAGCAACTGGAAGTAAACTTATAAGCAATAAGTTTTAACTTAATCAAAATGACGATGACAGTGGTTGTGGTTTTAATACCTTATCTTGAACAGTAATTGTTCAAAGCAAAGGAAAAAATGGAAATTTACAGAGACAAGGAAATATTTTATAAAAAAAAAAGATGGTGGGAAAAACAGTTCTTGAAAAGTCAAAGTTCAAGAACCCATTTTAGTGAGAGCAAGAGAAGAGTCGACTATAAAATAGAAAATAACAAAATAAAAACGACAAATCCGAATGTAACTCAATCCCTTCTCCTGAACGCACTTTTCATCAAACCGAGAGGTTGTTACTAAAGTAAACAACCTGAATGGCTGCAAACGTGGGAGTGCGCATGTCAGAAAACTTTCAAAGCATTCAGTGGAGTTTCTATACACGCGCGCGGGTAGAGCAGTAAACATAGAGATAAAGCGAACAAGATACTTAATATAATAATGTGAAAGACATTTTGCTATGAGGACGTAAGGCCACAAAAATATTTTTTCACACAGATACTAGACTCAATCTATTCTTTGAGAACGTCTGCACTTCTCGCGGACCACTGCTCTGTGGAACAGACTCCCAAGAGGATGTTTCCCCGATAATTACAACCTTAACTTGTTCAAGTTTAGAGTTAACCATTATCTTCCCCTCCTATCCGTATAAACTGTCCCTTAACGTAACCCCCGGGCATTGTAGAGGGTGGGACTTACTTTAAAAAAACTCTTTTGTGAGTATTGAATCTTAAAAAAAACTTTCTTTTTATACAGAAGTGCGAAATGGCGTAGCGATTGTTGCGTTGCAGCTCAGACCAAACACCAGGTTCGTTGGCAAGGCGCAGTTTCTTCCAGTCAAACGTTTGTGACTTAGAAATTACCATTCGACCAGATCGTTACCCACGAGTGAAAAACAAAACAATTTCTAACAGTAAACCAGATTTTATTCTTGGGTTGTAGTCTACTGCTATAAGCAAGCGAAGTATAGATGAGTCGTGAGTGGGGAGGAGGCGCACAGTCTAGCGGCTGTCTTCCTTGTGCGTTCGCCGAGGCCCGCTTCGTCCCTGTGTGCCTTTTCGCGGGATAGTCAGTTTTATATATAAAAATTTTCTTTTTCTTGTCATCTTCGTCTAAAAATGTAATTTATCTTCATTCCGTGACTATCTCTCCGTCTGAGCCTCTTGCTCTGTACCTTGAAGTTGACGTCACTTACTTAGTAAATGTTCCGTATCCAGTTTTGCCAAAGGTCCAGCTGTTTTCAATTCAACAAGATCTCAGCTGACTCATATTGCTAAACGATGACTACCAAATCAAACAGAATCGGTGAAGTGAGTTCGAGCCTTGGCCGTAGCTCTTTACATTCACCACACATTAATGATTTAGGGAAAGTTTTGGGTTTACAAAAGAGCAATGGGAGACCTTTAGCTTAAGAAGGCCGTCCAACTAAAAGATTACTTTGGCAGTAAAATAAATGTTTATATAGGTATTTACTGTAGATGGTCCCAAACTTGGCTGGACGTCGAGTTAGCACTTTGGTTCTGTAAAAACCCCAAATTTCACAAATGACCAAATCCCATATCGTTTAAAAAGGAATAGAAACATTTCCCAATATACCTTTTCTCACATGATTGATTGATTGTTAGATTTGTTATATTTTGCGAGTGAATATTGCATTAACAATCTTTTAGAATAACAATGATTTTTCCTGATACAAATCATACTATTTAACCCATATCTGGGGAGGACATAGATTCATAACTTTCCCAAGTATATTTACACGTAAGTAAATGTACAAATCCGACTGGAATTCGAACTCAGCTCTCCGATTTCTCATTCCGAGCCGTGCTCTTATGATCTATCAAATGAATATTTGAATTGTACGTCTGAGCAACAATTATTCCTTTATACATGTTTGCTTAAAACGAACGTAAGTTATTCGTTAATGACTTTATTTACATTATTCGGACTATTGTCCTCATCTTTGTCGCCATATTTATTACAACGTTTCGGCCGTTGTACGCTCCGGTCTTCTTCAGGTGGTTGGAATGTCGAACTGAACCCTTTATTTCGCTCACTGGGGTAGACTGTTCTAGTTCCACGTGCCATGTTTAATGGATGTCAGTTATCAGTTATCTCCTGTTAATTTTCCCTCTGAAAGTTTTCCACTGCCTTAACCGGGTATTGAACTCACACTATAGACAGATATCGTTAATGACTTGTTTCTCTATTTCGGGCCATTTTCCAAGTTTCTGGCACGTATTTAAATATAAACTGTCCACCATTTGAAAATAATATATACTAATGAGTAAAGTGATACACTGATTTATGTCAATGCACTTAATTAATGTTTGCCAGTAATAACAACAAATTTGTCATTTCTTGACTCCAAGAGAAAAACGATAATGATGACAAAACGTTCACAAAGAGTGTGGAACATGTGATGTAAATCTCTGCAAGAAACTGTGTTTACTTCAAAATAGAAAATAATTCTAGAACTTAGCTTAGTCTGACACAAGTCGCGCGCTCAATGTCAAAGGAAGCTAAACTTAGCAGATAAGCGTATATAATATATACA
>OZ038493.1:50659731-50694731 GCA_964036315.1 Acanthosepion esculentum | reverse complement strand
CCAGCTAGTATGTATATATATATATATATACCTGAAATGACCAAACGCGTTTGTAAGGAAAAGTTTTACTTTTGTCGTGTGTGTGTGTGTGTGTGTGTGTGTGTGTGTGTGTGTGTGTGTGTGTGTGTGTGTGTGTGTGTGTGATGTACTCTAACCTCGTTTTCCACGTATGAAGATCCAACAGTTCAGTTCCTAGAAACGAACAACCATGCTACTTGCGCATATGATTTTTTTTTATTGTAATATACATAAATAGATTAAAAAGAAACTTGCTTACAATGAAGTCCGTCTTGACCGAGTAGCAAAGCATGTCGGATCAAACCTTACAAAACCTTACAAAATGGGGCGCAAATTCGAACCGTGCCCGATGACACATTTTGTTGACTTAGATTTCTCAAATTCACAGAACGTTAGACGTAATATGCAGTGTTTAATAAATAAAATGGGACGTCTATTTCGAATAAGAAGTGCCCACTATAATAACGGTTGAAGCAATATAAATATCGGCTTAAATTTAAATCTTTTAATTCTTCGGGTTCAAGAAGGTGAACTGCTATCTTACTAAATTCTGGTCACGGAAAGAAACCCTTACATTCACTGACCGTCTAGGCAACTATTGACTCCTCACTACTCGATGAATGATCCTGACTGACTCCTCCTCTGTTCACTGACTGCTAACTTCCTGTCTCTCTCTCTGCTTATATGGATGCACCACCCCTATCCGTAGTACAGTATGTTCATCCACTTAAATAATTCCGGACGGTTTTTGTCAATTTCTTCTTTCCACTCCTTTGATTAAAAACACTACTGTAGAGAAAAGATCTAATAGACAACTCCTATCTAATCCTACCATGTACTTAGTGCAATCATCTTTGAATGAAGACTTAACTTTTGTTCATCAGTGGTGTATCATTTCGTCTGAACTTTGATCTCTTACGTTTTTCATCGCCTGTTTTTATTTGTTTGAAAAGGCGGAACATTTTCGTCGGTTTAAGTAGAGAATCGCAAACGAACATACGGTTCATTGTTTTTTTTTAACCATTTTGAAGCCAGTCATCAAAGCAAATTGGTGCAAATAATTTTCATGTCTTGACTGTAATATTTTAACATGAACATCTATCAAGTTTTATAGCGTTTATTATTCTTCATTAATGTCATGATTTGATAATTTTCAACTTCAGCTTGTCTGCACGACCGTGGAGCATCGTTCAGCGAGGAATCTCCAGTATGAAATTTCACAAACCACATTTGACACGATCAAATGATTACAGTATCTTCTCCATAAAGTAGCCAAATCTATTTTGATTGTCTGACATATATTTCATTTTTTTCTGAGACTAAAGAGAAAAATTATGCAAAATATGTAGCTTATTTTTCACTATTTTCAATGTTAGAATCGATAAAATAGAATCTGACATTTTTTCTTAAATGTACTCTGATATAAGTGAGAAGACAGCTATAGCTCATTAAAATATACCCTCAAAAATGATGCACCCTGTATTGGCATCACTTAAGCCACTGTCCATCCTCGTAGAACATTTTTCTTTTCTGAGCAATGAACTTCTTCATGTACATTTGCAACCTTCTAGCAAAATTAATACTTTCCTACCATAAGAATTCTCCAAAGACCAGAATTAATGATGCAATATCTGCAGACTATGGTGTATAAGAGACAACTTTCTAGTTAAGCTGTAACTATTTTTGATCGTCACCAAAGAAAGACGTGGAAACGTATGCTCTTTCTCTTAACTAACACCAGACAGATTTTGTCACTTTCTGCTTATAACTTGTTTAATGATAAGTTCTGATGCTAAGGTTCAAATATTTTTATGTCCAATGGTCACCATTCGCGTCCACCATTTTCAAATTCAATGAATAACAAAATAGCAAATGAGAAGATTGTTTGTTACACTCTAATTCCGAAAAGTGTTGTCATTATGAGATTTTATTTCAAACATCTGTTTGTGTTGGTTCTTCAACAACTTTAAAGGTTTGGCGCCAGGGCGTGTTAATATACGAATTATATTAAGGTGAGGCCGCAGTGCATTTAAAGTAGTGATGATGCAATATTAAACCAGTTAACTCGTAAATAAATTTATTTATAAAATTAACTTGGCTTTAACGACTCTTCGCCGTTGTATCTATAATATCTTCAAATGTTTTAGATTATTTTTCTAAGATTACTTAACTTTTGATTAGCTGTTTCATACTGTAACGCACATAGAAACAAAATGCAAGGAAGCAGTTTCAAATCTTGATTACTGGTACGAGCAAAGTACAAATTACTGTTTGTAAACAACAAATTTTCAACGCTCTTTCCCGATCATACCTGGTCACGAAACGTACCTTTACGTAAACATTGACAACATATGAAATGGATTAAGTCCGACATTTATTTAATATATTTTACGTTTATACATTATTTCAAGATACAATTTAAGTAAATGCGTTTCTAACTAGACGCTTCTCTGTTGACTTTTCCTTATATGACACAGGTTCGATTCCTGTCGGAGAACGCATATTTTCCTACGAACATTCAGAGACCGGTAAATGTAATTAATACTGTTTATTTAAAAAAACAGAGCAGTTACTTAAATAAATTATATCTACTAAAAATAGCGTATAAACAGAAAATATATTAAATAATTGTCGGACTTAATGACGTATCTTTAGGTAGCAAGAAAACATTTAAACAAGATTTGTTAAGATACAACTGACAATATTGGTCTATTTAATATTTTATTGTAATATTCCAATGTTGTACATCCGAAAAAGAATTGTGGATTAACGGTTCGAATTTCATGATGTTTTTTTTTCTGCTTTTTGTCCAAGTAATTTCATCCGTCTCAGTCATTATCAAGAATTGGGTGTCAGTCTGATAGAATAAATTTTGCTAGCTACATCCTGGCATTTTTGGCGCCTTGAAATTCAAATTAATTCAAGTAAATGTGCATTGTATAAATGATATCGTGTGTGGTGGGGAAATATGAACATAAAACAAAAACGCCGGTTATACTTACACACCGAAAGGGTAAACTTAAAATGTAGGGACACGATACGCGTATATTTGAATTAATTTTAATTTTAACGTTTCAAAAATATACCAGGCTGTAGGAAGCAAAACCCTCTCTACTATACTGAGGACAACCAGCGTTTTGTTTTTTGGATTTTTTGAACTGAGACGATCGGAAGTACTTGAACAGAAACAAAACGAAACACGGACTTCAGAGAGGTTATCCATAATTTTGATTCGGGTCTATAACAGATAGACCTTCTCACTTGAATCTAACAAAGCTTATTTGATTTTGACTTCAATGTCCATTTTATATTTACATACGCTCTATCACTGATATTGAGCACTTTAACCCATAAATATAAATATCTTAAAACTATATTTTATTATATATATATATATTAATTATTTAACCCCAAACAAAGCAATAATGCCGCTAAGACACCAGGGGTTACTGACAGTGAAAGAGAAGGAAGGCAGAAGATGGCGATTGATGTTACATTTAATTTTTTCGAAGATCGTAGTTGGTAAGGAAACAAGAAACTGGAAGAGAGTTTCTGGTGGTGTGAATTGAGTCATCGTGCTCTTTTTCTCACAGACGGCGCAGTCGACAATATAAAAAAAAACAACGCGCATGCGCAAAATTTACCCATCGCACTCTGTATATATATATAATTTGTTTATATTGGCTTGGAAAAGGGTATATCATTTACGAAAGTATATATTTGAAAAAATCCGAGTGGCGCGGATTGACATTTTCTCAGATTCAATAGCGGCACTCTCAATAACTTTCCGTCTAATTAAGAGTTATTTCCTCTTTTAATAAGTTTGGCATTCTTTAGATTTAAAAAAATTTTGAGAACCTAACGATATTTTTACTTCGTGTTTCAAAATAAAATCCTTACATTTACCTTAATAAAGTTGATCAGAGGACGAAACGCGTTGGTAAAGCACAGTATTCTTTTGTCTTTTTCATATATATATATATATATATATATATATATATATATATATATATATATATATATATATACTTAAATCTGGCATTTACTTTTCTTTCAGGAAAGTGTGTAGGATCAAGTGAGATTGACTGGATACTTTGAGAAGCCGTTAATAATAATAATAATAATAATAATAATAATAATAATAATAATAATAATGATGATGATGATGATGATAATAAACCGATCGAGTGACTACATACACCGATCGAGTGACTACATACATCGATCGATTAAATAATAAAAAAGGAGCCTTCTGCGATAATTTAAATCGGGAACAAAGAAAAATACTAACCGATTCAAAAAGACCTTATTGACAACCACCAAATCCTTTTATGGCCGGATGGGTGAGAAATCTTCTTCTGTTGTCTGAAGTGCTGAATGAGGTGATTTTCTTACCCCCTCCACCCTATATTATTCGAACTTATATCTTCACAACGTTTCGGCTACTGCATTTTTCAGATCGGAAGAGCGCCAGAACTTTATTGGAAGGAGACAGAAGAACATGAAACGTGATAATACAAAATACAAAGGTAGGTATACTCGTGGCAATAAAGAGAGAAATAAGCTTTGTAGATTTGAAAATCGGATTTGGATTGAGATCGAACCTGGGAAGTCTTCCTTTTTTTAAATAGAAAATTATTTAACTGTTTCATAAATGTGTAGATATATATATATGCGTATGACTCATTATGGGTGTGTGTGCATTTTCAGGATTGTAAAATCGGTGCATAAAGACAAGTACATACGTGTGTGCATGTAGAGAAACAGTAAATACCCATGTCTATATATATGTGTGTGTGTGTGTGTGTGCGTTTGTGTGTGAACTACGTTAATATTCGTCGCTTTTGCAAAATGTTAAAGCCATCACCAAAACTTTAAATTTTAAGGAGTGTCTATAACATTAAATAGAACACTCCCCTCTCACCCCTATATTATTATTATTATTATTATTAATATTAATATTATTATTATTATTATTATTAATATTAATATTATTATTATTATTATTTCCAACATGCATAGTGAACCCATCCTATTTTGAAGTCGACCTGGTTTTCTTTTTTTCCTTGCTCTGGGAAAGAACCTCAAATTCGTATGGGACCATAAAACCAAAGTGGGTAAAGAATTTTCTCGAATGACAGAATTTTGAATTGCCAAAAGTAACTTTCATCTTTTTCTTGGATCATTTTTATTAGTCCATGTTTTAGATTTTTTTATCCCTATTTTTAAAAATTGGTCGGCAAGTATTAAGGAAAACTATTCGTATTTTCGATATTCCTTTCGTTTCGATTTGCTTATCAATATGTGCTTGCCTGACAAAACGTTTTCGGTCTTCAAGATTAAAATTTCCATTTCTGAACCACGCGAACTACTAACGAACAGTACCCTCTGTTATGTAACATATCTATTTTTACTGTTAATACAGGGTTTTTGTGGGGGTGTAAAAGAACGCCGAATGACAAAAACTTATCTTACTTTCTTCCATTTTCTCTTAAAAACATTTTAAAATTCACAATTTGCACACGAATCATATAGAAGCCTGAAAAAAACACTTAAACACAGTTCATCACCCATGAAGGTGCTACGTTCTGGGAATATGAAATCATGAAGCTACCTCAAAGATGTCGAAAGTTTGTAGAACAAAATGGCAATTCTAAATCTATATACAAATATCTAGAAGTTGTCTTTATAAATTCACTTTAAAGACACTTTTGTTCCAATTTCAATGTTATCAAAGACAAATTTTAAATATCAATGAAGTGAATGAATTTCAAAAGAATCGCGAAGTATGGATATCAATCTTCGAACGGATTCTTAAATGTAACAAAATGGTATCTTTTCTTGTTTCTGAAATTAACCCTTTGAGCCCTGCGTTCCTGAACAATTTTAACCCTTCTGCCTGAGCTATTGAGTCAAAATTAGCATGTATGTAATGTTTCACGGTAGATATAAAAATAGTTACAAGTGTTTACCCAGCGTTCAACTGTGGCTGGGAACTAAGTCATTTTTCTCTACCACTGTTCAACCGGTGGCTTGGCATTATGTCATTTTTCTCTACCACCGGTAAATAGGTGGTCAGGGCTCAAAGGGTTAAGGATGAAAATTCAAATTTGCGTTAATTGTTGTCAACCACCTCTCAAATGAAGTAGACTTCTTTAGAATTTTATGTGATGTCAGACTTGATAAATAAAATGATTCAAATAATAAAATAAGATTTCATAATTATTCCGTGCTGAATAAAGTGATATTCGTTGTTGTTTTTTTTGTTTTGTTTTGTTTTTTTTGTTTTTTCTTTTGTTGTTGTTTTTTTTTTTTTCACAAAAGTCTTGGACGTAAACAAGAAAACGCCGAGTTACGTAAAGTTCTTGATATTTTTAAGTAGAATGAAATCGCGAAATTACTTAAATATGCAGTCATTTTTACGGCACAAGTAAACTAGTTAAATAATAATTTTTAACAGATGCATACTGATTTCTTTTCTATTTTTATTAAAAGATATAAAGATTGTCAACTATGCGAGATTAAACTTGGGATAAAACTATCAAAAGCTGGCACTACAGCGTCTAATGACGGTACTGCTCAAAAGGTAGTTGAAGAGGTTCCCAAATAGAAATGAATCCCTCGAAGGAAATGAACAGGTCTCGAAATGACGGTGGGTTAGCAGTGATTTTCTTTCACCCAAAATTTCATCCAATACAAGACACGCAAGCTAGGTTAAAGTTGAAATAGTAATGATTGATGAACTTGGAGATATGAATGGAATTGGGTGGAAAGTGGTGGCTATGAGAATAAAGAGGATAGATAACTATTGACCCCTGACTTGGAGACACAGTGGACCAACTTTCCTAGCAGCAGACTTAGCAGTTGATTCAATATCATCTTTCTACTTCCTCTTAGTCCGAGAAGGTGCGATGAGCTATTCTCTTCGAGGTTAGCATCAAGCATGATGATAGAAGGCCAAAAAGCTTCTCTCAGACGATTAGAAAAGAGCAGTTTCGTTTTGAAGGCGTTAATTCTTAGAAGTAAAGCTCTAGATTTGTGGATCTAGAGGTGGAATTGGTAACAAATCTGTGTTGACCTCTTCAGTTTTCTTTGATATTTATATTGTTTCATCATAAAAGATGGATATGGATATTTCTGAGCATTCCACTGCAACCAAGAAAGGGTGCATATTAGAGAATTTGAAAAGTTTTTTTTTTGTTTTGTCTTCAGTAATACAATTCCTTTTTTACTCTTTTTTTTTTAAATTATTTTCCATCTAGCGTAAATGTTGCTACTGTGTCAGTGTGAATGAAATTAGCTGTCACACCAACAATTGATAAATCCAAATTCATACGTCAAAATCATATCCATAAAACTTCACGTCTAGGAGTCTCACTATGGAGCAGTATATTTGTTTAATCATTTCACCCAAGCAAGACGATAATGCCACGAAGACGCAAGGAGTAACTGACAGTGAAATATAATGAGAAAGACGTTAGTGAGGAGAAAGGACAATAAAGCAATAGGATTCAGGAAAACAGAAGATGACGATTGGTGTTGCATTTAACTTTATGAAGATTATAGTTATCAGAGAAGCAATAAATCGGGAAGGAATTCCACGGGCGAAAAATGAGAAAGAAAAAACTGTTAGCATAGAACTTGCGGTTATATCTAGCTAGTTCAACGGTAAAACTGTGAAAGCTATTTGCCAATCTAGTACGTTTAAATCCAGGCAGTCAAGGTACAAAGGAGGAATGCTCATTAGAATAAATATATTTACAGAAAAGACAGAAGGAAGCTACGTCACAACAGTAGGGAAGTAACTGAAGACGAGATGCCAGGTCAGGTCCGATAACATTACAGACCATACTCTGGATTTTGTCGAGATTCTCAAGATATATAGCAAGAGCACCAGACCAGATATTTATTTTTAATCATTTCACCTAAAGCAAGGCGATAATGCCACTAAGATGCAAGGGATTACTGGGAGTGAAAGAGATGGAGAAGATTAGTGAGAAGAAAATACAATAAAAGGACACAAGATCGCAATTTACGTTGCATTTAAATTTTTAAAGATTGTAGGTGTCAGGAAAGCAAGAAACTGGAAGAGATGTCCATAGGCGGGAGGTGCGAGAAAAGAAAAGACGAGGGTTATTCAATAAATAAGGTGAATTTTTCGGTATAAGGACTTCTAATACAGATAGAAGCTTACTTTTTTTTTATTTTTTTTTTTGTTTTACTTCTTTTTCACATGGATTTCATTTCTTTTGCTGATTAAAAAAACTTTCAGAGTTTTGGCGATTAACAAAGATGGCCGACCAAGAAGCATGCTCCAGGATTGAACAGCGGTCAGTTATCAAGTTTTTGGTTGCTGAAGGGTGTAAACCAGTTGAAATTCATAAGAGAATGTCAACTGTGTATGGTGCCACATGTTTCAGCCAAAAACATGTCTACAAGTGGGCTAAATTGTTTAAAGAAGGACGGAGCAGTGTTGAGGATGAGGACAGGCCTGGGAGGTCACCAGAAGTGAGGTCTCCTGAGGTGATCGAATCAGTCAATGACCTCATTCAGTTTGAGAGAAGGGTGACAGTGGATGACATTGCAAGGACTTTGAGCTGATCTGTTGGGACAGCACACAAGGTCAGCTGCCGGTGGGTGCCAAAGATGCTTACTGCAGAGCACAAACAGCACAGCAGCCCAAACGGTGAAGACCATCAACGAGCTGGACTGGGAACTGCTCCCTCATCCCCCTTACAGCCCAGACCTTGTCCCTTCAGATTGTCACCTGTTTGGTCCCTTGAAAGCGTTCACGAGAGGCACGAAGTTTAAAAGTGACGATGAAGTCAAAAGTGTTGTGAGCGACTGGCTGAGACATCAGTCCAAAGATTTTTACGCTGAGGGAATACGGAAGCTTGTGCACGGATGGAAAAGGTGTGTGACGATGCTGGGAGACTACGTTGAAAAACAAAAGTAAGCTTCTATCTGTATTAGAAGTCCTTATACCGAAAAATTCACCTTATTTATTGAATGACCTTCGTATTAGAATAGAACTTAAGGTTACATTTTTGCTAATTCAACAGTAAAACGATGAAACCTGGTTGCTAATCAATATTATGTTTAAATTCATTTAGATTCTCAAGATATATAGCAAGAGCACCAGACCAGATATTTATTTTTAATCGTTTCACTTAAAGCAAGGCGATAATGCCACGGGCAAGGGATTACTGGCAGTGACAAAACAAATCTCGCAGACCATTGTTACAGTAGTTATCCGACTTTCAGCAAGTCCCCTATGTTTGTGGCATTGTGTTGTACTAAATATCAACAAAACTACATATCTATAATAGTTATTTGCTATTCTTAGCTTAGTCTGACACAAGGTCACAATCGTGGGAGGCATTTGGCGAAGAAATGATTTAACCAAACTTTCTAAATATTGCTGCACGGTAGGGGCGTCCCGTTTCTATGTATAGACTTTTTTTCTGGTGGAGGAAGAATTAGTGCAATGGATAAGGTAATTTTGTGTTGGTTTAAATATTACTAAGAGCTACAAAAGACAAGAATTCGTGAAGAGAGACGATCGCCCACGTCCTGAAGGGACACGACACACTAGAAGTAGCAACATCTAGATGGCCGAATACAGATTTTTCAAGGCATATGACTCTCCCCACTTGAAAGATTAACTCTTCACAATCTTCCTTACCACTTTCTCTTTTCTTTTGTAATCAAAGCTTAATATCAAAGGATCATGTTTATATCTGATCATCATCGATGGCTGAGGTAGTTGCTCCACACTTGGAAGAATTAGAACATCACATTTGAATTGGTACCTTTAGCTAAAAAAAAATTTCCTTTCCACAGAAAGATGGTGTTGCGCCAGTTGGATTTATCTGTTTGTGTGTGTGTGAGAGAGAGAGAGGAGGGAGAGAGAAAATTATTAATATTTACTCAGTTTAATTTAAATCTGATATTTGACCAATTATTGTTATGAAAATTGTAACGCGCCAGTTTCGTAAGTGAGAAAAGAAAGTTGAATATCAGAATTCTTCTCTTATGTACCGTTTCCCTTCAGGACGTAGGCGATTACGGCCCTCCACATCTTTCTATCCCTTGCAGCTCTTTATACGTTTTGTCTTTTTGTTATTTCTCCCAAACCCTGTTCTATCATCCATTGACTCACGCTCATCAAGTATGTTAAGCGCTGCTTTCCTCTGTCCCTCTTACCCTCAATCTGCCTTGTGAGTATCAGATTTTCCAAACCCTCCTTCCTCATTACTGATGTTAAGTATAAGTTTCCTTTTTGCTTACATTTTTTTTCAAAAAACCTCATCGTTACTCACGTGGGATCTTAACTTTTATATGGTCTTGAACTTGGACATCTTTCATCGTTGAAAAATACATAATTGATGCCCGCGTTTATTGTTGCAATAACATCTAGAAAAAAAACATCGAGATTTTTCAAAAGGTATGGGTACTTGAAAGTTTTTTTTAATCTGCCCAGGTATTTAAATTAAATGCGATTCAATAACTTATGATAGTGATTGATTGAGTGAGTGAGTGGTTTTCTACGGCTTATCAACCCTTTGAAGGTTATTTAAAGCCGGATTTTTAGATCGTGAAATTTTTTTTAGATAATAATGATTTAGTGATACAAGTCTTACTAATTAACCCATAGCTTGGGGGAAAGAAGAGGGGGATTAATCTATGTCAGGCACAAGGTAGGCGAATGTTAACGTGATTTAACAGAGATTAATTGTGAAAAGAAGGCGTGCCAACTGAGACAAAAGAAGAGGGAGTCAGAGGTGAAAATTGGCTGACAACATCAACGAGTGAATTGAACGATTATTCACAATGACTCAGACGTAAACGACGTCCATTGAGGCTGTTGGGTGGTGCTCAGTCGCGCTGTGATCCTACGACCACACCCGTCATGAGACTGCTTCTGTTGTTGTTGTTGTTGTTGTTGTTGTTGTTGTTGTTGTTGATGATGATGATGATGATGATGATGATGATGATGATGATGATGATGATGATGAAATACAATAATAAATAAAAATCGTTTTGTCTTGCAATAGGTTTACACAGACATTTATTGGAGTAAAGTCGACATAGAAACATAAAAAAGATTACAATTGCGAAAAAAACAATTGACTTTATGTTTGTCTTTCGTTCATACTCAGCTCATGAGGCGTTGTCTTTCGTCGAAAAATAGATTTTAAAATAGTTGAGAAGCAAAACTGGGTAAAAAAAAATGTAGCTCGCTGTTAAGCACACACACATACATATGCATATATTATATATAAACTCACGCAAACACATATATGGAGAGAGAGAGGACTAATTTTACGTAACAAAGGTATTTATCATTTGAAAATTACTTGCGAGATCAACATTCTAAACATCTTACACGAACTACAGCAACCGCACCAACCATCGAACTCCTACTAAGACATTTTCCAAGCGTAGCTTACATATGGCACAAGGCCGAAAGCATGGGACACCCAGTGAGGATTGAACTCACTACTCAGTTGTAACAGTTCTAGCGAGACAAGGTTGCTAACCATTACACCACCTCGAGGTGGCCTTGATTTTCTAAGCGTAGCTTAGATGTAGCACAAGGCCGAATGTATGGGGCACCCAGTGAGGATAGAACTCACTATTAAGTCGTAACTGCTTTATCAAGACAGGCTCGTTAACCATTACACCACGCCGAGGTGCCTTGGTCAGGCTAAGGCCTCTCGTTGCTGGGCGCCTAGGTTCTCTTTCCAGAAGAAAGAATAATTCGATCTATTTACCGGTATTTGTTGAAAACTTACAAGTTTCTGAATTATCTCCCATTATGAATTCGTGTAATGAAATTGCCAAAATGTATTGCGGACTTGAATAAAAACCACTCACTACTACTGTGATTATCACCTGCCACTTACGTTCGGCTGAAGTCCAGGCTGTACAAATGGTCGGAGCGTCATTTTTTAATGATACATGATACTGGAGTTACGGTTCGAGTAACGAGATTTATTTTTTATTTTATTTATTTATTTTTTTTTTTTTGCAGGATTTATAAGCTACGAATATTTTCACGGGGAACAATTGTTGTCCAGTCCACACTGAGTAGAGGTCATTTAAATTTTTCCAAATTACAACACTTGGTGACTAAACTAAACCAAATTATATAAAGTTTTAAAAGTAAAATATGTTGCTTCTGTTGACGTCACTGCCAACAGTCAGACGTTCCAGACGCAGATCAGGTTTCGATCTTGAATTTCCTGTTGAACGCAAAATTTGTGGGAGTGAAACTTAATAAAAACATTAATAATATTTAGAAAATCTTTAACTTGTTTTCAGCTGTCCTTATAATCAAAAATATTTTCTAACACGTTCTGTCCATGAAAAGTAATTAATACGCCTATCTTCGAGATGTGCTTAGGAAGCATCGCTCCCTCTATAATAAGAATCATATAACTTTTTACTGTCATTTCTTACTCCCCTTTATATATATATATATATATATATATATATATGTAATGTATTGCTTGGGACAATAAAAATTATGGACAATTTTTATACTTCTTAACTACGACAAAACGGGAAAATGTTAGAATGCTGGAAAAACTTAATAAAAATTTATTAAATCACCCTTGTCGGCCGTATTCAATGAAAGAAGTTTGAAAGAAAAGTTGCTGCTAAAATATACATTAATATATATATATATATATATATATATATATATATATATATATATTCAAACATATATTGCTAAATATAACAGACAATGAATGTCTATTATATTTGATCATGAGCCGTTCTAAGTTTCGTATAGTTACTTTAATTTTGGGAGAAAATAAAGACAAAACTGTCCAACATTTTGATATTTTTTTAATTTTATTTTATATTTTTATATTTTATTTTTTGTTCCTTGATCTAATATATTTTATATGTTCTTGATATATATATATATATATATATATATATATATATATATATATATATATATATATATATATATATATATATATATATATGTACGTATTAAGTCCGGACCATGTTTTTATCGTATAGATTTTTGCAAATTCCAAAACCTTTTACCTAACAGTTCGATTTACTGAACTGGATTCCTACTTTTTTTTCGTCAGGTTTGTTAACTCAGCCTTTATTTTAATTTTTTTTATTTTTGTTTAGCCGTATAAAGCAAACATCTAATTAAAATTTACTTGTAAGAAAACAATATGTTGATTTTTGTTAATATAACTTTCTGAATATTTTTAAAAAAGTTCGGGTTGTTTTTATTTTACTTTCATGGTACAAGAATTGACCACAAGGAGATCATAAGCGATAACCTTTCAACGACATTCATCAACTTATAAATCCTCACGAAAACATCGTTCCGTTTTATGTCCGTGTTTATTGTTGCAATAAAATCCAGGAAAAAAAAACATCAAAAGATATGGGTTCTTGAACGATTTTTGAAATCTACTCAGATATTTAAATTAAATGCGATTCAATAACTTATGATAGTGATTAAATGACCGATCCGTTTTCTGCGGCTTAGCAACCCTTTGAATGTTATTTAAAGCCAGATTTGTAGATTTTAAGATTTTTTTTTTTTTAGATAATAATAATTTAGGAATGCAAGTCTTACTAATTAACCCATAGATGACGGGAGAAGAGGTAGATCCATACCTTTCCTAAGGGTTTCTGCGCGAAATTGAATATAACGAACACAACTGTGATTGGTACTCATCTCTCCGATTAACAATTCCGAACCATTATCCATTATACCACCTGCACATCCAAGCTTACAGCACTTGGTAGTCACAAGCGGTCACCCCTCTAGGCACTGACCAAGCTAGACGAGGCTTAACTTCGGTGTTTCAACGTGATATGACCGTAAGCCCTTATGATGGCGATTATTTTCAAATAATATGAATAATATGTACATGATTCTTCGATAAATCCATGACATCTTATTGCGACCGAAACTCCATTTAGTCTTTCCGCAAAAACTAGATAAAATTTAGCTACTATATAAAAGAATAGCCATACTAAGGGAAAAAAAAAATATATATATATATATATATCCAGAGTTGGTCAATAAGATTATTTTTTTATCATTTGCCAATTAATAGACTATTGTCGCTTTAGTTATCAATTAAATATTTGTCAGGGTTTTGCTGGTCTTAAAATACATTAAACTCCAGGATTTTTAAGTATTTGATAAGTGTCTTTGGGATATTTTATTATTACTATATAATATGATAAAAATAGAGTTTTAAGGTATACTATATTTATGGTAAAATTGTTCAATATCAGAGACAGAATGTATGTAGATATAAAATATAAAAGTGGACCCTGGTCTGTTTCATGCTTCAGGCCTGTTTCAAGCAGGAATCATACTGTCACCGCTCGGTGTGAACCCCAGTCTCCCCTCTCTCTCTCTCTCTCTCTCTCTCTCTCTCTCTCTCTCTCTCTCTCTCTCTCTCTCGCTCTCTCTCTCTCTTACTCTTACTCTCTCTTTCTCTCACTTTCTCTCTCTCCCCCACTCTTGCTGTGTGTGTGTGTGTGTCTGTGTTAATTTAATATTTTGATCTAAAACAGCGGCAAACAGCTACAAATTTGGACACTCAGCTCATATGTCGTTTATTTAATATTGCAGCCCAAAAAGCAAACATTTTAAGCTGAAATAAATGACATCCAATAAAAGCAAAACAGAACCGTCAAATTTTGGTAGAAAAAAGAAAAGAATAAAAAATTTCATTGATAAATTTGTAAAAGTTTCACTCGTGATCATCAACTTTATGCAAAAGTCACCGTGACACTTTGCAAACAATTAAGATATTAGATTCAGAATCATATGTAATAATAATGTTTGTTTCTAATATCGAGATAAATATTTTTCTCATATCGATTCTCTTGAACTGAATCTCTGGTTGTTAGACAAAGGAATATTGGATTAAACATCACACATTGGTTAAATTCTGATTGGAAAATATTTTGTCACATATCTTCATTTCCTTATTTTATGCCATCTTTTTAATAATAATAATAATAATAATAATAATAATAATAATAATAATAATAATAATAATAATAATAATGACCCATCATTATGAGTGAGCCTTGCAAAAATAGTTAAAGAATTGAAAATCTGGGGAAATCTTGAATCCATTTAGAAAAAAATATTATTGAAAACAACATATTTTTTAGAAAGCAGCTATAGTCTTGAGATCTTCTATCACCCGAACCACAAAGCGAATTATCAACAACAATTGAAATGAAAATTCATTTAATAGAGACGAGGCTGGGAGGATAGCGGTTAAGACGTTGTATATTTGAGGAGCTTTTGATGTCAGTGAATATCTAGCAACTGATCACCGAATATTTGTTTTGAAGGCACGAAGTAATAGTGTTAACGAAAGGAAAAGTGAGTTAAAATGTCGTATGAAAAGAACGGTGAAAATATTCAAAACTAAATCAAACAACAGCGACTTGATCAAAGGAATGAATTCTTGTACAGTTTCTTCTGGGAGATATTCTGGATACTTTTTCAAATGGACAAGAGAAGAACTGAAGAAATTATTTCACAAAACAAAGGCATATATAATAATGCATAAATCCTTGAATTCTAGCGAGAGAGATAAGAAAAAGAATTATGGTTAGCAATGAAGATTTCACTGACTTTTCTATCAAGAAACAAAAAGGATAACACACATCATTAAAAGCTAATTACCGTATTTTCTGGATTATAACTCGCGACTTTTTTTCACGAAATATGTAGTATGCGGGTTATATAACGGTGCGGATTATATGTGAATTGTGTCTTCGAATCTTGAGTGGTCAAATACTAACTTAAAATAAATTTATCAAATTTATCAGTGTAGTCTCACCAAGTTACTCCAGCCGGTCGATATCACCGTGAACAAACCGTTTAAGGACAACCTCTGTGTGCCATAAATCAGAATTGTGCGATGTTTTTTGCAATCCCGACCAATATCATCAAGCAGTGACGATGAAGGCGATTCCTACATTGAATATTTAAACAATAGCATGTGACCACACGAAATTATACACCCAGCTTTACAAAGATGGATACCGATGAGGATTTTGAATGTTTTGAAAGTGAATGACGGAATTTTCTGTATTTTTATGAAATAAAATTTTTTGTAAGAATGGAAAATGATATTTTTCTATTGATATTCGTATAAAACTACTAGGGTCTTTTGTCACTACCTATATAAACCGTTAGTAACAATGAATACCAAGAAAAGAGGTGCGGATTATAGGACGGTGCGGGTTATACAATGATTTTGTCCTGAATTTATAGGAGTGCAGGTTATATACAGGTGCGGTCTATAGTGCGGAAAATACGATACAAGGGTCTAAAATTGCAGAAGATCTAATGGAGAGACAGAGGAACGGGATATCCCTACACGAAAAGCTAAAAGGAAAAATAAAAGTAAATCTGTGGCCATTTCAAGAGACATATTGAAAAAATTGCAGATGACGTGACATTGGCAAAGTTGTGAGGGGGACATCTGAAGATGTTAACTACAACACCATTAGAAACAATTACAAAAAAAAAGTCAAGTTAAAATGCTGACAGTGTAGAGACGGAAATTAGATTAAACGTTTATCAGATTGTAACGAAAGTGGAAGGGACGATGGAGTAATGGATAGTGGCTCGGATTGAGCCATCAGAAAGCCGAGTTCGAATTCCAGTCGAATCAGTTATGTTCACTTACGTGCTAATACCATTGGGAAAGGTATGAATCCTCTTCTCCTCCCCCAAGCTATGGGTAAATAGCAGAACAGACAGGGTTCTATAGCCTTGGATGGCAAATGGTCTACCGCAGAAAGAAACATACTGCGGGAAAAAAAATCTGCCTCGTCAGTTATGTATCGAAAGATACATGATCGCCTAAGCGTGTATCACGCATGGCGCATAACTGACTGACTGAGCGAAAGTTCTACCCATTTTTTTCAAACAAGCTTGAATGAAGTTCAATCTTTATCTGATACTCGCCAGTATGTTAATCACTAATGTATATAACTTTCTTTCAGATTCCGCGAAAAGTATTTGACCCCATGTTTGCTCCCAGCGATGAAGAACGCATTCGTCATGCCATTCTCTATGTATGCCACAAAAGGAATAAAACTAACGCAGCAGACAAATCCATCAAAAGCACATATTGTGACGGCGTAGTGTGCGAAAGGACATGTAGAATGTGGTTTTCTAATTTCAGAAGCAAGGAGACATCTAAACGATGAGCCAAGAGAAGGCCGCCAAAGAAGACTAGACTCTGGTGCACTGGAAGCAAATATTGGTGCTAACCCAACCATCACAGTTAAGAAACTCAGCGGGCACTTCAATGTTAGTCATCGCGAAATGAGAACGCTTTGGAAAGTGTCAAAGGTTGGAATGTAGGTTCTACATGACCTGTCAGCAGAGAATTGCAAAGAACGTGACAGTTATTATTGTGCATCATTGCATTCCAGTCAGCTCCAAGAGGCAGGGATGAGAAGTGGATACTTTATCACAATGTTTAGCAGATGCGCTAGTGGCTTAATCATGGTAGAAGGCCTGTTCAACAGCAACAAAAATCGAGAAGTTTACTGCCAACAATTGAAGAATTTAAATGAAGCTTTGGGCAAAAAAATAACAACACGCGTTCCATACTGCATGAATGACAGAAGATCTGTTGGAAGAATTCGGCAGCGGAAAATATTTTATCCACCATGTTCGTCAGACATCGCTGTTTCCGATTTCTATTTGTTAGAAGTTTTCAATGCCATTTGGATGGTCGTAGACTAACTTCAAGATAAGAGGAGATCAAAAATGAGTTAGTTTCTTATTTAAGGTTAAAACCTAAATAATTTTATATACTTGGAATTAAAAAGCTTGTTAACAGATGAGAAAAGGTCATTGAAAACAATCATTACTACATTTATGGTTAACAACTATTTTGTTTTATTACAGGGAAAAAATCGGACAAAATTTTGGTTACAACCTAATAGGTGAATGTAGCAAGTTAACCCAGAAATAATACAAAAATAAAGATTAGGTGGGAACGGCGATCCACCAACAACAGGGTAAACGGCTAGTATTTGACCATATAAATTAATATATTCAAAAATCGGAAGTTATGAAAAGCATAACATTCTTATAGAATTTGAAATTCAAATTTAAACATAATTATTGTTAATAAGAAAAATCTCAGTTTATGGATTTCGCTATCCAAGCAGATCAGAGTAAGATTTAAAGAAACGAAATCTTAACAATGATACTAAGCGAGAGAGAATTATGAAAAACGAGGAAGTAAAAGATAGGTTGGGCATAAAAGTATCGTCAGCACACGAACGCATCCCAGCATCGGCATCGTCAGCCTCTCTCCCTATTCTCTTCCTCCTGGTGACGGTGGCGGAGATGGCTGTGAATGACCAGTCTACTCCTGAAGAGTCGTGAGCAGGAGTCACAGAGGAGTGTGGTGGAGGATGCGGCTGGTCGAGTCGGGCCCTACTGACAGCACGTTGCAGTTCATGTTGACAGTCGAACTCGAAAATTTCGGTTCCCCTCCCCCTGTATAGTCATACGCCAGGAAGGTCGATTTGCGGCAACGGTTTCCTAGGTCCCGGGGTCGATGTTGGCCTGTGTCCTTGAAGCGACGTTTTGGACCTCCGCGTAACCTCTTGCTGCGAGCGAGCTCTTCAAACAGGATGATACGTAGAAGTCGATTAAGACGCATTCTAGACACGGGACCCTCTCTAGCGGGGGGTGATGATAAAGGATGGTAGCCTCGATGTTAGGGAGAGAGGCAACCAAGAGAGGACTTTGTTGGTGGTGATGCGGTCCTCTCAACTGATGCGAAGGATTCTTCGGAGCTTCGTTTGCTGAAACCGCTCAAAGCACACAGAAAGTTGGAGAGAACCACGGCTCGGAAGACCATGATTTTGGATCTTATGATGAGGTCGTGATTATTGAAGGCCAGGTGAGAGAGCGTTCCGTAAGCAGTATGAGCCGCTTTGATCCTGTTATCTTTTTCACAAGTGATCCTATTCGAGAGGATGCTGCCAATGTAAGGATATTCGTCGATAATTTCTACTGGCTGTCCGTCGATGTTGATGCTGACGTCCATTGTTGCTTGTCCGGAAGCCGGCTGGATGATGACCTTCGTCTTTTTTACATTGACCTGCATCCGAAGCGTTTGTAGGGCATGTTATAAAGGTTTGCCGAATTCTGGAGGTTAATGGCAGTCTGGTACATAGCTGCATAGTCGTCAGTATACTGAAATTCTCACACTGGTGGATGCTATCTTTGTGCGAGAACGAGATCGTATGAGGTTGAAGAGTCTGCCGTCGAGTCTGTATCGGATGTCAGCGCCAGTGCTGCTAGGATGGGGATTTCGTTATTCATGGCGGCGAGTTACAGAGAGAATGTCGGAGCAAACACACAGTCCTGTTTAAGGCCGACGGTGATTGGAAACGGGTCCGAGAGGACAGCCCGATGTTTCACCCAGTCTTCTATTTCGTCGTGGGAAAAACGAATCAGAGACACGAAGCATTCCGGACAGCCAAAGTGGGCAAGGGTGGTTCACATTGCTGGTCTTGGGACATTGTCGAAGGCCTTCTGGAGATCTCAGATGAACATCAGTAGTTTTTGCTGCTCACTACTCTTCTCCTGGAACTGTCGCACTCAAAGGACGAGTACCTCACGAAGGCTGGAAAGCACATTGGGATTCTGGCAGGATCTCTTCTGCCACGGAGAGGAGTCGATTCAGTAGTATTCGCGCAAATATCTTGCCAGCGATGCTTAGGAGGTAAAAGTGTAAAGATAGACGGTAAGAAGATAAGAGCAAAACAAAAAGAAATCCCGGGGAAAGAAAAATAGAGAGAGGTTGGGATGGGATGGCGACAAAAGTGAGAAAGAGAGAAAGGGAGCGAGGAATTCTTGCTGGTTGGATCTCAAGAGATGATGAAAGACAGGTAGAGATGTAAAAGCATCAAAATTAACAATTCTTTATGGAAATATAGAGCAAAAGGAAAATAAAAGAAAGGCTGCAGGGAAATTAAATATATTTGTGTATTCCTTATTCCTTCCTGGAATGGGAAATTAATCTAGGTCACATTTAGATAAAATATGAACTGGTAGAGAAGATTGAAAGGGATAAGGGAAATAATAAGAAGATACAGAGAAAAGATCAGGGACATGGGATAATGGATAATCGTACTTGCCAGCACCCTTTGGATTTCGACGGGTCCGTATAATAATAATAATAATAATAATAATAATAATAATAATAATAAGCACCCACTGAATATAAAATTCGGCATGATAGAGTTGGCCAATATCTGCATTAGAAAATATGTAACTTTTACAGGAAGGCAACTGCAAGAAACTGGTATGAATATCACCCAGACCTAATCGCCCTGACATCGTGATGAAAGACCACAAGAACAGAATGTGCTTTCGTATTGACATGGCAGTTCCTGCAGATTGTAATAGATATTTGAAGATCCTAAGAATATATCAAAATACAAGGATCTTGCAATGGAAATCTCAAAAATATAGCACATGAGGACATCAATAATTCCAGTTGTAGTTGTAGCCCTCGGATTGATTGGAAAAGGGCCCGATAGATTCATTGGAGGGATCCCTGATAGCCCATACCTTAAAGAAATACAAAAGATTGTATTCACAAGTACAGCTTACATATTACAAAGAGCTTTATCTATGTCAAATGTGTGTGATCTTAGGTTTTTTTTGTTTTTTTTGGGGGGGTTAGGTCCCTGGTTGGGACCTGGAAAGAAAAAAGTTACAGACAAAAACAGTATCAAAATCCCTGGTAGGCCGTATACAAGAGATGAAAAGGATGTACTGTGTGAAACTGCTCAGCAGAGTTTTATCAAACATAAAGAAAAAGGAACCATTGAGTAGCATTTGACATAAGAATTCAACAAAAAAGAAGACAACAATAGTAATAATAATTTCTCCTTTTCTTTACATGTGGTATGGGTAACGTTTAACGAGACTTGGTAAAGTTAGTTTAGCTGGGAGAGTTTGCTTTCACTTCACATTAATGCCTTCGAGAAAAACGCGAATTCATTTCTCCTTACTCTAAACTAGAGGTAAAATCGTAAGGCAATTAAATCCTATCTAGATCTTCAAGACATTCCTACTCTGATGTCTGTTTAGCAAGCCGCTCCCATAAAAATGAATTTGCTACTGAAGCCGCAGCTAAGTTACTTGATGTAGTTGATGTCCTTTGTTCCACAAAAGGTCAAGAGGAATTTTTTAAAAAGTCACATTACATGATTATTAGCGATTAAATAAAGAGTAGCGGTCCGATGAGAGATTCTTCCTTGTTTCTGGTAACATGTAACCCAATGCTATCAGTTTCGTGTAACGATTTCGAGAGAATCGCTCCTTGATTTCAAAACAGAAATGATTAGTTGGATCCTAGATTTACTCCTACTGCCAACGTCATACAATGCAATCCTGTTTTCCTTGTAGTACTTAGATAGGGGATGGGCACTACCAAGGAATTTTCTTTTCCTGATTACGATGTCCACCTTACATTATATCACCAACAAATAAACAGGAAGTAGTAAACACTGATTGTATATTAACTGCATATTAACTGTTATTTCCTGTTTGCCAGAATCAAAGATACCAACAAAACTCTTTAAACAAGAAAGGAAGAAAAGTGGGAACTACTATTACTACTACTACTGATGATGATGATGATGATGATGATGATGCCGTTGATTATCACCATAGCAGATTAAAACTGAATAAAACAAAAAATAGCATTTATAACATAATAAAACTCGTAATAGGAATAATAAAAGAACAGTATGAGTTTATGAGAAACAAAACTGAAAACGCAAAAATGTTATCAAAATGGTAATTTTTAATTTCTAATTTGAAAAATGTCTTTTGTAAGCTTTTGGTGGCAAAGTGACACAGAAAATTACCTGTTACTAATTTTTATTTTTCTCTAATACTTAATAAATAAAAAAATAAAATAATTTTTCAATCTAAGTCGTTGTCTTAAATACCCTTCTTCTTCTTCTTCTAAACGCAAAAAAAAGTTTAAATAAATGCTCAGTTTAAGTCATTGAATGGCAATAACCAAGTCCTAAAACGTCACTTTCGATATAAAGATGTAACTATACCAGAGACGAACAGTATTTAGCCACATGCATCTTTACTTTCTTCATGAATTGAAAAATGTGGATTTTAAGAAGAAAAAGAAGAGAAGAAGGAGAAGAGCAAAGTGTGAACATTTTTGCTAATGAATTGTATTTCATGACATTTATTTATTATTATTTTTGAAAATGAATAATGTTTTCAAAATGTATCAACCGACATTTCAAACCGTAAATAAAGATTTATTTCTACTATATTTATTAAAATATATTAATTACTTTTTTTATTTCGATTTTGTAAAGTTGCACCGAATCTGGATGTTGGTCGAAGGGAAAGGAAACTCATTTAATGAACAGAAATTATTTTAAAAAATAGCTTGAAATAATTGGCCATTTTCTTCTAACGATGCTACTTGACTCTCGGAAGCGATTTCTGATTTATGGCATATAAAATGACATTCATGATCTTCTCATTCTGCACGTTGCATATACAATAAGAATTATATTTTGAAGAGTAATATATTTGTCTCGTATTTTTCTCGTATACATTTTGATCTACCTCTAATCGTGTATGTGACTGTGAATTTTTATGTTTGGATAGATAGATAGATAGATAGATAGATAGATAGATAGATAGATAGATAGATAGATAGATAGATAATGAACAGATCGAGATAGGAAGAATAGAATGTTGAATATTCATCTACTACTACTACTACTACTACTACTATTACATACAAGCAATTGAATATCCATACTAAGTGTTCCATTATTATTATTATTATTATTTCCTTTGATTTTTACTGTATAGACATTTCCTTCCGGGTCCCAACCTGAGACCTAAGGTCAGAAATGGCTTCATAACATCTTCCACTGATGATTTTTGTAAAAATAATAATAATAATTATCATTATTATTATTATTAATGGAATTATTTTTAAAATGGTTATATAATCAATATTCCCTTTTTAAAGGCATTTTGGATATTTTTTATTAATTTTACACTATGGAATAATTAACAGGAATTGTAATTGTTGAAATCATTAAAAAAAATGTTACATTGGCGTGTTTAATATTCTGATAATCGATTTAATCACTTTAAAAGATTTGCAATGATTAAAACTGCTTAGTCATCTTTTGGGGGGATCCAGGTGGACGTGAACCTCGTCGCCATTACAACCATCATGAATCGTCTATTTGAAATCATAGAAAGCTCTGCTCGTCATGGCTGTTAGACATCGAAATGCAGCACCAGAAATTGAGATTTGAATCTCTGTAAGAACTAGTCTTTGGTTAACCACCTTTATGGACGATGTAACACTTTTCTCTTCGCAGAGAAGAATAAATTCAGTCATTTCTCTGACCGCCAGTAAAAAATGGACATTAATTTGAATAATGAATAAACTAGCCATCATTATTGTTTTACCATTAGTCATTCAACATTTAACATGTTTGGCTTCTGTCTAAATTAGATTATTTCAGTTTTGTCTTCGAAAACATAGTGGCCTTATACCAGACTTGATTAAGCTTAGTTAATATCTCTAAAGTTCACTATTATTATTATTAATATTATTATTATTATAGTCCTTATATATAAAAAGATGTGTCGTCATCATCGTCAACATAAATTCCGACCAAAATACACTACATCCCCACAATTGTCACTCTGCCTAGCTATTTACTAAGCGTAGCTTCGATGTGGCTCAAGACCGAAAGTGTGGAGCACCCAGTGAGGATCCAACTCACTACTCAATCGTAATTGATCTAGCAAATCAAGCTTGCTAAATTTTACACGACATCGAAGTGTCACACTCTATTTTTCTCTTTCCTTCTCTCTCTCTCTCTCTCTCTCTCTCTCTCTATCTCTCTCTCTCTCTCTATCTATCTATCTATCTATCTATCTCTAGCTATCTATCTATTTTTTAGATTTGAAAAGTGTCACCAAAAGAACAAGATGTATTTGCATATGCAAATGAGCAAAAGGGATTTGAATGTTCAACAAAATAGCTGAAGAATATTTACGTAAATCAACTTCCTTTCAATTATTATTCCCTTATCTTTAACAGTATTTATTAAGTTCGGATAGTTGCAGGATTGTGTCGTACGCATCATTCAATTCATAACTTTTCCATCAGCAGTTAAGACAAGAGCCTGATTTAAGAAAAGAAAAAGAAATTAATTTGGAAACTTTAATGTTCGTATTGATGGAATTATATATGCGCAGGAGGGAAAGGGGATGGCGGTTATATATATGCACCTCGGGGATGTGTTGAAGATGTAGGAACGTTAAATTTTTAATTTTAAACATTGATTAGTTACTAAGAGGAATTAATCAAACAGCTTAGTATAAATCTGATGGAACTCTCCTGTCATTCTGTTCATTCCCAGGAAGTTAGTAATTTTCTTACGCAACAATCCTCATGTGTTATAAGGATCGACAGGTCAGTAGATTCTGAATATTTTTTCAGAATGTGCACTTTAATATACTTGTGGAAATTACAGTTGTTTGTAATAAAATGTTCTGCAAGCTTAGTAATTAATCAACTAACGGAAAATTCCAAGATGAACAAATCACCATCACGTTTCAGTTGCATACCTTTACGCTGATGGCGTTTCACTCGTCTTGTCTCGTCCATTACCAGGACAGCCGTTTTCTTCATTACAAGAAAAGTAACGTTTGTACAAAGACAATTTTTGTAGATTTATATAATTTTATACTTGATTTTTTTTAAAAATATAACTTGAAGAAGACAGACATTTTATGTCATGGGGTGTTTTTGTAAGTCCCCTTTGTAAGTATGCGGTATTGTGGTATATGGAGGATTGAATGATGATGGATAAATTTCTTTGGTGGATGTGCAAATTGTGATGATTGAATGGGTCGTGACTCTGATTAGCTAGGTATAAGACAGTGATGACCAGCCACCGCCCATTTTCGGCCTTGTGTCACAATTGTATTTTATATAGAATAAATCTAGACAGACATTCTGTTGAAATATTGTTTAGCATTGTCAAATAGTGTGTTTTTCTTTTCTTTGTTTTTCTTAAATCGCGCTTTTCTCCTATGTGTTGGCAAATATTGGAAGGAGTTACGTCAATCATTTTTATTATTATTATTTAAAGTTTATAAAATATTTCTACAAACTATAATCAATTTTTTAAATGCTTTTTTAATATTACCAATTTATATTACTTTAAGACGTTCAAATTATTACAAAGCTTAGGGTTTTAATTGGGATAATTATGTTAACTAATAGGTATTAATTAATTAATAACTATACTTTTGTGTTATTATAATGAAATAAATATAATACAAAAACTTCTTTACAATCATTTTGTATTAGAAATGAACTGTTTCAATCATAGCTCTTCCTGTTGCAGAAGGATAGGCGTAATTACCTTCTCTGTCGATATGATTCTTTAAAAAAATTATATTAATTGTAAAATTCTATCCTTAAAAAAGATTTATAAACAATAAACATTTTATAACGTGTTTCTTTTTTTAATATTTTTTCGTATTTGAAGAGTGAAGGATAATATTTTTAGCAAAGTGTACGAATTTTGCTAGAAATTTGAGGCTTCTATCATCTTCTATAATTGTAAAAGTTTATTCCAAGATCCCACTCAGACAAGTGAATTCATTCATTTTGCTGCCTTTGCTGTTACCACATGCTTTCAGTTAATCCATTTTAAATCAATAAGGAAAAAAGGGATTTCTTTTTCCAGAAACGGTAACAAATAGAAAAGGATGATAGCAAATTTACTGGTGATGATCAATTGATTCCTAGTAACTCGCGTCACAAAAGCAATATAATTTCCAATACCAATTTCCAATCCTTTCTCTGCTAAGCAAATTAATCCACACCAGACTATAGTCCCCACTGGCCTGATCTACACAAATGCCTTTCAATTATGTCGCTTCCTTAAATTGTTCGCCCACCAGCAATGCTTCCTAATCTATTATTTCGAACTCGTTCCTGAGAATGTAATGCACACTTCTCTCTCCAGATATGATCTGCCGTATCAGACTTTTCTCATTTTAATCACATAAAAATGTTCTCAAA
This sequence comes from Acanthosepion esculentum, assembly GCA_964036315.1. Taxonomy (NCBI): domain Eukaryota; kingdom Metazoa; phylum Mollusca; class Cephalopoda; order Sepiida; family Sepiidae; genus Acanthosepion; species Acanthosepion esculentum. The sequence continues at coordinate 50,668,524 of OZ038493.1, read as the reverse complement.
TCGACCTGTAAAAAACCAACAGACATAATGTATACTAGATATAAATACATACATACACACAAACACACTTACGAATATACCATATCATCTGAATTCCACATAAACAAACTAGAATTATAATACACCTACATACATATGGCAATATTTACGGTTTTTCACTTAGGCTTGAATTCTGTCAATCTCTTGAAACTTCGGATGGACGCGACGCCTCTTCTTGAATTCGGAACGTACCAAATTATACTAACGTTGGTTTAAGGAATCGAATACACGTGAAACATGACTGGCCAGTAATAATCAAACAACACAAAAGTAAAAATACCAGAATTTTTTTCTTCTTTTTCTCCATATCTCATCCTCTGATGAAGCTTTAATAAAGGTGGAACTTCTTAGATTTGTCGGGTTCCGATCCATATTTGATCTATATATGATAACAACCCATATATATATATATATATATATATATATATATATATATATATATATATATATATATTATAAATATAGGTAACTATACTCGTGTCGAAAAACCTTCGAATTCTTGATTTAACAATAGCCAAATCAATCACGAAGGGAAAAAAAGGTTTTAAAAAAGAAAGAGACAGGAACATGAAAGTCTGTCGTAAATAATCGCACAGATACAGGTTCAAGGCCCAAAGAAAAAACCCTGATACAAGTAAACAACTAACTAAAGAGCTCAATACAAACGTAGAGCAAACTATAGCTTTGACTATATATATATTATATATATATGCTCGTATCAGTTTTTATTCTTAGATATTCTTGTTTCTATGTATCTATCTATCTATCTCTATCTATCTATCTATCTATCTATCTATCTATCTATCTATATATATATATATATATATATATATATATATATATATATATATATATATATATATATATATATATATACACAACAATCTCAGCAACATGGCGAGTTATCTGATTATTATTATTTGTGTATGTTATCTATCCTGTTTTCTATCTATTTAGAGCCGGGTCCAAACTATTGTCCCTAGGCACTATAGGAGAAGTGGCATTTAATTGATAGCACTTTTCTTAGTATATGGGATGTTCCTAATAGGGCGATCTTCTGGGCAACTTGTATATTGATGTTATCTGGGACACTGTTAATAAAATTGTCCATTTCTTTAGCACGAGGCCCAGAGCTCCGATTACTATTGGTACAGTCTCAGTCTTCATTCCACACATCCTGTTAATCTCGATCTCCGGGTCGTTGTATTTGGACAATTTCTCGATAATTTTCATGGAGGTGTTTCTCTCAGATGGTACCTGCTATGTCAATAAGCATACACTTCCTGAATTTCTTGTCTTTTTATGATAATATCAGGTCTGTTGGCTTTTATTTTCCTGTCAGTTTGAATTGGCATGTCCCAGAGGATAGTTACATCGTTATTTTGGGTAACTGTGTCTGGTTGGTGCTCATCTCTCAGTGGTTTCGAGTTTCTGCTTCTTGCATATCTTTCAGTGCATATATGTTGCAACTTTGATTACGTCTGTGGGTATATTCATTTTTTGTTAGTTTCTCATCATCATCATCATCATCATCATCATCATCATCATCATCATCATCATCATCATCATCATCATCTCTTTTTCCACTCTGTTTTGTTTTTTTCAACCAGAGATTTCGCATTTTGGATGTTCTCCATTGGGTACCTCGAGGCGGTGTAATAGTTAACAAGCTTGTCTCACTAGAACAATTACGACTGAGTTCGATCCTCACTGAGTGTCCCATACTTTTGGCCTTGTGCCGCATCTAAGCTACGCTTGGAAAGTCACTACGGATGTTCTCCATAAAGTCGTACGACCTCAAGACAAATAGCGTATTTCCAGGAATATTTGCCTTGTCAATAAACACAAACGTCTGAAGTGACGGAATACTACGTTTTATTCCTATTTTCTTAATATGGGCCTTTAGCGCAGGAACGTTGAAATACTTGGGTATGTGTCCAGGCGCGCGGTAAATCCGTTGGAAGTCAGAGACCCTTAGCTTTTCTAAGTTATCTCTGAGGAGAGGTGGCTTCTCTGAGCCTTGTTTGGCAATTCATTTAGTCTTGGTAGCACAAACAAAATACACTAGGCAAGGAATAACCAGATACCAACCAACGTATTCGTACAATGATGGAAACATAAATGAAATATTAAATTGTCATGGTTGTGAATCCGTCGGACGGAGCTCCGCGGCTGGGAGCGGAGGGGGTGCTATCGTGCACGGCAAGAGTGTAGATGAAAGACGAGCGCTATCCTGCTACTCGTAATCAAGTTAATCTGTATTCACGCAAGAAAACGTAATGAAGAAAAAGGAAGAAGGCGATGGAGTAATGAGGATAATAAAATGGCCCTGAAATGACATACAGTAGCTTTGGCGGACGGAAAACATTATTATTATTATTATTATTATTATTATTATTATTATTATTATTATGTAAAAACTATATTTGACCTGCATTTATTTTAGAACCAGTGTCCTAAGGTAATTGCAGGATATGATGTCTTTCCACTTAAATAAACAAAATACAGCTATTAACAAAAATAGCTTAAAATAATATTTTATTATTATTATTATTTTAAAAATTATTTTCGACTTGCATTTGTCCTAAAGTAACCGAAGGATGTCATTTTTTGTCTTCTACTTGATTAAACAAAATACAGCTATTAACAGAAAAAGCTTAAAATATTATTATTATTATTATTATTATTATTATTATTATTATTATTATTAGGAATTATTTTTGACCTGCATTTGTTTTATAACCAGTGTCCTAAGTTAATCGGAATGATGTGATTTTTTTGTGTTTCCACTTAAGAAAATACAGTTATTAACAAAAAAACAGCTTAAAATATTATTATTATTATTATTATTATTATTATTATTATTATTATTATTATTATTATTATTATTTCGGTATGTTCTCAAATATAACTTAATATTTGGTAATTAATGCATAATTCTCTGACTATAAACATTTATCTTGTCGTTCCTAAGAGGCTTCCTTTCTGCAACAGTTCCACTGGAAAATCAATGCCCATTCTCTATATTATTATTGTGCTTATCCCTCCCTTCGTTAGTTCACGCGACCGTTACGTCCTGTCAATACCTCATATATAATGGAGTATTCTGTTTTGATCGCGTGGAAAGAGGGGAAACGACACTACTTGGTTTCAGTGAGAAATTCAAAGAAAGAAAGAAATAAAGAAAGAAAGAAGTATTTAACGGCTGTTTCAGTGAAATGGAAAGAGTTGTCAATTTCAATTTTTTTTTCATTTGTGCCTATTCATTTGTATTCTTAAAATAACGACAATCATTCATATTTATGATTGTTATTGCAATATTTTGTTAAAGTTGTGAGGTTCAAATATTTAACAAAGCGATAGGGGAATTTCTACGCATCTATTGTCGTAGAACTCGCCAATCATTAACTTAAGAATTAAGATACATCAGAATATGAAAATAGTAAAACTATGAAATTTTCACGAGTTAAAACTAGTTATTATTATTATTATTATTATTATTATTATTATTATTATTATTATTATACAACTTTACAAAAATATTGCTATGAACTACAACCATTTTTAATTTTTTTCTCTTATTATTATTATTGATTTGAAACTTTCAAATGTTCTTTGCGGTTTTTCTTTGTCGTCTATGTTACGCTTACAATGTTGTTAATGCATTTTTCGCTTATTCCTTGAGAGAGTAAATATAAAAAATGTTCTTAAAAAGATTAGTTGTGCAATTGAAAACCACTTTGATGTTGAAATGTCCACAATTCGTTCAGCCGTTCCTCTTTCATATGTCATGCTTACTGTAGCTACATCATTAGCGATTCTGTGGTTCTTCATCTCTTCGTATTGCCACGAATAAGGGATGGGCAGTTGTTACGGTACTGATTACTGTTTATTAGCCAAACAGAAAATGAATGTCAGGCTGGTTTTCATTCTATGCTTATACGAATCTCTTAGCTTAGCAAAGAAAGAATTGAAGTGAATATTTACAAATAAAAGTATTGTGCTTCGGACAATGGAACGATTGGCAAACAAGCTAAGCAGATCAAATATATTTACCGCCATTCTATTCTGTTTGTACCATTATCGCAAAAAACGAAACATTTTTCTTTACACTTGAAGAAGGTTATAGAATGGATCGGCCGAAACGAAAGAGCAATAAAACAAATAAGTTCAAAAGTCAAATAAAATAATTAAAATAACCAGAATCAATAACGTTAGTTTTCATTTGTTTTTATAAAAAAAATTCTAAAAATTCTAATAATAAATTGTATTTGCAGAGAAATAATGTTAGTCGCCATTGCAATACTTTAAACATGTTTGTTGGCCTTGTGTAAGAAAAACGTTTAAAATGTAAATTAACTCCGAAAAACATTCTTATAGTTTGTAAAAAGCTCATTGTTGTTGCCTGTGATAGGAGGTACTTCGACGTGATGTAATAGTTAACAAGCTTGTTTCGCTATATCAATTACAAGTGAGTTCGATACGTGCCCCATACTTTTGACCTTGTCCCACATCTAAGTTACGTTTAGAAAATCATTCGGCAGTTAAACGTATTGTAATTGATAGCAGGCTTGTCTCGCTAGATTAATTATGACTGAATAGTCAGTTCGATCCTCACTGAGTACCCCATTCTTTCGGCCTTGTGCCATGTAAACTACGTTTAGAAAACCATCCGACACTTCGACGTGGTGTAATTGTTAGCAAGTTTGTCTCGCTACATCAATTATGACTTAGTGAGTTCGATCTTCACCAGGTGTTCCACACTTTCGGCCTTGTGTCACATCTAAACTACGCTTAGAAAATCGCCATTGTTGTTGGTTATTTATATTCATTTTATGCTCCATGTAATTAGAATTGCGTACAATTATTTCGCTTATCGTTTTCATTAACCGGTTAAATGCATTTCCCAAACCGAAAACAATCACAAATTCCTTCCTCCATAGTCTGAAGATCGCGCCTACGTATGAAACTGACAGTTGCGGAGGCGTAAGAAGTCCAAATTTGAAAGGCATTTATAATTATATTGAAAGTTCTGTATTGCACATCAATCGCTTTAGTCCTTTTATTATATGTGCCCATTTTGTGCCTGTTAGAAAGTCGTCGTCGTTGTTAGGAAGATGAAGAGAGTCACTATTGAAGCACACTTCTTACTTATTCAAGACTGATTACAAATAAGCATGTTCTTCCCAGTTACTTCTAAACTTCATATTTTCGTTTAAAATTGTTTTAGTTTAATTAACAGTATTATCATTATTAGGGTCGCTATTGTTTTGAGTGCAATTAACATGTTCCTAATTATTTTCCTTTTTAACACAATTAACGCAAGCAATAAAATAATCATTATTTTCCTTTTAATAATGTTATGTTAATTTAATCTGACACAAAGCTACAATGGTGCGACACCCAGTGAATTTCAGACTCATTACAATTTTTCTGAATGATTAATTTACTATAATAGTGAATTTGATGTTCACAGGCTTCGTACTATTATTGCATGAAACGAAGTTGACTTTAGTAAATAAAGAATGACATCTATCTTAATTATTATCACAGTTATCGACATTTTTATTTATTTTTTATTTTTTATTTTATTTTAAGTTTTTTTTTTTTGCCGATGAACGTCGGAGAGTAAGCGTCTTCAAATATAAGTTATTATTATTATTATTACTTCATTTGATTTTTCGTTGTATACAGATTTCCTTCGGAGTTCCAACCAGAGACTTAGGGTCAGAAATGGCATCATGACATTTTCCACTGACCATTTTTGTAAGAAAAAAAACAAAAAAATACGAAGATCACACTCATTTTATAAAGATAAAGGTCTTTGTAATGTGCGAGCTGTACTTGGGAGTACAATTTTTTGTATTTCTTTAAGGCGTGGGTTAACAGACATCCCTTTAATGAGTCTACCAGAACCTCTTTCAATCAATCCGAGGGCTCCAACTACAACTGGAGTTATTGATGTTAATTATTATTATTATTATTATTATTATTATTATTATTATTATTATTGTTGTTGTTGTTGTTGTTGCTGTTATCGATATTATTATTATTTCTTCAAAAACATCAGAATTCAACCAATCATTATATTTTTCAAACAAATAAAAATTGTTCTTACTTCCATTTTATTTGCCTTTTTCTTTGTTTTATTTATTTTTAAAAATTCTGCTTGGATACTATCTCACAGTTCCTTTCAGTTTTTAATGTTTCGTCTTTTCTTCCTTCCTTTCTTTCTTTCTTATCCTTTCTTTCTTTCTTTCTTTCTTTTCTCTCTCTCTCTCTCTCTTTTTCTCTCTCTCTCTCTCTCACTCTCTCTTGTTTGTTTCTTCCATCCCTTCCTTTCTTCACACACACTCGTCTTTTGGTTTCTCTACCCCTCTTATGCACTACCCCCATGTTCATTTTTCTGTCACCGTGGGAGAAATTGTTCTTGAAAAATAATTGCCTTTCACCAAATCTCGAAGACCATCGCGCACAATCCAACAAGACACCGGTTCAGGACTCAAAGAAAATAGCTGAAGGTTCAGAACGGCGTGGACGAGCCGAGGTTTGTTTTTGCTGTAAATTCCACCGTCTATAAGCAGCTTACCCACTGTTTGACCTTTTCGATTCTTTCCGCAATTCTTCAGTTGACCTTTGACATGGATCAGCTGACCTAAATATACAAGGCATAATCTTTTTATACCAACACCGAAAACATGAAACACATTTGTTCCTTCAAAAGCTGAAGGTAAGTAACATAAAATTAATTCGAAACCAAAAGCAAAGAATATTGAAATAATAATTTACAAATTGTTCCAGATTATCCTGATTATTATCGAAATAGAAGCAGCCGGTTCAGAAATTATCTTGGTCGTGTAAACAGATGATGGGAAATGTGACACAGAAATCCGAAGACGTATAGAAATAGGGAAAGACGTTTTTTAGAAACTAAGTAAAGTACTAAGGGATCAACAATGTCTACAGAAATAAAGAAAATAGTTCTAGATTACTAAATAATGTCATCTTGGATATGACAGAGAATGCTGAACAATTTCCCCACAGATAACTGAAAAAATTGTTAGACAAGTTAGTCGATGACAGTAAGAAGAAAAGACTATTAAGAGAGAGAGTGCGTGGATCCAGACAAGACTAGTTGCAAGTTACCTATTTGGGATGTCAAAATCAAACAGGCGCGAAAATTTAGCTATCTGGGTCAGGTAGTAAGAGATCTTGGAAAGTGTGATATAGAAATCTGAAGGTGTACAGGAACAGTGAAAGATGCTTTTCAGAAACTAAATAAAGTATTAAGGTATCAAAAAATGTCCTGAGAAACGAAGAAAGGAGTGCTTAATGCTATGTACTGTTTAACATTCCATACGGCGGGAAATGCTGGACATTTCATAGATGAAGAAAAGATATTATTCTAAAAACGAATTTTGTAATGCAATGGGCAGATTATGTGAGAAATTTAGGTGAGCAGCTTTTCCTAGAATCGGAAATAAAACTGCAGAAAATAAAAAAGAAATGGATAAATTTTTTTAGGACCCATACTGAGGATAGAAATCTTGGAGAAATGAATACTTACGGGGTTCATTGATGTCAAAATGGAGAAAACATTGAGAAACCTAATTGACAGGTTTAAGCAATGGATGGCGAAAGAAATAACAAAATCGAGCTTTTAAAAAGTATGTATTACTTAGAGCAATAGCATACAAGAAGATGTGGTGGGCCATGATTTTCAAGAAGGGGCAAGGTAAACTGATACAGTTTTTTTTATCTTTGCTCTAAAACAACTGAAAATAAAAGAATGCAATCGTTAACTGGAAACATGAACAAGACATACTTTTGTTTATGGCATTTCATATTAAATTTCAGATATAACAATTTGAGAATTGGCTAGAACGCTGAATTGCTATGTAATATTAATCTTTCTACATGGCAGTGAATGTTAAACAATTTGATCACAGATAAAGAGAAGACTTGAGGTAACAGATGTGATTTTACAGAAAGATGCTTGGAATAACATGGACTGAACATGTGAACAGCGGAGGAGTTTTAAGGAAAATGAAAACGAAAAATGTACTTAAGAATAGGAAAAGAAAATTGAAATTTCTAAGACATATTGAGGAAAGAGGGTTTGGGGAATTTGATATTCACAAGTCATAATGAATGCAAGAGGGAAATATTTAGTAAACTGTTTAACAAGAAAAAAGGATAGTTAAAAAAAAACAGTGACTAGGATGGATAATTAAAAAAGCAGGGGTTAGGAAAGACAGTAAAAAAAATAGGATCTAGGATACATAGTTAAAAAAACAGGGACTAAGAAGGATAAAAAAACAGGGACTAGAAAAAAATAGTTTTAAAAAAATAGGGTCTAGGAGGGATAGTTTAAAAACTATGGCCTAGGATGGATAGTTAAAAAACAGGGACTAGGATGGATAGTTAAAAAAAACATGGGTTAGGAAGAATAGTTAAAATAATAGGGTACAGGATAGATAGTTGCAAAAATAGGGTCTATGATTGATAGTTAAAACAAACAGGGGTTAGGAAGGATAGTTACAAAAATAGGGTCTAGGATGGATCGTTTAAAAAATAGGGCCTAGGATAGGTAGTTAAAAGATAGGGACGAGGATGAATTGTTTAAAAAACAGGGGTTAGGAAGAATAGTTAAAATAATAGGGTCTAGGATGGATAGTTAAAAAAACAGGTACTAGGAAGGATAGTTAAAAACACAGGTGCTAGGAAGGATAGTTAAAAAAAAATAGGGTCTAG
>OZ038493.1:50637231-50654731 GCA_964036315.1 Acanthosepion esculentum | reverse complement strand
GCATATATATATATATATATATATATATATATATATATATATATATATATATATATATATATATAGTTATTTATGATTGGTGTTTTGCGCGCATGACTGATAAATAATGGCATACTTATTTTACCATGCAGCGTCACACTAAGTCGAGGGATGCTGAATACTAGAGTCTGGCCTTTGTTATAACTCAAATCGCTGGCTTTCGAATTAGGCGCTACTTTGTCGAAATTTATTTATTTCAGTTAGATTTTTTAAAAAAAAAAAAAACTTTACAGCTGTTCTTTCCTATTTTCAGAAATTGTTCAATTTTTTTTTCTTCTCATTGTCCTTTTAATTTGTACCCGGAGTCAAATTTCAACCACAGCCATCTTGTGGCCTTGATAACCAGATACCATTTCTCTTTCAAAATATGTGTCCATTAAATGGGTGTTAAATGGGTGTTACGAATATGTCCGATGCTAACTGAGTGCCACAACTCTGTGGTCTAAAACCCGATTAAGTTCAGTAGATATCTACATACGGGGTATCAGAATTAGGCTAATGGTTATCACGCTGGTTTCAATTTTTAGTGTGATCCAGAATTATTGAGTGAATCAATATTATCGCGGACTAGATTAAGTTTGATGAATATCTACTGTCGATGGCTTGTTGCCGAGCAATTTAGTCTTTCCAGCCAATCATAGCGATTCATTTTGAATACTCTACCAATCTATGTACCAGTTTAATTTAAGCTTAGAAAAACACAGATGTCTATCTAACTCTATTGCTTGGAAGTAAACACGAAAGGAAGAATGTGACTATATCAAGTTGAATTTAAACTTAAACCATCCGGTATGCGTGTGCGTTGCAAAATAGTAATATCTTAGGAAATGGGTAAAAATTTATGAGATGGGGAAAATAAAACGAATAAAACTTTACTGAAAGACTTTAAATATCTATACGACTATTATATAAAATGATATTAATAATAAAATAATAGTTATTAGCCCTATTGATATATGTAAGCCTATATAATACAGTGTATGTCAAGGCGAACATAATTTCTGCCAATCAAGTGTTAAATAGCTATCGTGAAAAATCCAAAGACAGATATGCAATGTGGTTGGCCCTGATCTGGCATCTTGTTTACAGTCGCTCTCTCACAGACGTGCCGTCACCTCCCTCTGTCTTTTCTACAAATACTTTCACGGTAACTGTTCCGCCGAGCTATTCTCGCTAGTTCCCAAAGCTGCAAGAATTTAAACGTGTCACTAGGTCGGCATCTCAGTCCCACCCTTTCACTGTCGAAACGGTTAAATGTAACCGTCTCTTCTACTCCAAAAGCTTCATGTCTTTCACTTCCCGTCTGTGGAACTTCCTTCCTCTTACTTGCTTTTATAAACTCCAACTATTCAAATTTAATGTCAATCGACATCTTCAGATGCCTTGATCTATTCCCCGTCCTTCTCTTTCACGCCTCCTTACTCTTGCTCCCACTTTCTGTAACCCCTTGCGTGCTAGTGGCACTCCCGCCTTGCTTGGGGTAAAAAGTTTTAAAAAACTATAATAATCATTGTATGGAAAACATTGTTAAGTTCACCATCCTTATTATGACTATGATATAACCAAAACATAATTCATTGAAAAATAAATTCGATGGACGAAGGTGGGTAGGCATTTTCTGATATTTTGAAAAATGGAAGACTAATATCGCAAATATTATTCAAACAATTAAAACACTTTTTCGTATACTTGATGCTGTTAACACAATGTTTTGGCTGAGTCATTCTTCAGCCTTCATCAGGTTTATATTCCGAAGAAAAAAAACCCTTTTTCATGGGAAAAGTATGACAAAGGAAAATATCTGTAATGTTAACGATGCTCTTTTGAAAGTTTGTAGACATCAAGGATAATAGTTTAAATTCGAACCGAAGCATTCACGCAACGTTTTGACATTTTAGAATTGATTAAATGAAAGCAGTTTGAAGGCATTTTTTTGTATAAGTGAATCGTGAAATTGGTTTCATGGTTGAACTGAAATATGGGCTTTCACTTTTGTTACTTGTTTGCTAAATTTGAGATGGAAGTCTTCATTAAACATAAAATACAGTTTTCCGAAATTAATCAAAAACTTAATTTTTGCAAATTTTGTTTACGTCACCGTCTTTTGATTGCTTCATGAAACTTAATAACTTCTAAGAGAAAGGGTGGAAGAATTCAATCAACATTGTTAAGGAAATGAATCTTATTGGAGCAATAAAATTTATTTTTAGACTTATTCTTTGAAGAATAATCGCTTACGAACATATTATTTGAACAATATTTGGTGCCATGATGGTCTGGGAAATCTGTGTCATTTATTTAACATCGAATAAAATTTTACTTGTGGCATTTACTTTCTGTTTTACAGAATGGTTTTGGTCTTTGTATAATGCTGTAAATATCAGTTTGTTGTTTCAATTTACTTTTTATTAGGCTTTTCCAGAGAAGTTTAATAAAATTACAGGAATATTTATTTATTTATTATGACTGATTGCTAGTTTTGTCATTTAAATGTAAGGCAAGTTAGATTTTCACTCTGTGGTTCCCGTTGGGCAAGTTTCATTTTTGAATTCATTTCCCGCCAAGTAAAAAAAAAAAAAAAGATTAAAGAAACATTCTACAACTCTTCCTCTTTTTCTGTTTTAATTTTTAATGAATTTTTTTTTTTTTTTTGTAAATTCACAGGGAAAAAAACTTGAAAGCTAATTTTCAACATTCCGCCGTGAAATTGAAAGTTAAAAATAGTGTAAGAATTCTTTCAAATTCTGAACCATCTGGAAAAAATTTTATTTCCATCTTTACTGAGGTAAAACCAGAATATCTACCAACCAGAATATCTATCAACCAGAACACTATAGTGGAAGCAACAAAGATCAGGATTCGAATAGGAATAAACGATTCTATTAATTATTTAATCATTTCACCCCAAGCAAGAAAATAAAGTCATTAAGACGTAAGGGGTTACCGAGTATGAGAGAATATGAGGAAAGATATTATTATGGATAGAAAACAGGAATTAAGAAGACACACGATAACGATTGATATTGCATTTAAACTCTTGTAGATCAAAGTTATAACTAGGAAGCAAGAAGCCGGAAGAGAGTTCCACAAGCGAGAAGTGCGAAACTGTTGGCGTAGAACTTACGGTTACATTTAGCCAATTCGACTGTAAAAAGTATGAGACCTTACCGCCAATCTAGTACTGCGCTTCATAAATTCTAGGTACCAAAGAGGAAATTCCATTAGAACAATTACTATGAACGTATTTATAGAAAAGGCACAGGGAAGCTACATTATGGCGATGGGAAAGTGACTGAAGGCGAGAGGACAAGTCAGGAGCAACAACTGTTATTAGTGATTGTTTATATTCTACAGATTAATCGATTATATGAATTTTCACGCAAAATGTGCTCTTCAGTCGAGATCAGGATTTCTTGCTGTACTCAATAACCTCAAAATTCTAATTCTTTCAGTTTTTCTGTTCTTTTTCAAATATATTTGGAACCGTTCCAAGTTCATTAATTATGACGAGTAAAACAAACACTATTCTTTCATTTTAAGATTATCTCAATTTGAATTTTTTTCAGTTTTACCCCCGAATCCATGAATATTTTACACAAACGTTCATTATTTCTTGTGCTTTATCGCGGAAACACTTGCTTGAAAAAAAAACCCAAACCAATTATACACAAATTGGTACACCCATTGCCTGTGAGACACTCACAGACTGGCATATTTTCAAATAAAATCAGTGAATGTATTACCTTTTTTGGTATCAGACAGGAGGTTAAGAATGTCACCTTTCTTGCCTAAAATATGAAAACATACCGGAACAGATAATCCTTGGATACTGACCAGGAAATGGGGATCTCCGTAAACTGAAAAAAAAAAAAGAAACAAACATGATAGATTATTAGAAGTCGATAACAGATTTTTATTCGATAAAAAAAAAGATCGATTTGGATAAAAATTGTCATTACTTTTTTCATTATCGTTCATTTGTTAATCGGTTAGCTGATTGATGAAAAAAAACATGAAGACAGACATTTTGTAGGGAATCTGCGCATGTTTTAAAAGTCATGTAGACTTGTCGAAGCAAATGAAATTAAATAAAAAGAACAATAATCAAATTATTTCTTTTCTTGTTTTTTTCATTCCTTGGGTATTTATCAAATGGAAACTGAGATGGCCCTAAATAAACTCGTTTCGGTCGTTTTACCCTCCGGCCTTCATCAGATGTATATCGATCTGGGTAACCTACATTTATTTAATCTAAGGGGGTAGACTGTGTCTAGTTCTTATTGATCGCCCGTTTCGACTGAGTCCAAGTACACACTGCCCGGACCAAGGATTGAACTCACAATTATTATGTCACCAAATTCACAAACCAACGATTTACTTCACTAGATTATTGTCCCGTCATGAACTTGGAGCCTTAAACCTAACCTTCCTGCTGATTATTGTTGCTGCTGCAGAGCTAGTCATGCTTGCTTTTTGCTGCCAGTGAGTCTTGGCTGCTACCGCTTCTGCTGTTGAAGATTTGTTGTTATTTGTCTTTCTTTATTAAAGACTCCCATATTGTATTTATTTCTATGTTAGGCCGACTAAGGGGATCCTCATAGCCTAGCGATATGAAGGCCGGGGAGCACAACGGCCGAAACGTTGTGTTAACAACAACAAAGACGAGGCCAATAGTCTGAATGTAAATAGTGTAAATAATGATAACTCCTCATCTCGGAAATTCAGACGGAAACTCCATACAGTCTTAGAAATTATCATAACGTAAGAGGAACAGCTAGCGAAATTTGAAACGAGGCTGTGTCAGAAAACAATCATAATGGACACTTACCTCCACCACTTATAAATTCCCTGTCAGACGTAACGTCATTGTTTTCGGGCAAAACTGAAATGAGAGTTCGATTCGATAATCAATCGATGATGAAAGACAATGGAAATTGTTAGACTGAAATCAATGAAACCGTTTGAAAGAGAAATATTTTAAAAAATCAAAACAACGAGAACACCTTGCTGAAAATCGAAATTAAAAAAGCCTTATCAAATATTAACTCAGTGGTTTTTTAATTACACCCTCAATTACTCTAATTATTGGGTTAGTCAGACAGAAGGCGACAGTAATGGTAATATTCGCCGTCTCGTTATAAGAAAACATTCGACATTCGTTGACCAATCAGCCAATGCTACTTTCGGTTGAAATTTATAAAATCTTTCTATTAAAACAATTTTTCAGGAAAATAGGTTTCTCAAGTCCACTGTTATCGCTCTTTCTAGTACTGATGGGGGTTTCCTTCCTAATCTTTTGTTTGAAGTGGTGTGGAACGTTAACATCTTGATTATGTCATTATTTTCTCTTCTAATTATATAACGCGTTTCGGCGAAGGAGGGGCGTATTCAACAAAAAATCTAAAATTGCTTTTTTCACTGCAAATTATTCATTATATCAATAAGTATTTTACAAAAAATTAGATTCGATTACACAATATTTTAAGCTCAAATTAGGTTTATAGTTCGTAACTATGCAATGAGATGAGGTAACATAAACCGTAGATTTGTCTGAGGAATATCATTACATTATTGTTACATAATTACAGTGAAATTATTAAGTTTTTTTTTGTCAAAAGCATTTTATTTTTGGTCGTATATTAATTTAAAATATTTCGTCTTACATGCTTTATTATTTAAATGGGATAAGATCACTCTAAATTTCAGAATTTCGCTATTTTTCATCAAAATGACTGGAAGAAAGCAATCTAAAAACAACAATGAAAAAGACAGGTAACAAAGTGTAAACAAAATAACTCCAGTTTGTTCAACTTAGGAAACTTAGCATTGCAGAAAAAGTATTCTAAAATGCTGCTAATATCAAAAGAGAAAATGAAAAATACCTAACAACAAATCGAATATAGCATCAAAATTTATATTATTTTTATTTATTTGTTATGTAACTAAAAACATAATTGTGGGCAATGTTTCTGTAAAACTTGGTATTACTTGTAATAAATTCTTAATAAATATAATTTTGTTATTATTTTACTTAAGTGTAAGGTAGTCCTACATTTACAATTCCTTACGGTGATGTTGTTTCTGTTATTTGGTACAGTTCTTTGTGATTATGTAGCGCCAGTCCACGAGATTTGAAGATGGGTGTTCCTCGGTAAGACCTACAGGATTCGTTCTTTGAAAGTCATTTTTAATCATTGATCCGAGTAAGCGTTTGATTACAGCCGACAGTTTAGATATTTCTGAACGGGTTTGGTGTCACGCATGATATCCATATAAAAGTATCGATCTGACGAGTCGGATTCTCGATACTGGCAAATTGATAAAAAAAAAAAAAAACATTACGCTACGTCACATAAAATGTGAGGCCACATTAATGGATCACACAGAAAGAACCGTACTCATTCAGTCAGGTGTCATACATGATACACGATTAGGCGATCATGTATCTTTCGATACGTGACTGACGAGGCAGATTTTCTCCCGTAGTAGATTGCCATTTCTTTCTGCAGTTCACCAGTTACCATCCAAGGCTATAGAACCCAATCTCCCCTGCTATTTAGCCATAGCTGGGGAGGGAGAGGATTCATACCTTTCCCAAGGGTATTAGCACGTAAGTGAATGTAATGGATTCGACTGGAATTCGAACTCGGCTCTCCGATTCCTCAATCCGAGCCGCTATTTCGTGCCTCCCTACAGTATTCATTACAATTAAAAATTGTCTACAAAATACGTTTGACAACCACTGTATATCATTAGATACCATATTGAAAAAAAACTAAAAGAGAAATTTGCAAATGATATGCAAAGAAGGAAAGAAAGAAAGAAACTAACAGTCTGACCAATAACTATCCACACACCGACAAATCGAGGTTCACTTTTTGATTTGATATCAATCGTGATAGAATTATCTGAAGACTCTCACCATAATCCTCAGCTCTTGTGGCCGGGGCGGGCGTGCTTCTTACACCTGTCGAGTCTTCGTCGCTCGAACTTTTCGTTGTTTCCGGCTTCTCTTTCGGTTTCACGATCAACATGGAGGTCACTGGAGTGACAAACTTGTACTAAAACCAACAAGCAAAACTTCAATGTATAGATTAGTCAAACATTTACTTGTATTTACATGAAAAGGACAAGTTTCCATCCAACCACCACCAACTGACTTGGTATTAGCTTCAGATGAGAATTAAGATTTAAACAACTTTAAGTGTTATGGAAATTTGATGTATTTAGAATGTAACATTTCTGATTTTTTTTATTGGGAAGAAACAAAAAAAGACATATTGAAAAATTAACTAAAAGCATATATCTTTCTAATTTCGTAAAATTTATGTCTTTATTTTCCTTTTTTTTTCTCACTCTTGCAATCTGTATGTGCGTGTGTGTGTGTGTACCTTATCCTATCCTTTATATTCTCTCACCATGCATCAATCTCTCTCTATTCATATCTATCTATGTATCTGTTTATGTCTATTCGTAACTATCTATCTATCTATGTCTGTTCATATCAATCCATGCCTATTCATATCTATCTATCTATATCTATTCATATCTATCTATCTACGCTTATTCATATCTATCTATCTATGCCTATTCAAATCTATCTATCTATATCTATTCATATCTATCCATGTCCATTCATATCTATCTATGTCCATTCATATCTATCTATCTATCTATCTATCTATGTCCATTCATATCTATCTATCTATCTATCTATATATATATATATATATATATATATATATGTCCATTCATATCTATCTATCTATCTATATATCTATGTCTATTCATATCTATATTTATTAATCATATATTGTTAAGCTTATTACAATCTGACGAACTCGAGTATTTTTTAAAGAATTTTTAATTATTTTGTATATGTATAAACGTGACAAATTTTGTAGATATGGGCGCCTATACCCGACATTATCAGAAAATAAGAGCAATTACTATAGTAAATATAAAATTCAATAAAATATACATAGAATATCTTCTTAAATTTTAAGATTACTGAGTACTTAAAAGGCGCTCGCGTTATATTCTTCAATTATTTTTTACGGGTAAAGCCGCCGTAGAATAACATTAGATAAAAAATGTATCTGTCATCGAGCTATCACGGAGCTGTTAAAAAGCTGTCAACATGAATAAAGACCAAGCGACGTGTTAAAAACATGTATTTTTGCGATACTTTAAAGTTAAAGCAAATAATAGTTATTTCAAATCAAATTACTTAAACTTTAAATCAGCTAATATTCCTCAAATAAAGTTTAATTTTTTATATTTTTAATAGTTTGCTAAAAATTGCGCGAAATTCAAATGTTTTTTAAATTTCAAAACGAAAACTCCTTCTAATCAATTTCAATTAGCAAAGTATAGTATTTTGCTTATTGGAAACAGCTTAAAATTAAAACTAAAATAAAAGCTTCAGGAAAGACTTTTCATTTTTAAAAATTCACTTTAAATCTTAGTTATCACGAATCTGAGGAGGCACCTATATATATATATATATATATATATATATATATATATATATATATATATATATATATATATATATAAACAAAATGAAAACCCCAAATTCCATCAATGTTTTCGTTTAATCCTTCTACTTTTCGCGACAAAGCACGAAGTGAAATGATTAGAGGGAGATAACTCTTACAACTTATTAATCTGAGATTTTAGCACTTAAATAGATAAGACGATCAACGAAAATTTATAGTTTTCCTTTTCTAACTACATAATTATATGAAAGATAACGAAATATTTTATGCGCAAAAATACTTTAATTAAGATATATTATAATGATCTTTAAATTTTTTTTTCAAAAGAAATGACAATAATGTTGTATCAAAAATAAAATGCATATAAGCTTTCTTTCACGCATTTCGGATCGATATGAATAATACACTGAGATAGAATATTCGCTACATTTTGTACAGGGATTTATCGCAACATCTCAGGATCAGAAAAGAACCGATATACCAGTATTTCGACTTTCTTTCAAAAGTAGTTTCTAAAGGAGCCGAATATGCACATCTTGAAACATAGCCACCTCTTTGCAGGATCTTTTCTCCGGAATAAACATGTCGTATCTTGCTGAATGTCATCTGTTCTGGGATGTACGAATAGATCGATTCTGTCGCTTATTTGTTTGCTTTTTGCTATTTTCACTTCAGTCAAGGAGCCGCAACGAAATTCATGAGAGAGACTTGAGGTTAAAGGTCAAAAACTAAGAAATAATTATCTTATTTTAGACGAAGCTCACAAGTAACAACTGGACGTCACCCACAAGAGATCAATAGGCAAAGACAATGAGTTCACGTTTTATATACGAACGTTTCGCCTAATAAAGAAACGGAGATACATCCAACCAAAACAAATCGCCTCTCGATTTGGAAATCTATTTAAAAGTAGAAGTTGACCAGCGTCTAATTTTTTTAGAGTTTCCTTTCTCTTTATTTCTTCTTCCTAAAATGTATGAAAGCAGATATTACTTTTTATATCAATTACTATGTAGATTAATTTTTCAAATATTTTTAATGTATAAAATGTCTTTTAAATAAATCTAAAAAAATAAAACCTATAGGCAAAATTTTTGCATAGAGTATTTACTAAGTAAATCTATGTCAATAAATCCCATTTCTTATATATGAAGTTGTTCATGTGTAAAATATATACAAAATATACATAAAATATATATCAAATATACATATACACATATACAAAATATACATAACATATAGTGTTGAGCAAAAGTAAGTGAAACCTAATATAATATTAAAATAAATGTCTCTTTATTTCAGATAATCAACAAATCTTAATTAAATTATATATTCATTAAGAAAAACCTTTATTAAATTAATTACAATCAATTTCAAAGATTTTTAACAAGTCAGAATAAAAATATAAATAAAAATTTAAAAGGGTGAAAGAGAAAGTTAACCCTTACATTTACACTCTGTATTTTTGTTTTACATGGTAGTCAGGGTAAATAATCTTTTGTGCACATGTAAAAATCAGTATGACACGTGTTCTTTTTTTTTCCTTTGGTAAACTCTGTATACTGCAGTCAAACAATATAATTCATTGTGTACGCAAAAGTGCGCAGTCAGACACTAAATTTTAAAAAACATATATGCAAAGATCAAAAGAACTTCCATCGTGCAACAAATTATTTATAAATTGAAGGCCTTTGGCGTGACGGTATCACAATCAAGAAGTGGCCGTCTACGAAAAATAACAGCAAGAGCAAATAGACATCTAGTTCGGCAAGGCCAGGCAAATCCTGCTGTGACCTTTGCGGTTCTCCAATGCTCACTGGCCAATGTTGGAATCAATGTGCATACATCTACAGTGCAATAAAATCTGAACAATGCCGATTTTCATGGAAGAATGCCTAGAAAAAGCCACCGCTTACGAAATAGCACAAGCATTCTCGCCTCAACTATGCCAATGCTCATATAAATAAGCGAGAAACATTCTGACAAAAGGTTTTATGGTCGGATGAGACCAAACTAGAGCATTTGGGGAGGAACAATAGGTGGTATATCTGGCGAGCTCCTAATACGGCTTTTGAACAGAAGAATTTGATACCAACCATTAAACATGGCGGTGACAGCATTATGATTTGGGAGTACTTTACTGCAGCTAGAACAGTGAAAAATAGTACGCATCGATGGCACAATGGACTCTGCAAAATACCAAACAATTTTGAACGAAAGTTTCTTGTCCTCAATTCAAATGTTGGGTTTATGTCGGGGCTGTATCCTCCAAAGGGACAAATGAACTGAAACATCAAAGCAAATCCACAAAAAATGGGTTCGTAAAAAGAAATTTCAAGTATTGGAACTGCCTAGTCAAAGTCCTGATCTAAAACAAATTGAAAATCTGTGATTCAAGCGAAAGAAGGCAATGCATGCAAGAAACCCAGGTAATATCGAGCATTTGTGTTTTGCCAAGAAGAATGGTAAAAAATAAGCACTCACTACTGCCAAAAACTTCTTAAAAATTATAGAAAAATACTGGTTGACATTGTAACCTCAAAAGAAGCAGTCACCAAATTTTAAATGTAAGGGTTCGCTTACTTTTGCACATCTTAATTTTTAATTAATATTTTTATTCCAGCTGGATAAAAATTTTTTTAAAGTGGTTGCAATTTATTTAATAAAGGGTTTTTTTTAATGAATATAGAGTTTAAGATTTGTTGATTATCTGGAAGAAAGAGACATTTTTTTAAAAATATTATCTGAGGAGTTCACTTACTTTTGCACAGCACAGTATATATAAAATATTTATAAAATATACATAAAATACATATGAAATATATACAATATGCAAAAAATATATATAATATATACATAAAATATATATAATATATACATAAAATATATATAAAATAAATATAAAATATATATGAATTATGCATAAAATATACGTAAAATATATGTAGAATATACATAATATATATATGAATATATATAAAATATACTTAATATATATAAAATATACATAAATATATATAATATACATAAAATATACATGAAATATATAAAATATACATAAAATATATATGAAATATATATAAAATATATATGAAACAAACAAAATATACATAAAATATATGTAAAATATACATAACATATATATAAAATATACATAAAATATATATAAAACATACATAACATATATATAAAATATACATGAATATATATGAAATATACATAAAATATACATAATGTATATATATATATATATATAATATATACATAAAATACATACGGAATATACATAAAATATATATAAAATATACATAAAATGTATATGAAATATACATAAAATATATATAAAAATATTTAAAATATACATAAAACAGGTCCTTTTGTCTCTTGACCTCTTTCCCCGGAAAAATGAATTTCATTTTTGTGATGATTCCCTCTTTAGAAAACTTGCATCTTTCAGCCTTAACTCATTTAAAATTTCAAAGTTTCTTATAATTGCAGAAATATTTATCTGTTTTACTGTGATATTTGAAAAGAGAGAGATTAAGAATAAATACTTTATAATTCAAAAACAAAGTCCACTCGGCCATCACTCTTACGATTTCCGTCGATAAATTACCCAAGGCGTACGAATCTTACCGTTCAGGTATTAAAAAAGTCTTCGACTCAAGACTAGTATTTCATTTTTGTTGTTTCTAATACGATGTTTTGCCTAACCTTCTTCAGGTCTATATCGCACCCGGTAACTCTAATTAGAATTCCTTCTTCCACCCAAAATGTTACTTTTTTATTTTATTTCATTTCTTTTTCTTTTTTTTAACTTATATTTTTTTATTAAGTTTTCTATAGTGTCCTCTACAAATAATTCACAGAGCCAAATTACTAAGAATTTGGACGACAATTATTTTTAGTTATGGCCATATCACGTTGAAACACCGGTTCTTGTTCGATCATCGAAGTTAAGAATCATTGAGCTTGGTCAGTACTCAGATGGGTGACTGCTGGGAAATACCAAACGCTATAAGCTACACGACAGGAATGGCAAGCCGACGATGGATACAATCTTGCGATATGTGGAGGTCCTTGAGGGCTGACAGATCGCAAAACCTATCTGGAGTTGGGTGAGAGTGGTTATAATTATTTTTTTATTAAATGTTTACGAGATAATTACTTCTGATCGAATATTACCTGATATGTGAGGAAAGACAAAAAAACGCACCAGCCTAAATATAGTAATTAAAACAATTAAGATAAGGATAGTCGTCCGAGTAATTCATGGCATCACGCACAATTACGCTAGCGGGAAAATGTTACTGTCATTCTTCAAGTAAAACAAATAAAAAACGGATTTCCTTGTAGGAGATAATTGGAACGCTAATTCAGAAACACCAAACCAAAAATGAATGACCTACCTTCACCGACAATTCCAACATACGCTTGGATAATTTTTTTTTTTCGACTGGGTCGCTGGAAGCTATTCGTTCGTCTTGCAACTGTTTGATAGTCAAGTAGGCCCACAATTTTTCGGGTAATGTCTGGATGTCTGCGTCCGTCATTAGGCCAATACCGTAGCTGGAGTTTTGAATATTAATCGACGTTACAGGATCAATATTTCCCAGGGAACCTTTTTTCGTGTTACCATCAACTTTCAAAGTAACTTCAGAAGAATTATCCGAGAGTTTGCCGGCAATAACCACCTCTGTTCCGTTGTAATAATTCTGAAACCTTCTATTTGTTAATGTCGTATTATCTACCTGGAAAAAAGGAATAAAAAAAAAAGGATTTTATCACTTGTAATCGATTATAAAATCAATTAATTTTGATTGGGTCAATGATTAAAATAAGATTAACTGTCGTTTGTTTTTTGTTTGCTTGTTTTTTTTGTTGTTTTTTGTTGTTGTTTTTACTTTGTGTTTGCACATAACAATCCATGCCTTTCTTTCCTTTTTAAACTCTAGTGTGCACATAGTATAGATGAAATAGTATTAGCAAAAAGTTTCGATTAAAACTGTACAACGCGATAGTCAAACCAGTTTTGACACACATTTGTTCCACGTGGCGTCAGGCAAATAAAGATGAAGTATATCTTGAATCATTCCATCGGAGACTGCTAAAACATTTAATCGGCAAAGGATAATCCAACATAATCTCAATTTCCATTTTGTACAAAGGATGTTGTATTGAGTGCGAAATAATAACTCCTTTCAGCCACTCTCTTCACATACTAAGGATTAAGGGAAAAGAAGGAAAGAAATTCACGAGCCTATGTAAAATTGTTTTTGGACCAATGAAAACCTTGCCTTCACAGAAATTAACTGATCAATCAAGTAGAAGAAGAAAAAAGTAGTGAGCCAATGCGAGATTCTTTTTGGTATAAAATAAGGAGAAAAATTAAATTAATCAGAGAAGAGTGTCTGAAATCATGTGAAAGGTTTCGTTTGTTTCTGTTCATCGCGTCCAGCGTTGAGGTTCTCGCCAGTGTAAAAGTATTCGCCAATTACATTATCAGCCTCTAACCAAGCATGTGGCAATTCAAAGAATTTTCTCCCAACAATCCAAGAAAGCTAAGTATTTCAAACTCGTCTACTTTTGAACGTATGCAACTGTATATCCCTTATGTGAGCAACGAATTCTCTACCGTTGTTTTAAACATTTTTGAATATTATTTTCTGTCAGTTTATTTAATCTGCTATATGAACATTTCCCTTCACGACAATACATTAAAACTACGAACTTTAAAATTTTCTGATTTATTTTCCTGAAACCAGCTCAAAGCATTGAGAATTAAATCTATTTTAAGCGTAAATGAAATTGTCACCTACTTTTTACTGAGTGAAAAACTGAAGTCAAATCGCCATATATAAATTCTTATTAAAAAATAAAAAATGGAAAGAAAAATGTAAGTTCTTATTCGAAATGCAAACAAACGAACGGAGGGTCAGTAGAATCTTTTCTACGTCACTTATTCCCTTTCTTAATGTCAAAGGAATAATTTAAAACTACCTCATTCAACATTACTTTCAGTAAGAGAGAGTTTATTTATTTAATTATATATTGTTTTATTTTGTGACGAGAGAATTGGAGAAAACATAACGTTAGAATTTATGATTTGATTTACTGGCCTGATTGAAATTACATTAAATTACATGGAAAAGATTATAATAAGGCATTATCTATTATAGATTTTGATAGCCCCTTGTCGTCAGTCTTCATGCATGCCAAAACACTGAGAACATATTTTTTTCATTTTCAGTGTAAGGCAGTTTATGCACACATCGAATGAAACGCACTTCATATGCGCACATACACACAACATTGTATATATATATATATATATATATATATATATATATATATATATATATATATATATATATATAAAGAAATATAGTCTTGAGGTGTGCTATATCTATGGGGAAAAGCGCTCAATATCAGAGATATAGCTTGTGTACATATAAAAGTGAACATTGAAGTCAACACCTAGAGGCGACAGTCTGTTTCATGCTGGACGCAATCGTCAGGCCACAAGTGCTGTTATTTTTCTCGGCTATTTATATATACGGGTCAGTGGTGCATTGTGGGTAGTCTATTTTGGCGGTTATTTTACCGTGAGTTGTTTATTTGTTTATTTATTTATCTATTTGGACTAAATTATTTTGCTTGTCATTATTTATTTTTATTTTTTATTTTATTTCTTATCTTATATATTTATTTTTTTCTTTTAATCGGTGTTTTTATTGTTGTAGTTTATTCTAACTATTATTTTGGCCAGACCCGTTTTTAATTTGTTTATTACTTCATGTATTTATTTGGATTGATTATCTTTATTTGTTTTTCTAACGGTTAATTTATGGGTATCAGTTTGTTAGTTTATTTATTTATTTTGATGAATTTATTTATTTTACTTGTTTTTTATTATTTATTTATTATACTGTATATTTTTATTTGCTCTTTTCGGTTTTCGATTTTTGAGTAACGTAGTATTTTTTAATCATTATATAACAGTTATAGCTAAGTTTTCGTTCGATTTTTGGTTTGATTTTTATAGTTTAACTAATATTTTGGTCATAATGGTTTGTTAATTTGTTTATTATTTACTTTATTTATTTGGGTTCATTGATTTTATTTTTTATTTATTTATTCTATTTCGTCTATTTTAACGGGTGTAATTTGGTAATTTGTTTGGGTTAATTTATTTTACTTATTTTATTGTCATTTTGTTTTTTTGTTGTTTTTTTTTTCGATTTTTAAGTAACGTAGTAGAGACCTGCGAGATCATAGGTATATACTTACTACACGAACTAAGCAAAATAATAGATAGAAATGACACAGGACTCTACAGGGGCGACGGTCTCATAATCTTAAGAAACTGTAACAAAAAAAAAACACAGACAAAACTAGAAAAGCAATAATAATGATTTTCAAAAATAACGGATACGACATAGATATAAAAACTAACCTAAACGAAGTAGATTTTCTAAATGTTACCTTCAATCTAAGAAAAGGCACATATAAACCATACAGAAAACCCAAAGATAAACCACTTTATATACACACATCTTCCAACCACTCGCCTTCTATAATCAAACAGATACCAAAATCGATTAACCGGAGGCTTTCCGACAATTCCTCCAATGAATCTATATTTAACAAAGCTAAGAAAGACTACGAAACAGCCCTAAATCACACCCGTTAGAATAGGTGAAATAGAACCAAAAATCTGACGAAAATATAGCTATAACTGTTATATAACGATTTAAAAAATACTACGTTACTTAAAAACCGAAAAGAGCAAATAAAAATATACAGTATAATAAATAAATAATAAAAACAAGTAAAATAAATAAATTCATCCAAATAAATAAACTAACAAACCGATCCCGATAAATTAACCGTTAGAAAAAACAAATAAAGATAATCAATCATAAATACTTAAAGTAATAAAAAAATTAAAAACTGCTCCCGCCAAAATAATAGTTAGAATAAACTGCAACAATCAACCCCAAAATTGAATAAATAGCTTTATCTTCCCAAACCAAAACAAAACTATTAAACCAGCGATATAAACAAATTTTTACTACGTTAATAAAAACACCGATTATAATAAAAAATAAATAAATAAATATATAAGACAAGAAATAATAAAAAAAAATTAAAAATAAATAATGACAAGCAACCCAAATAACCCAAATAAATAAATAAACAAATAAACAACTCCCGGTAAAATAACCGCCAAATTAGACTACCCACAATGCACCACTGACCCGTATATATAAATAGCCGAGAAAAAAAAAACAGCACTTGTGGCCTGACGATTGCGTCCAGCATGAAACAGACTGTCGCCTCTAAGTGTTGACTTCAATGTTCGCTTATATATATATATATATATATATATATATATATATATATATATATATATATATATATATGAAAAATTTCTAACTTAACCTGAAGAAAAATACAATATTTATAAAGATAAAAGACAATAGGAAAACTGTAATATTAATGGACGAAACGCGTCGGCTAATATTACAGTGTTCTTATTGTCTTATATATATATATATATATATATATATATATATATATATATATAAAGTTCTAACCACTGGACCACGCGCACATGAGATCCGGGTTTGAATGTCACCATGGTCGATTTGTCAGGAAGGAGACTTCATGATTTTATCGGTCTGGGTGTGGGATGATCCCAGCGTGCGGCATCTTTGAAAAGTGCCTGAAAACCATACCACGGGTTGACCCAACCCTTGCGAGTGAAATTGGGTACACGGAATCCTTGAAACCGTCGATAGCTGTGCTAGCACGAATTCACAAGTCATCGTGACCGACGGTTTGAGTATGCTGGCCTTTTTCAGATTGTTGACCACGTTAGATAATACGCTCTCTCTCCCACAAACTGTAACTAAGCATAGTTGCAGTATAGACCACAGGTTCGCTCTGTGCGTGTT
>OZ038493.1:50514731-50634731 GCA_964036315.1 Acanthosepion esculentum | reverse complement strand
TCTCACGAGTACAGCCCACTCCATACGAAGGGCTTTTTCTATGTAAAATATGTGATTTTTTTTTTTTAATTGCTCAGTGGAAAATGTCATGATGCCATCTCTGGCCTTAGGTCTCTGGTTGGGACCCAGAAAGAAATAAGTACAGACCAAAAATCAAAGGAAATAAAATAATAATAATAATAATAATAATAATAATAATAATAATAATAATAATACAAATGCTTGCTTCAAAATTAGAGCTGACATTTATTTTGTGAAGAACAGAGGAGGAGGAAAGCATTCAGTATTCCTTGTCGGGAATTGGAATCCATCGAAGCAAGTGATAAAAGCTCGAAATGGAAAAGTGCCAAGAAATGGAAAAAGGGGAGACAATCGTGTCTGTATCTATCTATTGACCATGACAGAAATGGAGAAAGATGGAAAGAGGAAATGTGTTATGGAGACACGTGATGTTTGCATTTACGAATGATGGACATACTTAAGTAGTGTTCTTTATATCGCAAAATGATTTTTTTTTATTTCTTTATATTTCTAGAATTTTCGACCTGCTAGAAAGAACGAATATGTAAAAAATACACAAAGCTTAAATACATTTGTAGATTTCTGTAAATGCCTTCTCTTTAAAAAAAAATAACGTTTTAATTCCATGTTATCATGATTAAAAAATACTTTTAAATATTCAAACGAATAGTGAGTACGTTTTCATTGGTCGCGCTTTCAACGGCCCTCTCAAAGAGAATTCGTGGGAAAATAAGCCACCACAAATTGTACAGAATTATGAGTTTACCATCTTCTGAAATTTCAGTGTTCAGACTGATAGGGAAACCCGGGTAAATCATCATCCAGACATAATTGTGAAAAAGGATGTTGAAAACACATGTCATCTGATAAATGTTGCAGTGCCAACTGAGAAAAAATTCTTTGAAAACGTTTTAGAAAATACAAGAGCTTCGAGATAGAAATCAGTAGAATGTGGTATCTCAAGACAATATTCCCCGTTGTTATTGGGGCTTTGGGGATGATATAAGGAGAAGCAGAAAATTATGTGTATCAAATTCATAACAGCCCTAAAATATGTGAATTGCCAAAAATCATATTCATGCGTACTTCTCACACCTTGCATAGATTTTTCTCCACGCCGTGACCACAATTACATATTTTGTCTCCCTGTTTTCATGACACCTCATCTGTTTGCATCTTCTGATACAAAAAGTTGTTGTCTCTTGAAACTTTTGGTTGAGATATGGAGGGTGGGTCGTCTACTATATAAAACAAAGGCAAAACGCAACAAGGTGAATTTCTAGCTGCTTTTGTGTTTTGCAGTTATAAACAGACCGTTTCCTTTAAGCATTAAACCAAAGAAATTCTGGATCGATAAAAGAATAATCGCATCAAAAGACGTGTCAATACGAGAGGCGATCAAAATTAACTTATAATTAAAAATCCAGGAATCCCTCGATTAGTGCGGCTAATGTGTACATTGGTAACTATAATAAAATCAATTTTCAATTACTACGGTTAAACTGAAGAATGTTTTACCGCACTAATAGAGTATTATATAAGCACAAATCGAATTTTGGTATGTAAAAATATTAGCGCGCTAATCGAAATCGCATTAATCGAATGCGCATAAATCGAGGGATGCCTGTAGTAAAAAGCATTAAATCCTTCTTCGTTAGATCGAGGAATTCTTCCTGAAATCCATCACCTGAAGAATGAAACGATATGAAAATCTAATGAAAATAAAACATTTAAAAAATGTTATGTTCACCCATTACAAGGCCCAAGAGCCATTCAAGGTAGAGGGTTACTGTGTGTTGTTGTATGAGCGTAAGAAAAGACAAAATGTGAATTTCCTGGGGATATCCAAATAGATGATCAAGGCAAATAGCCTCTTTGAGAGAAGTTCCATTCACCATAATAGGTGAAAGTTCGGTGGTGGTTGTGGTGGTGGAACGTTACTAGTTTAGCGTTGACCGTATTGGATTTTACAAGTCAACCCTTCCCAGGTCAAAGGAGAGGACCAAGATCCAGAGAACGGGGCTAAGAGATTTCATTTCACTTAGAACCTAGCAATAACTTCAACCCAGTACATTTACGCGTAAGAATTGTCGTATACGTTAGTACTACTGTATGAGTCGATATTTTACATACTTTGACAAAAAAAAAATGACAAAAATACTAGAGATCAAATTCTACAGCAGAAGTAACAAATATCTGAGCCGTTTCCATTGCGAGATACTCTGGACCATTCTTGAACTGGACAGGAGACGGAACGCAGGGACGTGAACCACAAAACAAGAAAACCGATGATGATGATGATGATGATGATGATGATGATGATGATGATGATGATGATGATGATGCATAAGACTCCACATCTGAGAGACGATGTTGATGGGTTTCTCTATAACAAGAAATGAAGGCGGGAGAGGACTAATCAGAATTGCAGACTTCGTTGATGCTGCGGTCAGAAAGTCGCGAAGCTTACACAAGGCAGAACAAATAAATGCTATTAGCATCAGACAAAGCTGCAGCACAACGAATGAACTGAGGCCTAGAAAACACAAAAAAATGATAACTTAGAATTGGGAGGCAAAACAATTACACGCTTGTTTCAGAGACAAATCGAAGCGGTAACAGCAAAATCGTGATGGCGACAGCCATGTATCGAAAACCTTAAGAAGGAAATGACTTGTTCTTAACAGCAGTTCAACATCATAAAAACCGATTCCCTGGAAACCAAAATCGAATAAATAAGAAAACAGCAAATGTAGACTTCGAAAGTAAAATCGAGACAATGAAACACATAAGCAGTGAATGTCGCAAATAAAGTCCTGGGAGAAAAAAATGAATAAGCATGACTATGGTGAAGGTTATTCGCGAGGAACTCTGCAAGGGACTGCATTTTAATCGTAGAAAGCAATGGGTTAATTATATCAGAATCTTTCCTAGAGAATTACATAAAAATTCTCTCGGAATTATAGATCCAAACAGATCTCCAGAAGACCGGATCTGATAATAATAAGGGAAAAGAAAAGAACAATCTAGCTAGCGGATTCGTCTCTTTTTGGTAGCCGACAGAGTAGATATAAAGGAAAAGGAAAAACTAAATAAGTGTCTCGCCAAAAAGCCAACGATTTTGTGGAATATGGCGGTAACAATTGGGACACTGGAAACGCTGGGAACATCTTTGAAAAGCCAAGGGAAAAAAGCAGAAGAAATTGAAATTGCGAAGAATTGGAACAATTCAAACATTATTGAAAACAGAATACCGAGGAAAGTGATGGAATATTAAAGGACTTACTGTCACTGGAACCTCAATGCTGGCCACTCAATGAATAATAATAATAATAATAATAATAATAATAATGATAATAATAATAATAACTTATTGATATGGCAGTCCCTGCAGACTGCAATGTATCTTTGAAGATATTCGAAAAACTGTCAAAATACAAGGACCTTGAAATAGAAATCTCAAAAATGTGGCACATGGAAACATCAACAATTCCCGTTGTAGTTGGAGCCCTTGGACTGGTTGGAAAAAATTCCAGTAGGCTGATTGAAGGGATCCCTGGAAGTCCATGCCTCAAAGAGATACAAAAAAATTATTCTGACAAGTACAGCCCACACTTTACGAAGAGCTTTATCTATGTAATTATTTTTTTTTTTTTTTTTTTTGCAGTGGAAAGTGTCATGATGCCATTTCTAACCATAGGTCCCGGGGCGGGACCCGGAAAGAAATGTGTAAACGCCAGATATCAAAGGAAATAAAAATGATAATAATAATAATAATAAAAAGAAATTGCAAGAAGAAAAAAGAAATAAAAGAGATAACGTTATAATATTTCTAAGAAAAATAATATTAATTATATGTGGATGTTTGATTATTGATACGATTATGGTTTTTCTACTTGCAACACCCAAAGTGAAAAGTCCAAGATTTCGACGCTGATTTTCAAGACAGTCAGGTTCTTTCTATATGATTAATTGGCGCAACACATTCCTATCATCGTTTGGTTGAATGATGAAGAACGTTAAGTTTTATTAATGCGATTAAATTATTTGTAACTTTGTTATAGTAGTAGTAGATAATGATGATGGTGAAAGTGATGGTGATGAATGTGATGATGACGACGATGATGATGATTGAAAAGCTTACGTTGTCTCCCAAATAAGAGAACTTGAGGTCAGCAATGAGAGCAGCAGATATTTCGTCATAAAAGTTTTTGAGTTGCAGCGAAGTGTCGGACGCTTCATAGATGCGACGAGCGACGGCGTTGTTTCGAAGGGAAAGTTTTCGCATCAGGTCGAAGTCTGCGTCGGCGCCAAAAGACAATCCGAAAACGGGGATTCGATGCTTGTTTATCCTGTCAACGTTGGCCAAAATCTTGACTTTGTTCGTTTCACCCTCTGTCGCTTCACCGTCAGTCAGGAAAACTATGATAGAGTTACGAGTCTCGTTCAGTGACTCGGAGCTTTTCGTCATCATTTTCAGACCTTCGACGAGAGCTCCGTTGATGTTGGTAACTGACCAATTGAGAAAATAAAAAATACATCATCAGTGTTATCAGTACTATTGATTGTTCTTTCTTGTTGTCTTTTTAGTAATGGCATAAAAATTTCGCCTTTCTGAATATTTACTGTTGAATAGAAATTAACTTGATAACGATTTTATCTTCGTTTTTAAATTCTATCGAACGGTTATCTTCAATTCAATATAAGGTTTCTCGACTTACGGATAATTCGTAATATACGCAAAAAGACACGACCATAACACACACGTGCATGTAATACAAACACGAACAAAACATGCATACATATATATATATATATATATATATATATATATATATATATATATATATATATATATATATATATATATATATGTAGAGAGAGGGAGAGAGATACAAGTAATAGAATTTGGGGGATTTAGACAAAACATTATAGTAATTCATCGAGTCTAGAAGAATCTTTAACAGAATGCAAAAAGCGCTGGACGGTCGTTTCGTCTTATTTTGGGAGTCATCAGCTGTGCGCAACTCTGTAGTGGATGCGCACAGCTGATGACATATATATATATATATATATATATATATATATATATATATATATATATATATATTCAAACAGGTTTGGTTAAATAATTTAGACATATTATGCCTAATTATTTTGGTTTCGATCCTTTCAAATTCACAGATTAATTTCTTGGTAGGTGTGGAATAATTGATTAAGAAAATACCAAAATTTTTGTTTAAACAATTTTTCATTTTTCCAAGTAATTTCAATCTTCAGGGGATTAAATTCTACGCGAATATGTGTACGTATTTCTGTAAATTCAAATTATTTTAAACTTCGTTTTACTACGTTATGCAGCGTTCTCTAGATTTCAAATTCAAAATTCACGTGTTTTTTCTCTTCCACAGTGTAAGGGAGGTAACTTTTTTATTTATCTATATCTTTATTATATTATTATTGTTGTCAATGTTTATTCGGCGTTTGATATTGAATATTTGTGATCGGTTGTGCATTAATTTTGCATGGAATCAGAATCCGAAATAGTTATCTATGCATACATGTGTGTATGTATGTATGGTGGTTGTTTGTATATCTGTTTATATGTGTGTATCTACATATGTACATATATTTGTGCATGTGTGTGTATGTTATATATGTGTGTGTGTGTGTGTGTGTGTGTGTGTGTGTGTGTGTGTGTGTGTGTGTGTGTGTGTGTGTGCATATATATGGCATTTTTCTATTGCTTTGTTTATAGCCCGATATGTGTATTTCAACTTCGTATATGTATGCATCGTACATATTCATGTATATACACTTCTTAATTTTATTTGATCCACTTTATACCTATATGTATGTATGTATGTGTATGTATAAATACTGACGATTGGTTTATGTGGATTTATTAGTGCGTTTATGGTGAGTCCAATTATTCGTATATTTGTATGTGTGTGATTGCTTGTATATGATTCTTACCTGTATACACATATGTCTGGCAAAATTTTCTTTTGCGTGATTTATGTGTGTTTGTCTTCATTTTTATTCTTTTTTTATTTTTTATTTTTCTATTTTATTTTTTAAACTTCCTCTATGTCATGTGTGAATATACTTCCCTGTATTTGCGTGCTCATATATTTACACGCCGTTATTAATACATTCGTGTTTATGTATTATTACGTGAATGTGTTTCTCCTGTCACTTAAAAATTCCCTTCATCCCTACCTCCTTATTTGAATACTGACTTACATGTATCAAATTTGTGGAACGATCGGAGATACTTTTTCATCAGCGTCTAACTTCACTGATAAACAGGCACTTTGCGAACAATAACAATTTATATATATTTTTTCTCCGGGTTTCATTTCCGAATAATCTTAAAATAACATTAAACATGATGCTTCGTTAACTTTAGAATTTGAAATTTTTAATTTTTAATTTTAAATTCAACTGTTAACTTAAACTTAATTTTAATTTCTAATTTAGTCTAATCTTAACTTTAATGCACTAATAGTTTGTACTTTTACCAGAGTATGTTGTGATGTTATTTTAATTAAAGATATACTTCTATTCTGATTGGTCATCATAGGTTACGTAACAAAGTTTCCTCTACTGAGGGGGTTGGTTGGATTTTGAACTCATAAAAGCGTTTATTTTTCCATTCAACATCACCACTTGATAAGACATCAGCAGTGATGAAAGAGAATTGCAGGTTTTGCAGTGATCTTATAACATGTATATGTTATAAATTTGAATGTGTATATATATATATATATATATATATATATATATATATATATATATATATATATATATATTAGGATGTTAAACCCCAAACATGTCAAAATCGCTACACAATTGCAGTTGTGTTGCGTATCAATGCATCTCATCAGGCGGATATAGATTACTGTCGATAGTGAACGATTTATTTAGATTTAAAAGCGAAATACAACCTCCTTTTACGGAAAAAGAAAAAGGGGGGTTATAAGGTCTGTGTGCTTTACTCTGATCAACCAATCAAATATTGCCTACGTTAAATTTAAACTAAGCGAAGAAGCAAGAATTAAAGAAGTTATTTTTATAAATGGGTCATGGACCGTAGATTGGCAGCTAACGGCAGCCAGACATTATCCAAAGCGGATCTAAATGGTTACATAAATTATACAAACTAGACAATGTCGTTCCCGAAATAAAAATGGGATAGAGAGGTTATATATATATATAATATTTTCTGCAGCTACAAATATTTAAGAAGTTTGTGATATAACTATACTCATAGTTGACTTTACTTATTTTTGGCATTTAATTCTCTTATGTAAAGGGCTTCTAGGAGTTTTAGTTTATGCTTATTATTATTTTCTATGTAGCATAGATGTATTTTCAACTAATATCTGTCTAAACTGTGAGTGTGCGCATGAGTGTTCCTTCAAATGACGTGGTCTTGATAGGATCGAAAACAACATAAATAAGCATATGTCTAGATTATTTAATCAAACTTTTTTTTAATGAAAATGTGCTGCTTATATATATATATATATATATATATATATATATATAGAGAGAGAGAGAGAGAGAGAGAGAGAGAGAGACAGACACACACACACACACACACACACACACACACGCCCCGGTTACTTTTCAATCTCACCTTTCCTGAAAGAACTACTACTTTCCCAAGCCAGTATACACGACCATAAATATGATGAAAAATCAAAAGAAAACGTTTAAATCCATAATCTCATGGTTTTAAAGATATACAGTACCTACGCCCATCTCAAACCATAAGAATCTTATCCCAATTTAAACAATAGTCATTATATATATATATATATATATTTCTTGAATATTACTCGCTTACTTTTTTACCAGACTTTCAATGGTGAAACTTTGTGTCCTCCACATGTTTTGACTGACTTTCCAGTCATCGGATGAACATTCATGAACGTTCTCAAATTAAAAACCTTGATAAATTCCCTCAGAGGACGAAACGCGTTGGCTAAGAATAGTTTTTTTCTTTTTTTATCCATATATATATATGTGTTGTGTGTGTGTGTGTGTGTGTGTGTGTGTGTGTGTGTGTGTGTGTGTGTGTGTGTAAAATTTCAGATATAACCAAAAATATATCTGTAAACGAACAATATGAATAAAGATAAAAGGAAAACTAATCTTAGCTGACGCGTTTTGTCCTCTGATATTTGCCTTGATAAAGTTCATCAGAGAACGAAACACGTCAGCTTATATAAGTTTTCCTTTTTGTCTTTATTCATATATATATATGTGTGTGTGGGGTGGGGGTAAATATTTTTTCTAGAGTTTTAAATGGACTTTAAGTTTAACTGAAAAACCGTAAATACTGTTTAAAAGTAATAAAATAATTTGACATCATTCACAAGTATTATTTCTTTTATTTTATTTATTATATATATCATGATTATTATATTTATTTGAATTAATATATTTATTAATTCTTAATATTTCTTTCAACTTTTTACACAAATTACGATTTTCTGTATTAAATTTAGTTGCTTTTTGCCAACTATCTTGAAGAAAATAATAAAAAAAAATCTTATTTTTACTTTGTTTTTACTTATATAAACTTTATTTACAAGTTTTTCTACTCTCATTTATTTTTTTGTTTTATTAATTGATAGTTTAGGTGTTAGTACTGTCGAAAAGGTAGTATGGATTAGTTTTATTGCATGCAATGAATAATGACTTCATAATCTCCAAGTATTTTAGACTTAAGTCCCGATTTATATTTTCATTCTTCCTTCAGCTACCTTTTTTACAATTATCAGTTTTCAATATTTGTGTTTGTATATATATATATATATATATATATATATATATTAAGACATTTTTATGTTTATACATTCTTTTTATAGATACAAATATTTAAACAAATGCTCTGTTTATAATAAACAGTATCAAAAATTTATATATATCATACAATCTATATATATATATATATATATATATATATATATATATCATACAATAGGAATTAAGATTGCATTAGGTTGATGATCGTTTTCACCTTGTAAATTGAAATAAAGTTTACAAGGAGGATTTTTCCAACCAGTCAATAGATGATAAATTATTGAAATAAAATGGACAGACAGAGGAATGGTCTACTCACTATTAAACTACAGAAAAAAAATAGTAACGTTTTCAGGTTTCTGCGGGTCAAGATAAAAATTTCATCTAACCTTAAAATTGTAGATTATTTAGATATCACTCTTCAATACCTTTAAACCTTACCATAAGGATTATGAAACTCCTAACTACATTAATGTAGACTCGAACCACCCTGATACTATTCTAAGGCAGATACCTATCACTGTAGGAATTAGGATTAGTAAACTTTCCTCTAATAAATATAATAATTATCTTTAATAAAAACAAAGTATTGTACAATAGGGTAGTCCAAAAAGTGGTTTTAAAAATAAACTATCGTACTTGAACCCTACAAGTAACTCTAAGTTAGATAAGAGTACTAATAAGCGTAGAAATAGAAAAAGAAATCTAATATGGTTCAACTCCCCCCCCTTCTGTAGGTTATCCAAAATTAACATCGGACAAGTGTTCTTAAAACTTATAAATAAACATTTAAAAAATAACTACCCCCCTAAGTAGAGCCTTCAATAGAAAAACTATTAAAATAAGTTATTCCTGTACAAATAATATGTATAAAATTATTGATTCTCATAATAAAGTTATTCTTAATAAATTCTATGCTATCAACAATTTACCTAGTATGAATACCCCATGTAATTGTAGAAATAATGAACTCTGTTCAGTAGAAGGAAAATGCAGAGCCTCTAATGTGATTTACCAGAACAATCGCAATATTTATAGTGCAATTTCCGTGAGGGAATGGAAACAATGACTATATAACCATTGGTACTCGTTTTCCTACCCAAAATTGAAAGTCCAAACTGCATTTTCCAAATAATTTTGGGAATTGAGGGAGAAATAACTGAACCTTCAGATTGACTGGAAAATCATAGGTTTTGCTCACACTCCTAGTAATTTAAAAGGTAAATGTGGTCTATGACTACAAGAGAAAATTAGAATTATTAAATTTGGAAATCTAAATATACTTTTAAACCAAGGGAACGAATTAATTTCTAAATGTCGTCACCAAAGTAGATTTAAACTTATGTAGACTCTTACTGAACTTACGTGAATTGTCATCATTTGACAATTACACTGTGATTTCTGCTTCTCCTCCGTGCTGACTGAACTTGCGTTAACTGTTATCATTTGACAATTGCACTGTATATTCTGCTTCTCCTCCATCCTTTCAAAATTTCCCATCACTTACCCATTACAAAAATATCTTTTCTCGGTCACTAAATTACTATTAATACCTTGGTGACAATCAATAATATCTTTAATATTACCCTTATTGTCATTGTTTTCCTATATTCTTACTATAAGGTATCTTTATTGATTTATCCTTTATTATTTTTTTAATTGATTTTATTTAATTTTAACTTATCTTTATAACTCTACAGGTATATTGTAATTAGTGATGTTAATTTCTTTTTTTCTTGGATTTTGTTTTTATTTTTATTTCATTCTTTATCCTTTACTTTTTAAATACATTTCCACATATTTTTCAATGGTTTTTAGTAGATATGTATATGTATATATATGTATGTTTGTGTATATATTGTGTATATATGTGGTGATGTGTAAGTATATATATATATATATATATATATATATATATATATATATATATATATATATATATATATATATATATATATGTGTATGTATGTGTTCATATATATATATATATTTATAATTAATTGATATATCCCTTTTTTCAATATTATATGGTATTATTATATAAAGGGGTTGATTTATGTGATAATAATTGCATAATAATTATTATAATTTTACAACTATATTATGTAATAATAATATACTAGAATATAATTTTTATGATGTTTTGTTGTGTAATAATACATAATTATGATGTATAGGCTCAGTTTTATATATTTATTTTAATCAATTGTTATGATTATTTATGAAGTATTTAGAAATTTATTAATATTATAGGTCTTTTTAATATATTAATATGTGGTATATATATTAATATATAATATTGATATGTAGTATTGAAATGTATATTCGTAATATATATTGTATTTTCTCTTTTGATGAAGTGGTATTTGAAAATTCATCGTAGTATAATTGTTGTAGCATACATACGGACGATAATGGGTATGTCCCCATTCAAATAAATACGGTATTAAATACT
The DNA here is from genome assembly GCA_964036315.1 of Acanthosepion esculentum. NCBI lineage: Eukaryota > Metazoa > Mollusca > Cephalopoda > Sepiida > Sepiidae > Acanthosepion > Acanthosepion esculentum. The sequence goes on along the minus strand of OZ038493.1, from coordinate 50,623,438 downwards.
GTATGTTGGTCTGCAGTCGGAGATTCATTGTGGAATTCACTTGACCCACTTCTAGCAGTTGGCTACTTCTTCTACGCGCCGCTGGCAAATCTTATATGCATTGTTCTTGTCCTACGTATTATCGTTCATTACCAACCTTCGTGTGATTATTCTGTTCAGTAACGTTCCCTAAGTTATAACAATAATATTTAAGGAGTTTATATATTTTTTAATGTATTTTTATTAATATTTTTATTAATAGTTATTCGTGTTTTTTATGTAATATTTAATATATTATTGAAATTTTTACAATTAATTAATTGTATATTTAATTATTTATTACATTGTGTTATAAAATTTATTCTAAAAGCACTTCTTTTACTTTATTCTAAAGGCACTTTTTCTAATTTTAAGTGGAGATTTTTACTTTTATTTAAAATTCTTTTATTGGTTCATTATATTATATATTAGATGATTAATATTAACTGTTTATCCTTGTAGATGGGAATTATTTAATATAGGTTTAACTATATATTGATTTAAATGTAGATGTTAAATTAGATACTCCATCCTTAGATAATTATAATCACTCCAGTATAATAATTTCAATTTTTATATTTTTTTATGATTTTTCTGATATATTGTTTATTTTAATATATCTTTAATTCTGAATTAACTCACTTTCATATAGATGGGTTGATCTCTTTATTTAATATAATATTATTTTTATTAATAGATTTAATGAGGGTTTCTTTAAGTCTGAACTGCTTTCTGGTTGCTACTGTGTATAAAATAAATAGGTCATTTCTTCTCTCTTTTTTCTCCCCCTTTTTACTTCCTTTCTCCTCTGACCACTTCTCATATCCAGACTTACACTACTTCATTGTTTTTATTTGCTTTTTTATTTTTCCATTTTTCTTCCCTTCTTACTTCCTTCCTCTTTTTGGACATTTTATTTCGATAATTTATCATCCATTGACTGTTTTGAATGGCATGCGTCACTGTCGAGCCCTAATCCGGAGAACGCACCTCATAACCAACTGGTTCGGGTAGATGGAAATCGACATCCCAGGACGGTGGGCCATCTAGAAGAATAAAAACATTTTAAATCTCCGCTGCCTTGCGGTTCTATCAAAAAAAAAGAAAATGCTATGGAAGCAAATCCAGACAGAAAATCCGATGTGGTTGCCTGTCAACACTGACAACTTTCCGGCAACTTCTGCGGTCAAGTCAGCCCTGTACTCCCTTGAATCGTGTCGGTACGGGCGTTTTCCTACGACTAGATGGATTGCCTTCCTGGGCTCCATCTACCCGAAGTAGCTGGTTATGAGGCGCCAGTAGACCAACTTCGCCCATTACGCCACAAACAATTAAATATGAATTAACTTCATGTTCACATGACAATGAATTTAATACTAACAACTAACGTATTATATTTCAAATTGAAATAGAACGTCATCAAAGAATTGTAACTAAATGAGCTTTAATTAATGACATGATTAAGTCAGTCGCAAGCTTGAAGCTTCAGACAGTTCCTTCACACTTTCAATACAAATATACGGAAATTAATTCAATTAGACAAAAAAATGTTTCAAAATATGATTGACAAACTTTGGCTATTTTATTTTGACAAAACATGTATCTGTGTTGTATCCTGTTCAAACAGACGGTCAGTTTAGTTCAAAAATAATAATATACAAATGATCTCTCTTGTTTTACAACTGGCGTTTCTACTGGAAACCGTGACGTCACGCGCCAGAATTGAAATATTATAGTGCGGGTATATTTTTTTCTCTTAATTTCCTGCGTGCCGTAAGTAAAACCACGGATTCCCTACCGAGAGCTTTTACCACATCATAAATCATTTCGAATTATTTGTATTCTACATCTTTTATTTTTTATTTCAGTCAAATAATCTCCAGATTGCTTATTTAATAACAGACCTTTCAAGATGAACTGACATTGACTATGTAAGTAAAAATGTTATTTACTACACAGGCACGAGTTCCATTAAAAAAAAAGAAAAATATTTTATTAATTAAAATTAATTAATGTCTTTGCACTTTTTTTATTTGACTGGGCTTTAAACAAAACTTCCGATTAAGAAGATTTATTGAAATATATTCACCATTTCGATATTTTCAAATGATTTATATTACGATAAAAAGCAATTTGGCTAAATGCTTGATTTGATGTTTTAATATTTTATTCTGGGGCTATTCTCTGGCGTATTTCTCTTGTTTATTGACTGTTTCATGAATACTGCATCTATTAAGTGTAATAAAAAGTTAAATTTACCATTTCTTGTTTCCTTGAAATGCATAATTTGCAGTCGGTAGAGTCAGAACATAATTTTTATTCGTGAAGCGTTTAATAATTGTCTTGGTTTCGATGCTTTACGTTGAGTTTAGATATTGTTCTTCATGTAATTTTATTTTTGTAACCTTAATTAACCGTCGGCGTCTCGCGCCGCCATATTTAATGTTCTTTAGATTTGCCGGCAAACATAAGAACCCTTCTCGTGTTTAGTTAATACAACCAATTCGTCATCTAAGGGTCATTATTGTAATCTTATTTATGACATAACATATTAAATTTCTAAAAATAACATTTTGAAATAGTTGCATTTTGTATTATTAGAGATAATATTAAATGTATTGGACAGCAATATTATATATACATATCTATAGATATATAACTGATTAGTATTTTGGGGATTTGTATAATTTTCATACTAATTCATCAAGTCTAGACCTAGAATGTTCAAAACACACACACACACATACAGAAAAGCATTGGATGACCGTTTCGTCTTTTGGAGGGACTCATCAGCAGTTCGCATTCTCTACGAATTGAACCCAGACCGTTATGATACAACGCAAGCATCATACCATTAGGCCATCGGGCCACTGTGGCGAAGAGGAAACTAAGTTAACTAGACACAATATAGCGTAGCTAATCCTATTTCCGATGGTGATACTCATCCAAGTATATATAACCCACAGAACAGGCCCCAAGAGCAACGACTTCCTTCACTGAGTCGCTCAATCCAGAGCATTAGAAGCTGGATCTAGCATAGGTTTATATAACTGATTAGTAAATTGGGGATTCGTATAATTTTCATAATAATACATGTCTAGACCTAGAATCTTCAACACACACATGCAGAAAAATAATGGACGGGAGTTTCGTCCTTTTTTTCTTCTTTTTTTTTACTCATGTCTTTTTTACATCCAGGTAATAACAGGACAACGAAAGTTAAGATGTACTCCGAAATATGTTTTTTTGGAAATGTGTTATTGTTAACTGTGAAAAATCTTTTGGGGCGTGCGGTCGCAACGCTGAGGTTGAATTTATTTTAAATTTTGAATTGTGCGTTTTTGTACTAATATAGTAATATGAGAATTCTTTTGTAGAGGTAAGTTTTTTTTTCCAGTCAATATGGCATGAACTAAATTGTTCAATAAATAGAGGAATGTCACCGTTATTATAAGAAATTTGCACATCGGGTCAGTTATTTTAATATCAAGTACTTGATATGTAAAAAAGACATATCTATTTCTATACCTGAGGATGATTGTATGAACAATCGAAAGCTTGTAGTAAAAAAAGACCTTATACAACTGGAATTTATAAACAGAGATCATAACATTCATCAACGGGTTCGAGATTAATGTATTTTATTAAAAAATTGTTTGCGAGAGTGATTCTTGCCATTTATATCATTAACTTCACTATCTGCTTTTTGTATAAATGATTCATGTAATGTAAATTGAACGGCACCACATACTTGATATATATATATATATATATATATATATATATATATATATATATATACAGCGTGAGTCAAAATTATGTTAACACTAGTATGACAGGGTGAGTCAAAATTATGCTGACACTAGTATCAGAGGAATCATTTATTCAGAGTTTACTGATTGGTCTCCACCTGTCTACCAGCACAAAAAACAGCTATCAACAGTGCAATTTAGTGCTTTGACACACATTTAACCGGGAATGTTTGATATGACACCTTTTATTCTGTCCTTGATTTCTTCGATGTCTCTAACATTTTGCTATGACACACGATCCTTTATCATACCCCATAAACAGAAGTCACAGTGTGTTATATTAGGGGAATGTGGTGACCATGACAGTGGTCAGCCACGGCCTATCCAACGATTTGGAAAATTTTGATCGAGACAAGCGCGAACAGTACGGGCAAAATGAGGCGGTGCACCATCCTGTTGGAAATACCCTGCTCGTCTGATTTGTAGCGGTATGTTATCAATGGCAAACTCTTCCAGCATTTGTAAGTAAACATTTACAGTCACCTTGGGAGTTGTAAAGAAATATGGACCAATTACAGCCTGTGACTTCTGGTTATGGGGTATGATAAAGGATCGCGTGTATAGCAAAAAATGTTAGAGACATCGAAGGAATCAAGGACAGAATGAAAGGTGTAATATCAAACATTCACCATGAAATATGTGTCAAGACACTAAATTGTATTGTTGATCGCTGGTTTTTGTTCACCAATCGTGCTGGTGGACAGGTAGAGACTTCAGTAAACTCTGAATAAATGATTCCTCTCATACTAGTGTTAACATAATTTTGACTCACCCTGTATACACACACAGATATATATATATATATATATATATATATATATATATATATATATATTTAAAGACATTTTATGATATGTTTAACGTTCTTTTTATAGATACAAGTATTTAAGCAAATGCCCTGTTTTATAATTTATTTAAAGACATTTTATGATATGTTTAAATATTTGTATCTATAAAAAGAACGTTAAACATATCATAAAATGTCTTTAAATAAATTGTCGGACATTGTCCAATTCAAATATATATATATATATATATATATATATATATATATATATATATATATATATATATATATATATATATATATGCGTGTGTATGTGTGTGTACAGAGAGAGAGAGAGAGAGAGAGAGAATGAATGAATGAGAGTCTTTTACACTAATAACGATAGCCAGCTGATGATGGCATAAAAATTACAAACATTTATAGTGTTAAAAATCTATTAGCATTAAATGTCATAAATATCACTTTTTAATAATATTTATAATCATAAAAGAAAATAATATGAAATGTACAGACCTGAAATCATTTTTTCATTTTTTAAATTTTTTAAGAGTGACGAACTGTGATATCAATAACCGTTTGGTAACATTATCCGCGATTCTAATAAACGGCTTCTTATATGTCACCCAGACAGCAACAATTAAAAAAAATTACTAACTGCAAAATTTGTTGCACTCATTAGCAACTTTAATTGAAGACCCCCCACACACACACACACACACACACATACACACAAACATGTATAGTTGTGCGTGCATTGAGTTTTTCTATCTTCGAAATGACTCAGATACTTTCACAGTCTGTTATGGAAATTCTATTGTAAATTATATGTAATTTTAACTAATATAAATTATATGTAAATTTAACTAATGTAAATTATATGTAAATTTAACTAATGTAAATTATATGTAAATTTAACTAATGTAAATTATATGTAAATTAATGTGTTAATAGAATATAAGTAGGATCTAGAATCCAGCTAAAGTTTGGTAAATCTGGTAAAGTGTAAAACCGTTTATTGACTTGATTACGTGTTTCGACATCTTTAGACTTCCTCAGATCAGAACGAAAAAAATATGTGTTTGTGCGTGTGCTACAATATTAAGTCGTTAATACTTTTACAGCTAAGATGTCGTACGTCGCTCGGAATGAAAGAAAAAAATTGTATGACTTTTGTAAAAAAGCCGTTATTTTAATTCTTGCTATTTCGTTTTCTTTTTCTTGTTTTGTCGAAATTTGTTTTTATTTTCTGCTAGCTTTTCTGCAGTGAATTTAAGGTAAATCCTTATCCAATTGTCACAGAATTGTTTGAAAGTAAAATATTCATTTCCTGATTAAGCATGGTCCTGCCTTTGTGTTTTTCATGTCGACAAGATGTGTATTAATAGGATATATTTGGCAAATTAATGTGTAAATTATGACGTCAATTAATTTTTTTTTTTTTTCGTAAGAAGAATTTCCAAGGAGGCGCTAGAGACAGTTTTGAATTTGTCCTTATAGACACTGGATGTAACCGATCCAGCCTCATTAAAAGAAAATATGTACTGGAAATAAATACCTTCTACTGAGGTCAACTGGTACATTAATCTAAATGAAGCTCAAAGGTCAAAATTTAATAGATTCTAATATTAAGAAAAATGAATATCCAACGAATAAGTTCAACAAATGCTAAAAAACTAAATTCATTTAACACCGTTTACGAACCGTACGAAATAATCTGTTTCTTATAAAGTTAGAACGTTGTAAATATATAAGAATAAAGACAAAAGGAAAACTTATCTTAGCCGATGTTTCCTCCTCTGGGGTACTTATATTTTGTGACAAGTATTTATAAAAAATACTTACATTTCCCTTGATAAAATTCATCTGAGGGCGAAACGCGTCGGCTAATATAAGTGTTCCTTTTGTTTTTTATTCATACTCTCCTTTTCACAGATATACTCTATCTGAAATGTTTACACATAAACAGGGTGGGTCAAAAATATGTGTACAGTTGTTTCACTATTTGTTTCACGTTTTAGATCAAATTTATCCAAATCATAATTCCAAACCAGTATTTCAGCAAGATAGAACACCTCCCCATTATGCTTTGACAGTAAGGGACTACGTTAACCAAATCTTTCCACAGCGTTGGTTCGGAAGAAGGGGCAGCATAGAATAGCCACCACGTTCACCTGACCTAACACCAATGGATTTCATTTTCAGGGGTGTAGTAAAGAACAAGGTTTATGAGAGAAATGCCCATATACGAATTAAAATAGTACATCTCAGCGATATTTATTGACATTGATGTAGATAGGGATTTGTGACGTTCTCTGTGTCACAGTGTTTTGGGGAGGTTCAAAGGAATGTTGCAATGTTGAAGGAGGGCATTTTGAGCGCTTAAGAGATTAAACTGTGCTAAAAATATAAGTAAAGTGTTAAACAAATGTACATAAACAGTTTTGAACAAGTATGATTGTAACAAATATAAACGTAATAAAATGATTTAAAAAAATGTAAAGTATATACCTACTTAGTGTAAGCCTACTTTTGACCTATCCTGTATATATAAATATTAAATATATATAGGGGTAGGATGAAGTTTTCAAACTTGAATTTGTTACAATTTTGTACCAATTAAATGGAGACATTTTCGGAGTACACTATTTAATTTACTTTGTAGCTCTGAATATTTTTCAGGCTTTCAATATTAATTCAGAAAAAATTATTTCACTATTTTCTTACACAAACAAAACGTTTCTTGCTAGCTGAAATCAAAATACCTTCTCAAAGATACAGATATGAAAAGAAGCGGGGACTTACTACTTCCGGCATCGAGTTCACTAATCCACCTAAGGGCGCCTTTCATGTTGGCTGCGTTCCATTTTTGCATGTCTGGATGCCAAAACTTCACATTGCGCGCGAATCTTAGCAGATTGAATCGATCTCCTTCATTCAAATCCCGCAAGATTTCAAGCATCGCTTCCCGGAGTTGCCTGATTTTCTTACCCTCCATCGAGTTGCTCGTGTCCAAAATGAAAAGGATGTCTTTTGGCAGAGGTTTTAAGCCTTCGGGAGCAAAGAAATGCACAAAATAACCATTGACAGCCTAGTGAAAAAAATACAAACGTTTATCAATTGAATGTAAATTTAGGGATAGAAGTCTTTACAGAATTATCGCAGCTATTTACAATATCTTTTTTTCCATATGAAAAATATTTCAAATTTATATACAGCATCAGTAAATTATTCAGTTTTACTATAAAAAATTTGACTGTGATATCCCATGTTGTTGGGATGAACAAAAACGAATTGAAATAAAAGACAAGTATATTTTAATACATAATAAAATAACCTTTATTCATTTACTGCCTGAGAACAGCGAGGCTTACTTTTGATTCAAATCATGAATTCTCCGTGCGTGTCAGCTTGTCACCGTGTTGAATTCAGAAGTCCCCGCTCCGACTAGCGGACAAGGGAAATTGTATTTTGAGTTAACGCCCTTTATAGGGGGGTATGTTAACAGCGACTATTCATATTTTGTTGCTCTCAAGAAGGATTTAAGTAGGTATGTTTCATCTTGATTTAGTTGGTATTGTAAATCAATCTATTCTACAAATATATCTTGCGTTTCAGACGAATAGTTCGCCATAGATATTTTTTACCCTTAAAAACATTGCCTATTCTTTTTTTTTAATGAATTCAACTCTTAAACGGCTAGCATCATCAACTCACATTTTATTTGAGATCAATGGATATTAATTGATGAATGAAACTTTTTCTAACGATACGAGCATCATTCATTTATGATTCAAGTCTAAATGACTTGGCAACTCTGGGACTCATGTGGTTACGTCATTTCATGGAGAATCTATCTGAAAATTAATCTGAAAGAACAAGCCAAAGACGATGCTATGTCTACATGTAGACTTCTCGAAGAGAAAAGAGGCGAAAAATGGTGACAACTTAATGCAAAGAAGGCACAGCGCCATTCTACCTGAAATGCTTCTAGGAGTATCATACTGTTAAAGAATATTCAATTTCAGAACTAGCGTTTGTTTTACTTCCATTTTTTCATTATTTTTATAATCTAAAAGAATTAAAATGGCGTCTTTATAGTTCTTCTCTATAATTAAATCGGAAATAAGCTTTAAAATTACCCTTTTAAAATGAGCTTTCTTGTCTTTTACGCGTTTGTCGTGCATGTTTGTACAACCCTTTCTCGTCGTTTAAGGGCTAAACTGAAACAAAAGGCGACTTCCAGTAGAAACAACAATATGGCTTTTGGAAAAGAATTGCGAACAAAAACACAACGATTTTAGAAATTTGCTTCAAAAATAGAGTTAAAAACGTCATCGACAATCTGTTGAGAAACAATTGTGCAAGATAAATCGAAAAAAACACAATTCGATTTCATTCAATAAGACTTTGGTTTTATTTTTACTGTAACCGTTTCCTGAAAATTGAAATAAATGAATTCCGCATGAATTGCCTCGTTTTCAGCTTTGCTCATTACTGTTTACTCGGAATAATAACTTGTGATTACTTGTTGCAAAGGAAACGAATCCTTTGTGAAAATCGTAAATGCATATTTTCAGTAAAAGAATGCATAATTTCAGTCAAATATTGAGATCATTTTGTTCATTTTCATGTCAGATATCTCCGGTGGTTGTCACGTGACAGCGTGTCTCTACAAATTTCCAATATTTTTCTCACCACTCTCGTCGTCTCCAGTACCTTAATCTAGCTGATATCAATTTGTTCACAGTTCGCTAATTACTTCAAATTTCGCCGTTAGAGTCTTTAAGACAATTTCTTGTGAAGACACTTATTATCGGCACCATCCTCATTTTCTCGTTCTACCTTCATTTTCTAAAGGCTCTTCACTCATCGTTCTAGAGTTTTAAATGGTTCTGCGGTTGTTATTAATAAGGTTGGATTTTCTTATCTATATCAACAATTCTCAAAATGTGTGTGTATTTGTGTGTGTGTGTGTGTGCGTGTGTTCATGTGTGCGTGTGCGTGTATGTGTGTGATCGGATGTTTATGCGTTTCCACAGTTTTCATCCAATTTCGATTAAATTTTTTTGTTTGATAAATAATTCTTCAGTGCTGGTTTTGAGTCCAAATTACACATTCCTCTTCTCTTGGCCAAACATTCAATCTCTCTCAAGTGAGGTTAACTTTTCCGTTGCATAAAGCCTACAACTACAGTTTTAAGGCGTTGCTTTCATTGTTGTTTATAGCCGTTCCCAATTTAAATTTTTTTATTGTCCTGACAGTTTTTGTATTGCATTCACCGTAGTAATAAGTAAGCTTGCTTTTTTATTATTCAACATTTATTTTTCCAACCTTTCCTAATAGATATTCGAGCCTAGTGATCTCTGCAGCTTTACATCGTTCTCTTCTGGTATTTGTCCACGCATTTAATTTGACAATTCCTATTTGCCTAAGACATGCCACTAAAGAAAAGAACTTGCGTAGGTGGCAAAACCGCTGCCGTCAGGTCCGCCATGCCAATAAGAGATAACGAATCGTCTTTAGAACGTTCAGTTTGCCTGTCTCAAAATGCCTCTCGGAATGCTTCAATCAAAGGCACAGAGTCCGAAGATCAACGTAGCCATCGGCTTTCCAGAAGAGCATACCTGAATGCTTTTGCGCGCGAGGCTGAAAATGATGATCAAAGGACTTAACGGCTGAGGAGAAACGCCTCTTCAACTGCTGCTGTGCGTGAGGCTGAAACAAGATTGAGAACGCAAAAATGGCCCTTTTCAGGACCATCCCCCCATTCAAATTGTTAAAATTTGGAGATGTGCCTCAGTTGCCTCCAATTGTTGTTACTAATATAGATTTTCGGGTGCGCTGACTTTAAATTTAAACTGCTCCTATTGAACGGTAAAAATTCCGAGTAATGAAAGACCCGGTCGAAGGCAGGTTATACTGCTAGTTCAAAATAAAATCGAGTCTCTTTAGCCGATAAAGCAAATCACGAGTTTAACGAGTTTTCCTCTTGAAATTAAAATTCGGTTAAAATGATAAGCAATCATTTGTTTCAATGTTTCATTTCATTTTTCTCAAGTAGATCTTAAGCCCTAATTTAACGATCAGGATCGGATCTGTTCATAACAACTGACCATGCATTCAGTCATTTCTTCATCCCTGTACTTCAATAAAATCTTTCTTAGAAATTTGGCTGTGTCGGGCAGTGATGTTTTCTGAAGCATCTCAGCTCGAACCACAGCCACAATTTTAATCAACCATTTTGGGGTTTTCTTTGTCACTGTTCCAATGGCGCCCACAACAACAGGCACGAATTCCATTTTCTTTTTAATAATAATATTTATTATCATCATTATCAATATTATTGTTTTAACCTTGAAATGGTTACTGAATGAGGAATAACCAAAACGGGGGTTGTAAATGAAATGATAATCTTTATAACATCAACAAAATACAATACTTGCCAGCGGCGTGAAGTAGGTAAACCACTGCTAGTGGTGGACTACTTAGACAGCATATTACCCCCACTTACAATAGTGTCCAACGTATTTATGAGGATTAGTATTCATAGGTACAGTAAATAACAATTATTATTATCATTAATATTATCAGCATCATTATCATCGTCAATATTATTATTATCATCATCATTGTTATTATTATTAATATTATTAATTGCATCATCGGCCTGTAGGTCCGCGAAATTGGATGACAATAATCCTCCTCAAATGTTTATTATTCTTATCAGTATTCTCGTCGATTTCAATTCCGTTGTCGACTAAATAATCTCAGTTTCTCCTCCGCATCATTAATTCTTTCGATTTCTTTACAAACGACCATAATGGCGATTACAAACAATTATCATCATAATTGGGCATTTTTCTTTTATTATAATTTTTATATTATCCCACCTCCTCTATCCTACATATTATTAGAGATGATGATGATGATGATATCATCATCATCCCTTCTTTCGACAATTCTATAAAATGAATCTCCCATATTTATCCTCAACAACTCACCATTATTTCTCCGCTGTCGAATTTACGATCAACTTCGTATTCAATGATAAATGCGCCTCTGAGAGGTCGGTCTGTATCCGATGGTTTGTAAAATACGTGACCAGTCAACGGTGATGGGCGATTGATTAGAGTGTCTTGGCTGGTTTCTGAAAAAACAAGCAGAATTTCCTTAAACAATCAATTCCCAAATTAGGCAGGTGTGTCTTGAATGTAAAACTTGAGGAAATAAAAATAAACACAATGAATTTCTCAAATTAGTATTGTCATTTAGGTCGTCATAATCACAACGTTTCTACCTCTGTACCTTCCAACCTTCTTCAAGTGCTTGTCGAAGTTGGTAATCTTCCAAGAATTTAAACTCTTTATTCATTTTTTTAATCAATTCACCCCAAGCAAAGCGATAATGCCATTAATACGCAAGAGGCTACCTGAGTGAAACAGAATGAAAAGACTTTAGAATGAGCCGGAAACTCAATGCTACTCCTGTTCAAAATACCGGGAGGAGTGTGAACCGGACTTTAGGACAACCTATCTGTTCCTACCGAGGAAAAAAATAAATAGTAAATAAAATTTCAGAGTTCAGGCCGAGATGTTAGAAGTTTAGAATTGGAGTAGGCTTTAGAAGAAACTGGAAACTCAATCCTAAACAGGAAATAAGGGATTATCCTCATTCTACTGTCCATATTAGGGGAGATATCTCGTGTTAGCTAATTCTGATTAAAACATTAATGCCTACTCCCCCAAAGGGATCATGGGTATTAATTGGTTCGAGTTAGAAGCTTATAATTAATACTGGATTTTACGGTGAGAATTATTAGGATAACTAGAGAAAATTTAATGAACAGTTTTGAGTTCAATTAAAGAACGGACGAAAGTTATAACTGTTATACAAATAAAAATAATAATAATAAAAAAAACCATTAATAAAAGATAATATACTACGTTACTTAAAAACCGAAAGCCAAAAATATATAGTGTAACAAATAAATAACAACAAGTATAATAAATCGATCTAAATACATCCAAATATATAAATAAACTAACAACCGATTACGATAAAGTAGCCGTTTAATAAAAAAAACAAAAAAACAAAAAAACAAATAAACATAACCAACCTAAATAGATAAATTAAAAACTGTTCCCACCTAAATAATAGTCAGAAAAAAACCACAACATCACACCTCAAAATTCAACAAACAGATTTAATCAATGACAAATAAACAAATATATAAGAAAAAAAAAAATGAAAACAAATAAAAACAAGCAAAACAATTTGACCCAAATAAATAAGCGAACAATCAACTTCCGGTAAATGACGGCCATTATAGACTACCAACAATAAGCTATATAAACAAATTTTTACTACGTTAACCAAAAACACCGATCAAAATAAAAGAATAAATAAATATATATATAAGATAAAAAATAAAAATAAAAATAAAAAAACAAACAAAAAACAAGCAAAATAATTTGACATAAATAAATAAACAAATAAGCGACTTCCGGTAAAAGTAACCGCCAAAATAGACTACCCATAATGCACCACTGACCCTTATATAAATAGCCGAGAAAAATAACAGCACTAGTCGCCTGACGATTGCACTAGCATGAAACAGACTGTCGCCTCTAAGTGCTGATTTCCATGTCCACTTTTATATTTACACACGCTCTATCTCTGATATTGAGCACTTTACCCCATAAATATAGCACACTTTAAGACTATATTTCTGCATATATATATATATATATATATATAAACCTGCGTATTTGCCGGTGCCAAATACTATAGTACAGTTTAAAATAATTCGCATTTAACTCATTATTTATTTATAATATAAGAGTACAATGAATAGAATGGTCAAAAATTTAATTAACGGATGATGTTTAAACCATCGCCAACAAGTGTCTTTGAAACTATGTACGAAACGCTACAAGTTCAGAAAATGAATAATAAATAACAATTGAAATAAATTGACACAAAATCTATTAATTAATCAAAGAAAACAACTTAATAATTTAAATAAAGCAAGAGAAAGCTTATCATTAATTAGTAATAGCAGTATGCCAATACTTTGGACTTAATAATGATTTTTTAGTAATTTTAATAATGAATTTTTAGTCTTTCTTTTTATGTACCATGTCCTTTCAGGACGTAGGCGATCATGGCTCTCTACCTCCCTTTATCCCTTGCAGCTCTCAACAAGTTCCTTCCCTCTGCTTCCTTCCCCAGACCACGTTCTGTCATCCACCTGCCCAAGTCCGCCAAATATATCCCCGCTGTTTTCCTTTGTCTCTCTTTCCCTCTATTCGGTCTTTGAGTATCAGATTTTCCAGGCCCACCTTCCTCAGAAACTTCAGCTGTCTCTTCCTGATATTAAGTATAAGCCTCCTCCTTGTTTGTAGCCTCTCTAAGATCTCATCATTGCTCACACGCTCGGTCCATGATATCCATAGCGTCCTTCTGTAGAACCAGATCTCTGTCGCCTCGAGTCTCTTCTTTATCTTTGAGGAAATCGTCCAACATTCGTTGCCGTAAAGGACAGATGTCACGTAACAGTTCAGTATTCTTTTCTTTGTTACCAAAGATATGCCCCTGTCTCGCAGTACTCTGCCCAGCTTTTGGAATGTGTCCTTGGCCATCCCAATAAGCCTACGGATCCTAATGTCGCACTTACTGTCCACTGTCAAGACGCTTCCCAGGTATTTAAACTTCCGCGTCTGCTTGATTCTAGTGTTCCCGACCTTCAGATCGCATTTCGGGCTCATCCTCTTGCTGATGACCATGCACTCCATCTTCTTGTAGTTTATGCTTAGCCCCTTCTTCTCACTCTCCGTCGCTACGTTTTATTATAGCGCTATTTTAGAACTCAGCCTGTAAACAGGTGTGGGCTTTGAAGGTAAAGTTTTACTCAATACTTCTACTCTACTTCTACAAACCCAGCCCCAAATTAAAATAAAACGTTTATAGTATGCAAATGTAGAAGTCTTACCTAAAACTTCACTCCCAAAACCTAAACCTGTTTATATGTATAATGTACGCACATAATGAATACATGAACTAGAAGATGAAAGTTTGCCTCGTCATTTCTAACGTCTCAGATCAGAATATTGCATGGCATCGCCCACTAATATTTACGTGATTTCTTCGGTTTGGCGTAACAATGACTTGTTCCAAAATTAGAAAAAGTCATAAAGAAAAAGGAACAATGGTTTTATATTTATTATTTACGATGAAATGTTTTTCTTGACGAATATGAACGATATGAAGTGAAATAATATCAAAGACTGAAAATGTTGTTCGATTAATGATTTATATTGATTGAAAGTAACACACTAAAATTACTTTACATCATTTTGAAATGAGTGGAGCAAATGATCTGGGTGGAGGCGATGTGCCAGATTCTGGTTCAACTGAAGAGTCAAAGGACATGATAAGGCCGAAATAACTAGGAATAAAAGATATAAATGTAATAAACATACAGAATCCAATTATAATTGTACGTGTCCCCCCTCCCTTCGTTAGTTCGCACGACCGTTACTCCCTGCTAATACCTCATAAATAATGGACTATTCCGTTTTGATCGCGTGGAAAGAGGGGGAAAGACACTACTTGGTTTCAGTGAGAAAATGGCAAAATGAAAGAAAGAAAGAATGGAAGATAGACGTGTGTAACAGCTGTTTCGGTGAAATTTCAAATCTTTTCATTTGTATCCACTTCTTAATATAATGACCAGCATTCATATTTATAATTTTTATTGCAATATTTTGTTAAAGGTGTTAAGCGCAAATATTTAACGATGCGATAGGGGAACTTCTATGGATATTTTTTGGTGTACACCTCACCAGGACAGGAACTTATTTAATCATTAACTTAAGAATTAAGATTCATCTGGATATTAAAATAGGAAAACCGTGAAATTTTCACGGGTTAAAACTACTATATATAAATTAAATTGGGTGTCATTTGGACAACAATTTCTGTTTGTTTAAGATTTTATATTTATTTTTTCTACGGTACGGACTATTTGTAAGGTTTTCAGGTGGAGTTTCAACATATAGTTGTCCAATACCTCGTGAGCGTAATCGGCTTCCATAAATGATTATGAAAGATTTTTTGCTGATTAATAAGAATGTGTCCGGAGATATTCATTGCGCCTCTTTGGAGCTTTTCGAATATAGCACCCTCACGCATCAGTGGGTAACGTGCTGGCCTTATTATATTAGAAGAATTAACTATAATTAAAAAAAAAAAAAACAGCACAAAATCAAGAAAATTTCATTCAATTTAGGAACAAACGTAATAAATATATTTCACAATGTGAAAAAAATAATGACAAGACACAAGCTGATGGGTGAAGATGCGATCTTCTTCTTTATGAGCTGTGTCCCCTCAATACATAAACGATCATGACTCTCTACAACTTCCCGTCCCTTGTAGCGCTTAATAAACTTTGTCTTTGTGTTATTTCTCCTAAACCCTGTTGCGCCATCCATTTACACAAGCTCACTAGATATGTTATGCGTTGTTTTCTTCTGGCTGTTTTGCCCTCTATCTGTGTCGTGAGTATCAGATCAAACCCTCCCTCCTCATTATGTGCCCCAGAAACCTCAACGGTCTCTTCATGATGTTAAGTATAAGTTTCCTTTTTTGTTTCCATTTTCTCTAAAATTTCGTCGTTGCTGACATTTTCGGTCCATGGTATTCTCAGTATCCTTCTGTAAAGCGAAAGGTCGACACGGGCACTCACTATTGTGTCTACCTTGGAGATTTCTCATCTTCTCTTATTTCCTGCGATACAGGCAACTTCGAGCCACTGACCAAACAAAAATTACATGTCAACAGTCAGTAGCGAAGGGTCCATGTACTCTACGGATGAACTGCGAGCTTTGGCTTTTTTTTTCTAGGGTAAATAATTGTTGTGTAATTTTTTTAAAAATCAATTATTGGTAATTTTTACTATTCTTCTGTCACTTACGGCATTTTTCTTTTGTTGTTGAAATTTCTCACTCGTTTATTTCCTAGGATGAATTGTAGAGCAGTGTAGACAGAGAAGAACTCCGCCTCCGTACACCACTTCCGCGACAGTTCTATGTGCAGACTTAGTGATCTGCCTAAGAACATGATGATGGACTCTCCCGTCGAGTTCGACGTATGAGGTTAAGTATATACTCAGATCATTCGTAAATACCTATGAACGATGATACGACGATATACGGGTGCACCACTAAAACTCTTGACAATCAGAGGTTGGCAACTAACCTCTGTCCCGATCTTGCACTAACTTTCCAGTGAGGGAAAAACTGACTGGTTATATTCAATATCTCGAAAGCCAAATTATTTACAATCTATCACCGCCGTTCGGCCACCGTTCGGCCACCGTTCGGCCACCGTTCGGCCACCGTTCGGCCACCTATTCTACCGCCAGGCATGATAAACTGATATCCCCTCGAAGGCATTGTGCCCCAAGTGGAACTCGTACATACTATCCATCGCTAAAGATGCAGGTAAATTGCTCCAGTAAGTACCGGACTCCCCATGCTATCCTCCACCTTTACAAGAGTCAGATCAAGACAAAAATGGAGTACTGTTTCCATATTTGGGCGGGATTTGCACAATCCTCACTTTTCAATTTTGATAGAGTTTAAAAGCGTCTCTGAGTCCTTGTGGGTGACAAACTATTTTCCACCCTCCAACCTCTCTCTCACAGGTGTGATGTGGCGAACCTCTCACTGCTCTATCGCTACTTCCATGGAAAGTGCCCGGACAAACTGCATTCCTTGGTTCCGCCTGTTCTAACCTTTACAGCTAAGACCCGCTATGCCACTTAAATTTTAGCAAACCATCCACATTCCCTCCGTATTTCGTCAGTGAGAAGTAAGTTCCACTGGACCAGCTTCTTCTCGTGAACCACTGTTTCCTGGAACAGACTCCCAAGAGAATGTTTCCCCGATCACTACACCTTTAACCTGCTCAAGTCTATAATTAACCGTTATCTTACCCGCCTATCCGTAACCCTCTACCTCGAGTGCCCCCAGGCCTTGTACATAGTGTAAAAAGATAAAAATCAAATAAAAAAATCAAAGAGAACGTGAAAGTACCGAGTGAAAGAAAATTGAGGAGTTATGGGTCAGTGAGTGAAAAAAGAAGAAAGATAAAACGCGGTGACGTAATTTCCAAGAAGATGAAGGTACAGCGTAAAGATGATACTTTCTACAACAACGTGATCGACGAATTTGCCAAAAAGACACGAAGTATTGAATTGATAATAATTTTTTGTATCATTATTATATTGATTACATTATTTTCTTAAGCTAGTTTCGTAACCATTAACGGCGGTCGTTACAGACTTAAAAGCTACGGTTTCAATCTCGCCCTTTGCTACTGTAGTTCTGTTGCGGTGTTTCTTGACAAGTACACAAAATCAAACTGATAAAGTTAAATAAGACACTTATCAAGAAATTCTGAATTCAAATCCTGCACTTTACATGAACTCGAGCACTGACTGCTTGATAATGGTAATATTAACCGTTCCTTTATATGGAAACATTCACTCTTCATTGGCCGAGCAGCTAGTGATATCATCGGTTGAAAATTAGAAAATCTTTCTATTAAAACAATTTTTCAGAAAAATAAATTTCTTAAGCGCAGTAACTGTTATCACGCTTTCCAGATGGGAGTTTTCTTCCAATCCTTTTGTTTGAAGTCGTGTGGAACATCAAAACCTTGATTATATCTTCAAGTTATATGTTCTATTCATTTTCGTTGTTGCTGGTGTTGAAAATCCTCAAGTGATGTAATTTCTGTTACTTGGTATAGTTCTTTGTTTATGATTGTGTAGCACCAGTCCGCAAGGATGGATGGTCATCACTAAGAACTAGCGGCTTTATTTGCTGGAAGCTTGCGATAAATACAGACTTGCCAATGATAGCAATGTGTAACAAGCCCTAAATTATTTTGAATGTTAAAAAAAGTATTTTGAGTTCTAAATAGTGATAAAATATGTTGGAGGTTATCATAGGTTGTGAGAAGATTTGTTATTGTCGGATAACAGAAGTTTCGTCTGGTATGTGTTTTCAGGGGTGTGGAACAGAGAATTTCGACCCTTTAAGATTTTCCCACAGTTTTAAATGCATGAGCTGCTTGCTAGACAATACAATCCCCCCCACCCGGTGCTGATAGTTGATATCTCTTCGTTTAAAAAAAAAAACTGAAGAAAAAAATCCTTGAAAAACTGCAGAAAAAAATCCCCACCCATCCTTTACTTTTTTTCATTCTTTGTTTTATAATCTCGAGCGAGCCTGTCACAACCCCAGTCCACAACCTACAGATCCGTCATCCCCAACCACTAGGCAAGCCCGTCAACCTGATTTCAGACAAGGGCATGTCAGCTTTTTCAAATATTTATTCCTTTATAGCAATGTTTCTCAAATTTTTTTTAATTTTTTTTTTACTTCATGACATTTGAAAATATGAAATCTTAGGTTTAGCGTTCCCGAAGAATATTCTGTGTGTAGATATTTCTTTCCGCAGGCAAGAACCCCTAACGCGCGAGATCTCATTTTGTTGCCAACGTACTGATTATGATTCATTTCGGGATTTTCTTCGCGACGCCCTTTGGAGTGAAATTTTAATCTTCCTGTAGAAAATTGTGCCACCGCAGTTTTTTTCTTGGCGAAAATCAGTCGAAGTTTTCGTACCAGCACGGAAATATAAACTGAAATCACAATCTACTAATTAGTTCAATTCTGCCTGTTCAGCCGCTATAGCCCACAGGAATCACTTCCAACGTGAGAGTACGTTTCATAACAGATGTTTTTTTTAAATTTTGTACCCGCTCGTAATGAGCGTAAGCGTGTCGTCAACGAGGCTAAGTCCCTGATCGTTGAGAGAATGAGACACCGTATAGCCTCTCACGAATTTTCTTCTCGCGATTACTGGCGGCTCTGTAAGCGTGTATTGAACACTAGTAAATCTACAATCCCTTCTCTCTTCAGTCAGTTTGAAGTATTGTCATCTATTGCTAGCTGATAAACCAGGGTGCTTTGCCCGGAAATTCACTTCGACATAACAGTGGTATCTTCGCCTGATGTCCCCACTCTCCAGAATGGAATATCTACTGAGCGATATGTACATGACTTCATCCATGGTTTCTATCCTCTATAAACTAGATCCCACAAGGCATTCAGACTTGACGCTATCTTTTTAGTTGTCCGAAGGAAATGCACGCCTGAACTGGCTCTTGTCCTCTCCAGACTCTACAACAAATGGCTTGGTTGCTACTTTTTGCTTTCTAACTTGTTTGAAATGCCTTTCCCGTAGTTCCTGTCTTTAAAAACTCTGCAGAACCTTATGATCCTTAGAATTATCGTTCTATTAGACTTTTACCGCTGTTTGAAAAAGTTCTAGATGCTCTAATCAATTCCAAATTTGTTAATCATCTCACTTCACACGGCCTTCTTTCACATAAACAATATGGCTTTAGTTTCTATGAATCAAATGCCGATGTGCTAACGGTAATTACTGAATTTGTATATCACGCTTTAGATAAGCGCGACGAGGATCGGCCTGTGGGTTAGATATCTCGAAGACGATCGACTGGGTTTGGCATGCTGACTTTCTTCACAAGATCAATGGTTACGGTGTCTCTGGCCGAATATTTGACTGAATCCAATAGATCTTAACAAACAGAAAAATGAAAGTTTTGTCACGTACGGTGGCCGTTAATAATTAAGTATAACTCAAGACTTCAATGTTAAAATAAAACAGTATTTAATTACAACCACAAATAAATACTTAACAAGAACAAAGAAGTAAAAGTCAACCAAAGATAATTAACCATTTCAGTGAATACCTTTTTAGTAGCGCGGCTCGGCTTAACGTCCGGCAAATTCTAAATCAAGACCGAAATCATTGACGCACAATAATTCACACTAATTCGACTAGATAGTTCCACTCAATAGTCACTCAATAATCAACCCCAGTCCGTAGCCTGACACCTCTATTTATACACCTGGCGGAAACATATATTAATGTCCAGAGTGTCACGCTCGAACCTCGGTGTCGCTAGTTACTCATTTTCTTCCTCTATGACAGAAAGTCGTGTTGAATGGCCACGCTTCTAGATTATTTTAGAATAATGTGGGACTAGCCTAGAGCTCTATCCTTGGACCTATGTTATTTCCTATCTTCATCGTCGACCTTCCCGATGTAACCAGTTCCCAGCTATGTATCTGCGCTGATGACACAACTATTTACTCCTGCCTTAATAGTAAGTCCGATAGGTCGGACAACGTAAAACTAGAAGTTGCTCTTGAAAATGACCTCGAATCTGGAACTTATAAATTTGAACACCTCCAAAACGCAACTGCTATCCTCTAATCATCATAGAGAACCTTTTTTGCCTTTCATCAGTATGGCTGATGCTAACCTCCAGGAAGGCAAATTTTTGCACCTTCTTGCTTTCACGTGAAAGTCGAGTGATTATATTGAATCAATTGCTGCTCGGTAAATTGGTTAATTGTGTCGTGCCAAAATCTCTGTCGCTAGAATCCATGTTGCACATTTATAAATCTACTAATCGCCTGTGCATTGAATATTGTTGTCATATCTGGTCTGGTGCGCCTGTTATATATCTCAGGTTTATGGACAACATCCAAAGAAAAGACTGTAATGTTGTCAGTCCTGACCTGGCATCTCGACTTTCCTACTGCCGTGACGTGCCTTCGCACTGCCTTTTCTATAAATATTTTCATGACTATTGTTCTAATCAGCGTTCCACCTTGGTACCTCGACCACAAGAAATTAAGCATATTGGATTAGATTGGCAACTAGCTCTCACCGTTTTAATGCTGGAATCGCTCGATGTAACCTGTAAGTTCTATTCTAATAGTTCCTTCTCTCGCATGTGGAACTTCCGATTTCTTGTTTCCCTGCCACCTACAATCTTCAAAATTCATCAACGTCATCTTCTGTATTCCTGAATCCCATTCTTTTATTCTCCCTTTTCCTAACTAGAGTCTTTCCCATTCTCTTTCACTCTCAGTGAGTCCTGGCGTCTTAGTGGCATTATCGCCTTGCTTGGAATCAGAATTGCGGTTTCACAGCAATTAAAATAGTTCGATTTTGCCTTTTGATGACCGTTCACAAAAGCATAAATTACTAAAAAGGATACGGTCTGTCAGTTAATGACATACATGATTTCACGTTTCGGCGATCATTTTCTCCTAGTAGACTGCCGTTTCTTTCTGCGATAGAATGGTTGTCAACCATGGCTATAAGACCCAGTCTGTCCTGCTATTCAACCCATAGCCGAGGGAAGAGAAAAGATGGATTCATACCTTTCCCAAAGTTATCTGTGCGTAAGCGAGTATAAAGGACCCGAAAGGAATTCAAATTCGGCTCTGCCGATTTCTCGTTTTGACCCGATATCCAATTGCACCAGAGGGCGCATCCGATACACACCATTGTAATTATGCTTTTTATCAAATGATTTAAAAAGAGGTTGATAATTTTCAACGTTGATTCAGAATTGTTTCCAAGCAATTAAGAAAATTGTGCTGTTTTAGCTTTATAAAAAATTGGAATATTTTTTATTCTGTTCTTTGTCTATACTGGTAAACGAGCCAAAGTAGGCGGCCTTGTTCCGATTTTTAAATCTCTGCGTGAATTCAGTATACTTTATATCAATTGCTTAAAAAGATGCTGTCAATTAACAATTAGTTAAAAAAATAACGATTCTCTCAGAATTATATTTACTAAGCAATTGTACTAAGTAATTAGATTGTATGGGGCGTATCGTCAGTGGTAGTACCCTTGCAGCAAAGCGGTCAACTATGCTTTATTCAGGTGAATTGGGAGGCGAAACTGTACTTTTCCATGGCCTACATCCAACTCTCACACGCCCACACTCCGGTTAACAGCTTCAACCTGCCGACTAAACTGTGTGAGGCTTCCGACTCCACCAGTGTAGAGAAAGCCTTTTCCCAACCCACATGTGCCAAGCGGCCATCGATCAGTCGCCAGCTGCGTAGGAGCTGCGCTTTAGAGGTCAACGGTTTTACCAATGAGCGGAAGAACTTCTGAGAGGAGAGACGAGAGAAACTTCAACATTCATGGTGCAAAAGGGACCGGTAAGCCATTGCATATTTTGCCTTGAATGTCACCCTGAACCACAGGGGATGATGAATGAAGGAATTAAAATACTTTAAGTATTCACAAAAACGTAATTATGAATAAACTAATATAAGATAGATATGAAATTCTAGGTTAATTTCCAGTGTAACACCCGCACTCAGTTCACATTAAAAATTTCCAAAATACAATTATGTGTAATTGTGCATGCTTCATTTGAATCTGGCTTGGTAAATATGATAAAATCTACCGTTTTGGAGTTATCGACAATGAAAGTTCGGATTCATTCGCGTCGCGGTCAGCCATTACGGGCGTTGTTTGTATACATTCACTGCAGAATAGCTATCAGTGTAGGTATCATTGTGCAAACTGAGCGTGTCTATGTAAATAGTTCTCATGTGCAGTAATTGAGACAAATTTAGACAAGAAAGATCAGTTCTGAGCTTAGCTTTCCGTAGTCTTTCGCGTTTAGCTTTCCGCAGCGAATGTATGTAAACAACGCGAGTAATGGCTGGCACCAACGGCGCGAATGAATCCGAAATTTCTCTGTCGATAACTCCAAGACGGTAGATTTTCTCAAATTTATCAAACCAGATTCGAATGGAGCATGTACAATTAGACATAAATGTAAGTATTTTGGAAATTTTTAATGTGAACTGATTGCGGGTGTTACACTGCAAATTAACCAAATTCTGTTGTTATAATTTTAAAAGTGGTATGGGACTTCAATGAAGAATTTTTTAAAAATGTCATTAGAATCGTTTATTCCTATTCATCCCTTTCCCAAAGTCATTAGTGTTAAATTAAGACATTACTTCAATCGGGTTCTGAAGTAGCTTGCACGATTTCATTTTCCGAGCGACTAAATGCTTGACTAACGGCAGTTGTATTTCTTAGAAATAGATAAACGTTTACATAGACACCTCCGATTTCTGCGGTATCGCGTAGAAATATTTTCCTTTTGCAGTTTATCCGGAAATAGCAGTTTTAATCCTAAAGTGATCTACGTCGATTACACGTGATCTCAGAAATCAGCTACCCCTCTCCTCAGGTCGAGTCAACTCATAGATTAATTTTCAATCCCCAACGTCCGGCTGTTCGATCGGCCATAGAAGCAAATAATTGCCGACTTTACAGTAACCGATTTGTTCTTTGCCTTATGCAATGCAATGTTAATAACAAGTCGCTAATTGATTTAAGAGCGACAAATCAATCATCCTTACCGATGGCAGGCAAAGACGGGTCATTCGGGCGCAACGGCGGTACATGGATGAAAGTTATCTTCTTGGATTCTTGAATGAAGACTTCAATGCTGACATTGTTAACTGGTTGGCCTGGGTCCACATAAATCGGGTGCTCGTAAAATCCCAGCCGTCTTTGTAGAAGTTCTTGGTAGCGGAGATCAAATTTAACTTCACTGTGGGCGGCCACGTTGATCGTTACCAAAAATCGGTTGGTGTCACGAGGCCTGAAACAAAAGGAAAAATCGAGTCACTCAAATGGCAAGAGATTTTTTTTTCTGCTTTATCAGAGAAGAGTAGAAAAAAAAACAATATTTTATCGTGAATTTTGTTTTCATGGTTCATGTCAGTCAACAAATTCTCGCTTTCATTACAATTCTAATTTACGCTCCTATTTTAAAGTTTAAATAAACTTTTTTTTCTTCTGTAGACATATACTAGACTAAGCTTTATTTGGAACAATGCAAATTTTCAGATTAAACCCCGGTAATCAATTGTAATGAAATTTTCCATTCTGGTGTAAATTTGTATGCTTATTACGAAAATAACAAAAGTTTTCCGGAAGAAAATATAAATCCGGCTTCATTCGCGTCGCGGTTACAGCCCGGCCGACATTACTGGCTTTGTTTACATACGTTTGCCTCGATTAGTAATGCGCGGAAGAGTCACTTGTCTTGATTACTGCGCAATGCGCGAACTTTAAGTTAAATTTCGCGAATTGCGCAGTAATCAAGACGAGTAAAAAGATAAGAAGACCAATAAAACGCCGTTAACTAAGTAAGCTTCCGCGCATTACTACTCGTGGTAAACGTATGTAAACAACGCCAGTAATGGTGTCCGGGCTAGACGCGAATAAGACCGAACTTATATTGCCGATAACTCGTAAACGATTTTATTCCTTAAACTTTTATTGTTATTTTGGAATTAATCAGGCAATTTCACACCAGAATGGGAATTTTCATTACAATTGGTTTCTGGGGCTTAATCTGCAAACTTACTATCAATAATTGGGCCCACTCTATAGTAAACTTTAAACTTAACTTATTTTGACACAAGGCTATAATAATTGGACAACAATGAGGATTGAACTCGCTACATTTGCAATGAATTGTGAACGAAAGATGCTCATGATTATTTTTATTATACACATTGTTTTGACATTATTATTATCATTATTACCGTATTTGACGGCATATAAAACGCACGGGTGTATAAGACACACCCCAATTTCAACAGGGTAGATCAAGAAAAAATTAGTAATTAGTAAAATTAGTAAACATATATGGCATATAAGACGCAGGGGAATTTTAAAAAACATTTTTAGTAAAAAAAAGTGCGCCTTATATGCCGTCAAATACGGTAATTTTTTAAAAAAGAAAATTATAATAAGTAATTATAATAATAGCCTTAACCCAAGTATTTATTATTATATGTTTGTTCTACTATAGCGAAGTGGAAAAAACTGGACTTGTTTGACAACCAGTCTAGGAGAAGTACAACTATAAGTTGAACACCGTGAGGCAGTTGGATGTCAACTTCGACTTCCTTTTGGAAAGAAACTAATTCCAGTCCGTACCAATTTTCGACATACATTGCTGCGCGCCAAACAAATCGGAAGTGCACCAAATAAAAGGTAACCAAAAAAGTTCTGTCCGTTTTTAAAGGAAAAAAAGAAAACGCTTCACAGTATATGTAACTTATATTTAGTCTTCGAAGTAATCGCCATCGGCATCCAGCACCTTCTGCCAACGTGTCTCCAGCTGTTCAATTCCCTTGCGGTAGAACTCGGGGGGTTTTGACGCAAAGAAGTCCGTGAGGGCTTTGCGCAAGTCTGCTTCATTGGTGAAGGATTTCCCACGAAGATGATTATCCAGTGAGTGGAAGAGGTGGTAATCAGATGGCGCAAGGTCAGGTGAATAAGGTGGATGGCACAAAGTCTCCCACCCAAGTTGCTGTATGGTATCCCTGACCACTGGCGCGACATGCGGCCTGGCGTTGTCATGGAGGAAAAGCACACCTTTGCGATTCACCAGTGCTGGCTCCTTCTGGTGCAATGCCTGTTGCACACGTTCCAATTGCTGTGAGTATAGGTCTCTAGTGACCGTTTGGCCCGTTGGTAGCAGTTCATAATGAACCACTTGATGACCTGTCCACCAGACACAAAGCATAATCTTGCGTGGGTGCATGGGCGGTCTTGCGGTGTGAGGGACAGCATCCTGAGGAGACAACCAATGCCTGGACACTTGGGAGTTTCGTACAGAACCCACTTTTCATCACTGGTAAGCACTCGATTGAATAAGGATGCAGTACAGTGGCGAGAAAGCAGCGATACGCAGGCTGCCACTCATTGTCCCTTGTGGACCTCCAACAGCGTTTGCGGAACCCACTTGCTCAGTTTGTACGTCTTACCTAGGCGGTGCAGATGAAGTCTAACTGTTTCATCGGAAACGTTGAACTGTCTTGCAAGTTCACCACACGTTAGACTACTGTCCTCTTCAATGGCCGCCTTCAGGACTCCGTCATTCAAGACCTGTGGTCGGCCACTGCGAAGCTCATCATGGAGAGACAAATCTCCCGACTTGAATTTTCGAAACCAACGCCTTGCAGTACGTTCATCTACAGCACTATCCCCAAACGCTTGACATATGCTGCGACTTGATGCAGCTGCTGATAAGCCCACTTTGAAGTCGTAAAGCAAACAGCCCCGAACGAAATCTCTAGACACTTCATCCTTCTCACAGCTGTCCGGCTTATAACCGATGGCCGAGCAGGGCGCGCGTGTTTTTTATAACGTTTGATGTTCCTACTTAGGGCTGTCTGAATTTGAAAACAATTGCTACACCCATTTCGTATATATTTCAACTTCATTCAATGACTAATCAAAAAACGGACATAACTTTTTTGGTTACCTTGCAAATTGCTCAAGTAAAAAGAATAAATAATCATCTTCGTCACCGAAGTAGATACGATTTTTCATTTGATCTGTTTTTTTAACGGCATATCAACTCCTTATGGGCCATTTAATGTCAAAATTTAATTTTCTTGTTAAATGGCACTTAAACCTGCCATTTATTATATTTTATTATACCTCCTCACACTAGATCTATCTTTGGAGGTCAAGTGACAGTAAGTTTCCTCAGATGTGTAGTATTCTCATCTTCAAAGATATTAATATTGCTCTGGTGTATATTATCTCAACTCTTTCTGAGATCTCCAAATTCGCCCACGTTTTATAAATGTCTTTCTTACTTTTCGCGCACGCCAATCATGATGGGTATTACCATTGATTTTGCCGTTCACTAAAGGTTTTCCATCGTCTCGTTCTATTTCAGTTAGTCGTATATTTTCCCCGTTATAATTAATTATTATTTGGATTCAGTTATAGGTAGTTTTGTTATAAAATAGTGGCAATGTCTTGGTTGATAAAACCGTTGGTCAAGTTATCTAGTTACGTTGTATTTGTGTGTTCTATCCTTGGGTCATGCATCGAAAGTCATACACTGTGGTTCAGCAGAAAAATCAAAAGCGGAATTAGGAGGAAGAATTAACTGATACGAGTTATCTCCCCTGGTAGGGTCAGCGGCATTTTAACAGTTTATCTGCCGATTGAATAAAGCGCTCGATTCGAAATTCCCAAAAGGATACTGAATACGACTGACACTTGAAGAAGGCCTGAGAATACAACGACCGAAACTCTGTGACTGTAACAATTAAGATACGGACAATAACTCTATTCAATTAGTATATGACGATGATAATTTTTCATCGTAGAAATTAAGACGACTGTTTTCTTTTATTTTCTTTTGTTTTGTATTCATACGATTAGAGTATATGGCTAAACGTACCTCACTTTCACAATTCACAGTGAATAATTGTTTACACACAGTTATGCCTGCTTTTATATTAATTTTCGGTCCATTTGCTTAATATTTTATTTAACTTCTTTTCCCAAATATTTGCTATTTTATTGATCTTTGCCTTTGCATAATTGGTCCTAATGCATTTGTTTCCGACTGTTATTAGAAACAGCATCACTTTTAATTTTCGAATGTTATTAAAGGTCATGTTTCTCTTTATAGATCTCCTCTTCTCAACCAGGTTCACTAAAACTAAATGAAATACAAAACAGAATGAGATAAAAAGGAAGTAAAGGAAAGAGGAAAGGAGAAACAAACAAACAGATAGGTAAGTAAGTAAGGTAGATAAAATAAAAATAAAAAAGAAGCCATGTTACTTTTGTGCCACATGACCAGCGCTTAAGCCTTTTCTTTTTGCTCTTTCAAATTCTTGTTTTGCCATTTCTTTCTCTTTTACTTGTCCTGGATAAAGGATGCCGCCCATTTCCCTGCAAAAATACAATACAAAATTATGTTGATATTTTTCCAAACGAATAAAACAATAAAGTTATTTCAATGTTAATGTCATTTTTATGTTTTCTTTTTGCAAATATCAAATAATTGTCGATAAGGAAAAACATGTAAGATTAATTTATTAATGTCTGTCGTCATGGAAAAATTGCGATAAAATAAAAATTGCATATATATATATATATATATATATATATATATATATATGCAATTTTTATTTTATCGCGATTTTTCCATATATATATATATATGGATTTTTCCATATATATATATATATATATATATATATACATATATATATATTCAAGAATCTGTTAAGTGCATATAAAATATTCCATGTAGATTAAAAGGTTTATCATCATCTTTTTTTATGCTGGACAAAAAACAAAATAAATTGTTATTGAAATATTGAGAAAAAACACCGACAACTTTCATTTGTTAATGGAATAATGCTAAGATAAAGGCATATTTTTTGTAGTTACCTTTGACTTGCCAAGTCTTGATTTAATTAAGCTTATATTTAAATCTTGGTGTTATAAAAAAAAAATTTTCGAAAATGCATTTCGGTAGAAATGCAAAGACATTCTATTTTGCATTTAATTCGAATCTACTAGACTATCGTTTGCCTCAATCAAATTGTAATTACAAAACCGTGGGAAATTCTAACTACTCGAATTAGACTTTATCTGGTTTACCCAAACATCGTGTCGGTCCTGAGTAAATATTCACAGGATTTAGATTTCCTTTACGAAACAAACATAATTTTAAATATAATTTAATAAACATCTGTTTACGTAAAATTCCAGTTCCTATTTATAGCCTATTCATAGTCATTTTCCCAACCAGCCTATCGTACATGTTTGGTTCAAACTTCAGCCATATATGTGGCCCCTTCCTATTACCACAGAGATAACAGATACCCTGTTGCCTCTGTTGCATAAATTGTTGAAACAAACAGATGGTTTAATGTTTATTTAAATTATATTGCATTTTGACTATTTTCATTCTATTTTCTTATGTTAAATCAGTGCAGTAAAAGCGGGAATATTAATGGTGGCTTTATCGAATTAAGAAAAACGGCGTAAAGGCGTAGTACAGGGTTTTTCACATGTCTACCATTGTGAGAATGGTTCATATTTCAAATTGATGTCGAGGTAAACTCCTTGGGTTTTAAGAGTTTTCTGCGTTTTAAGATTAAATTGTCAATTTGTAGACTAAAATTGACAGGATTTGAATACGTATATATTCGATGAACTTGTGTTCCACATTCATATGTATAATTTAATATTTGTTAATCTTAGATCCGTCTGGCACAAGTAGTGGATCACCTTATTAGAATCGAACTCACTGCATTTGTAATCTAGTCTTGCAAACTCTCACCTACCGGGCTTTCTGCTATACTAAGCTGAGCTTTGTATTGCAGACAGCCATAAGTACGGGTGATTGGACTCAATACGCTTAGGCGATCATGTACCTTTCGATACATGACTGAGAGGCAGATTTTTTTTCCCGCAGTAGGTAGCCATTTCTTTCTGCGGTAGACCAGTTGCCATATAGAACTCGGACTGTCCTGCTATTTACCTCTTCACCCCTTCTACTGGGGGTGCGGGTAGAAGAGGATTTATACCTTTCCCTTTCTGACTGGATTTCGAACTCGGCTCTCCGATTCCTCAATCCGAGACGCTATCCATTACTCCATCGTGCCTCCTACTCAATACATACGCAAGTGTAAAATGAATTTACTAAAATTCGTGCTACAGTAGGAGCCTCTTTTTTTTAACTTAAGTAGAAATGAAAGCTGAAGATATGAAATATTTAGACGAGTGTCTTCATTTTTGTTGTCTCGTTTACTGCTTTTCTTTTAATGGACTTTCGGGCCTTCCTGGGGCGCGGGTTTCGTATCGAGAAATACGAACTGTGCTTATATCCAATCTTCATCGGTCGACGAAGAAAACTTTCTCTGGAATGATTCAGTTTTTATTTTGAAATAAAACAAATATGAAAATTAACTGTCACCGATAATCAGCGAGGAAGTGGACATTGCAGAGAGAGAAAAAATAAAGTTACATTCCAAGATACCCACTTGAGGAAAGCTGAAGAGTACCCCGACCATAACAATGTGATAAAAAGAAGAGTGAGAATGCTAGTCCATATAATCCATTCATAAATAACAATACTTCAGAGGGCACGTTAAAATGTTGACTATAAATATATTCTAAAAACAAAAATCCGAAAAAGTTAAGAAAAAATAACATGCTTGTATGCTATCAGTATTTGATCGATAAAAAAAATCACTTTTCCTGAATACAATATTGACGACCTACAAATATGCTTTTCGGAGTTACTTTTATTCTTTATATTAAAATCTATTTGCATAAAAGAATAATAAAAAAAAAACTGGAAATTTCAAAATATTGCGCGAAATCTTGACTCTGTTCGAAGCGCGTATTACAATTTTTTCACTTCGCCTTAAAGAGAATGTGTTTCTAATAATTGTTGACATTTTCAAAAAAAAAATCCCGACTTTTGTTATTGACTATAAATCAGAATAAAAGAGATTCATCTTGGTGCTTGCATCTTGGAATGTCCATAAAGAGTATTCCTCAACTTGTATTCTGCAATCATCATCATCATCATCATCATCATCATCATCACCACCACCAACATGACCTCAGTGGGGAGAAGTTTCTCCATTAACGGCGACATATTCCTAACAGTTTACATTTACCCAATTTTATTCACAAGGCTTGGCCAAAATATGGTAAAATTTTCAGGCACTTCCCAAGGGTGCCGCTCGATGGGATCATCTCCCTATGTTGATATTATCAAAAAGTGACCTCATTGACAAATTGGCTCTGGTTAGATTCGAACATGATTCTTATGGTCTGAATCCTAATATTCTAAACATTCGGTCACATAATAAAATAGATGCGTTTATCTTTTGGGATGTCTGGGGGAGAGTGAGGAAAAAAGATAGTTTATTTTGGTTTTATTTTTAATTTAATGCCCGAAAAAAAAATCATTAATCTCAATTTAACCTAACCGTAATCATATTAATGTTTACTAACTTCTATATATTAAGATGGATCAATAAGTTTGTAGCCTGACACGTCATTATTAGCAGAATTTTGATCTGAGGTTTTCACTTTATAATGTTCCATTTGATTAATAATTTCCACCGAATTAACTAAATTAACAAAGTAGTTTACATCGAAAAAAAATGTGTGCTGCACAAGATAACTGCCTTTTTTCGCAATGGGTTTACTGATATAAAAAAGGTGCTGAAATGTTCTCGACCCACTTCTCAAAATCAGTATTCTGATATTTACTCACTGAAACACTGATTTTCGAAGCGAAAAATTTTCAGCGCCCCCTACTTCCACGTATATATATATATATATATATATATATATATATATATATATATATATATATATGGTGCGATGAATTAATTGGCGGTTAAATTACGCAGAAATATAAATAACACTGATCTCTCCTTTTAACTGATATATTTATCAAAATTACACAAAAATATCCTGAAATACTAATGAGTACATTTATTCAATAAAGTCGCCACGGCCTCCAGACGACTTCGGAATCCCCTGCAACTCTACTAAATGCTACCACAATCCTTGCCTTCAGTTTATCTTTAGTGCTACAAAGAGTTTTGTTGGTCTCTCCCTCAACTACACCCAACACATAATAATCAAGGGTTTGCAGTCTGGGGAGTTAGGGGGCCAGATGTAAGAGGTGATGTGGTCACAGAAATTGTCTGACAGCCATGACTGGGTTCTCCTGCTTGTATAGCATGGTGCAGAGTCCTGTTGACCGACACAGGGTCTTCCAGTAGCCGCCTTCTTCACCCAGAGCAGCACTACCTCCTCAAGGCACTCATCAATAATTTCTGGAGTTCTTTTCCGAGGCTCTCACCAATAAATTCTGGAGTTCTTTTCTTGTCAGAATGATCAGAGTGAGTTTTCCGAGCCGCCGTACCTTCGTAATCGCCATTGGACTCATCTACACTGTCCTCAGATTGAAACGCAAATATTCTTAAATGTTTATATTGGATCTTTCGGTGCGATTGATAAGTGGTAGAGTACGCATTATCCAAAGTTCTGGCGTTCTGAATTGCGTTCTAGTGCTCTTTTTCTTACAGTCGGTTCCCAACTGACCCTAACATACTGTGCAGTCGATAAAATCAAATACAAACAACGCGTGACCGAAATTAAAAATATAAAATGGCGATAATTTACTCATCGCACCCAAGTCTGTTTATTTAATATTTTATTGTATTTATCCAATTTTTTAATAATATATATTTTATTGTATTTTTCCAGTTTTCGAATGAGATATATTTTATTGTATTTTCCCAACTTTTAAATACGATGCCTATCGGGATAAAAATTGCGAATAAACTGCCCAAAATTTCTGTTTTGGTGTTTTTCTTTTAAGATAATCTCAAATAATTGAACACAAACATTGAAAACACTGATTTTGGCAAGTGGGTCGAAGCGAAAATTTTTCAACACCCCTCCACTTCCTCGTATATATATATATATATATATATATATATATATATATATATATATATATATATATATATATATATATATGGCGTTTAAATATATCTCGTATGTAATGCGTTAAAAAGTTCCCTTTCTCAAATACTTGGATACAAACAGACCAAATGAACTTCGGGAAATATATCAACAATTTTGATCTCGATATACAAAATATCTTATTCAAAATTAGACACTTGATATCAACTTTGAACTGATTCAACCTTTCTGCACTCTATAAAATACGAGGGTGTAGCCAACAGAATCTTCTCCCGCATTGCACGCTTCTTGATAATGACTGAGGAAGTAAAAATTAATTGAATAAAAACAAAAAAGTAAAGATGAATTTCGAACAGTTTATCCACAATTTTGATCCCGATATGCAATATCTTTTTAGAAAAATGCAATAAAAAATTCAATATACAGACCTTGTCGGTCGATTCTAACAAAACTTGCCAGTATATATATATATATATATATATATGCATGTATGTCCAGTTTTTTAAATATTCAGACCTGCCCGTTCAAAGTTAAAATAACTTAAATTACCCATAATATTACATGAAATGAAATTCAGCAGGTTGCCATGACGATTTTTAAATGTCTATACCCATTAAATTATTTCCACGTCATAGGTTGATTGGAAATATGCATAAAAGAGTATTTGTTCACGTGTACTTAATTAAGTGGCCGATAAGTGTACAATGTTGCCAAACTTCATTGGAGTTTACTTCAGGACATAAGCGATCATGGCTCTCCACAATTTCCTGCGCTTTGCAACTCTTAGTAAAAGTTTCTTTTTTTGCTATTTCTCCTAAATCCTGTTCTGCCACCCATTTACACAAGCTTACGTAGGTTATGCGCTGTTTTTCTCTGTCCATCTTGCCTTCAATATGTCCTGCGAGTGTCAGATTTTCTAAACCTTCTTTTCTCATTATGTGCCCGAGAAATTTCAACTGTATCTTTCCGATTCTAATTTTAAGTGTCCATTTTGACCATTTTCCATAAAACTTCGTCGTTCCTCACGTGTTCATTCCTGTCTATCCTCAATATCCTTCTTTATCCTTTATCTGTGAGGAGATTGTCCAGAATTCCTTGCCATATATGAAGGCCGATAGGACATTTCAGTACTCTTTTCTTTGTTTCCAGCGAAATTTTGAAAGGCATATTCCGCTATCCCAAAGATAGGCTTTCGGTGCCGTAAGTGGCTTCTTAGATACTTATTCCATTAATAAACCATGTAATATATGTGATATAATATCATAAATATATACATTTCTCGATGTCATTATTATATATCTAAGTTACGATTGTTGATATACGTAAAATGTCGACTTAATCGGCATAAGTACTGAAAAAATTAAGTAAAAATATCCGAAAGAATAGTCATTGTTAATTAACTAACGGCACCATATATATATATATATATGTATATATATATATATATATATATATATATATATATATGGTGCCGTATATATATATATATATATATATATATATATATATATGGTGCCGTATATATATATATATATATATATATATATATATATATATATATATATATATATATGGTGCCGTATATATATATATATATATATATATATATATATATACTAAATTTTTTATGGTTCTGTTCATTTTTATGGTTTTCAGGAATAATTTCAATATAGTGTCCAATGATTCTAACCACTTTCGGCTTTTGCTAAACTTTTATCACTTTTTATTTTTTACTTATATATATATATATATATATATATATATATATATATATATATAAATATATATATACGGATTGACATCATTCGATGTTTATCTCAGTTAACTTTTGTATTTAGAAACCATGTACCCCTGATACTGAGCACTTTAACTCATAAAAATAGCACACATTCAAATTATATATATATACACACACACATATAATATATATATATATATATATAATGTGTATTTATATTTATATATATATATATATATATATATATATATATATATGAAGAAATATAGTCTTAAAATGTGCTATATTTATGGGATAAAGTGCTCAATATCAGAGATAGAGCGTGTGTAAATATAAAAGTGAACATAGAAGTCAACACTTAGAGACGACAGTCTGTTTCATGCTAGATGCAATCGTCAGGCCACCTGATACATATATATATATATATATATATATATATATATGCAAATATTTTATATATATTATTTATATATTATATACGCCCGGTACTTATTGGAAAGCGCTCAATATCAGTGATAAAGCTAACTTAGTTGGATTGATGTGAGTTTGTGACCCTGGGTTTCACGCTATTTGCGATCGTAAGACAAACCCTGGCGATCGCAAATAGCGTGAAACCCAGGGTCACAAACTCACGCCAATTCAACCAAATATATATATATATCGTATTTACATTATTCGGACTATTGTCACAACGTTTCGGCCGTTGTACGCTCCGGCCTTCTTCAGGTGGTTGGAATTTCGAACCGAACCCTTTATTTCGATCTCTGGGGTAGACTGTTCTAGTTCCACGAGCCATGTTTGATGGATATCAGTTATCAGTTATCTCCTGGTAACTTTTCCCTCTGAAAGTTCTCCACTCCACGGGTATTGAACTCACACTCTTTGGGTCTGTTACTGGATCTAACCAACGCCTTTATCCACCGTACCATGTGTCCTTGAGGACATCTGGGTATGAATTTCT
The DNA here is from genome assembly GCA_964036315.1 of Acanthosepion esculentum. Lineage (NCBI taxonomy): Eukaryota > Metazoa > Mollusca > Cephalopoda > Sepiida > Sepiidae > Acanthosepion > Acanthosepion esculentum. Next base: position 50,587,823 of record OZ038493.1, on the reverse strand, counting down.
GAGTATTATAAACCTAATTTTTCAGCAACCTTTTTACCAGTACTCATATTGCAATTTTGCTGTTATCATTGCATGTTCTTTACCAGATCTCATATTGCAACTTTTTGTTATCATTGCTGTTCTCTGGCACTCCTTATTACTGGTTCCCATATTGTATTTATTTCTATGCTTGGCCGACTCAGGAGATTTTTGTGGCCTAGCATATGTGCTGATTCCTTAAGTTTACGAATTTTCCAATGGTGTTCCCTGTCTATGATCTCAACCTGATCCCACAGGGGACGGTGATCTCCCTTCTCTCTCCATATGTGGTCAGCCACGCCTGATTTTTCTACTTCCCCTCGCATTACAGCTTTCTGGTGTTCTTGAAGCCTTACCTTGAGGGGGCGGCCTGTTTCTCCTATATATATATATATATATATATATATATATATATATATATATATATATATATATATATATATATATATATTGAGTAATAGAGAGAGAGAGTTTTCCTCTTTGTTACCTAGAATTTACGAATTCAAGTGCATACTAAATTGGCATCCTTTTACCGTTGAAATGTGTAGCTGTAACCGTAAATTCTATACTAACAGTTTTTTTTCTGTCGCACCTCTCGCTTGTGTGAATTTTATGCTTCAGAGTCAACTTTGATCTTCAAAAATGCAATGTCAATGGCTATTTTCTAAATTCTTGTTCTTTTATTGTCCTCTTTCCTTGTTATGAGTACCAAGGCTCCCTATCAGAGCGTATATAAATATAAAAATAAAAATAAAAAACGAGGTTAACGCCAAGCGGCAACAGAAGATTGCGTTTAAACATGAAACAAAATGTCGCCGCTTGGTGTTTTGGTCTCAGTGTCCACTTTTATGTATTTTATGTGTATTTCTTATTTATTTGTTTGAACGTTAGTTTAAATGAACACTCATATCTTAAACAAATAAATTAAAAATATATCGGATTGAATCATTTACCTAACTGTTGAGTCTTGACTCAATGTTGAATCTCGCCTATTGCATGGAATAATAATGCAACACAAAATGTACTTGGAACAAGAATGTATTATAACAAGAAAGTGTACACAATAAGTACATATAGTATTTCTGTATATTTCTGGGAAGACGTTCCTGGAGAATGTGTTGACTAGTCGCAGTCGATCAGAGTCTCACTTTGGATCTCGTGATTCCTTTCCTCTCTCGTCTTCCGGTATCAACCATTATTTATATAGTTGGTAGTCACCTATGCAGATTAGGTGGATTCCACCACAACACTAACATATATATATATATATATATATATATATATATATATATATATATATATATATATATATATATATATATATATATATATATATTCAGCTGTATTGATATGAGTTTGTGACTTTGGGTTTCATGATTTTGCGATCATGAGACAACTGGTTTATTTCTTAAAATTGGATCTATTTATGCTTGCTTGATTATTTTTGATGGTGGGAGGGGGAATTATTATATATATAAGTGGACATTGAAGTCAACACCCAGAGGCGAGAGTCTGTTTTGTGTTAAACGCAATTGTCATGACCTGACGATTGCGTTTAGCATAAAACAGACTGTCGCCTCTGTGTGTTGACTTCGATGTCTACTTTTATATTTATATTCGCTGTATTCCTGATATTGAGCATTTTAACCCATAAATATTATATTTTTCATATATATTTTTTTCATATATATATATATATATATATATATATATATATATATATATATATATATATATGAGAGAGAGAGAGAGAGAGAGAGAGAGTGAGTGAGATGAAACTTAATTAGGTAACTTTATATTCCTAAAATAATAAAATCTTCACATATAACCAAAAAATACTAGACTACGTTTTATATACAAATATATGCGCGTTCTATAAAGTTATGCAAATTATTTCAACGAATAATATTTTTAAGTTTAATAGAAATAATCGTCGAAATGCCTGATAATATTTAAGAAATATTTTGTTTGGCCCCAGAAATAAGATATTATTTTTTAAAGTTTTGTATTGAAAATCCACAAGACGAATGTAGGTATAGATGGGTTTATGTGAAAAATAATGGAATGCCTTTGAGAGACTCAAAGGCGCTCAGTCTTAGTGGCAAAAAGATTACCCCCTCGATCCACCCCCACACACATACCCTGTGGTGAAATGGCCGCCTATGAGTATTAATATTTTATAAGAAAAATATTTTCGAATATTAAGTTTCATTTAGAACGAGATGAATGCACATTAAACAATTATTTGAAAACTCAACATTTAAAAAACAAGATTTGTTTTCATATCGCTATGTGTGTGTGTGTGTGTGAAAACTTATGTGCCTGTAACGTATATATATATAGAGGGTGAGAGAGAGAGGACTTGAGGTCAAAACAGTGTGGCGACAGTCGGTTTCATATCTGATTATTCTCAGGTTATATGTGTGGACATAGAAATCAACAAAGCATGGTGACTGTCAGTTCACTACTCAAGTGAGCGATCTTCAGACTTGGTTGTATTTCGAGTCCGAAAAAGTCTTTGAAATCGAACATTGGATCCGTAGATGGCCCCGTAACGCATAGTCTGTAGCAGTGGGGACACTGGAAGTCGCATGATTACAGACACACACACACACACACACACAAACACACACACACGCACACACATATATATATATATATGTATATATAAATAAAAAGAAAGAACAGTAAGATATAAAATCCGGTGTTCTTAGAGATATTTTTATTTTTACACAATAGTGCTCAATGTAAATTTACAGAGCATTAATATTTTATATTAATTGATTTAAAATATGGTTTTATCGCTACACAGTGATAACCATGTTTCGAAAATGGAAGTCAAAGCCTTTGAATTCAATTTTGTTACCAAATTAAAGGCATTAGTTCCATTTCCTCGTCAAGCGAATTTTGGAGTAACTTATTTTTTTAAATTTACGGTTTTAAGGCACGGCAAAGATTCATAATTGAGGATTTCCAAGGATACCGAGAAATCCATTCATATAGACAAGGGGTGGTAGGGTGTTCATTTTTTTAAATTTTCATTGTATCAGTTAATAGTTACATTCGAAAGCGGGGTTATGTTTAGGGATAGGTAGGGATGTATTTTTCAACACATTCTGACATCTGCTAAATGTATGTCGTCTGTTTTTTTTTTGTAAAAATTTTTTTTTTTTTTTTTTAACGGCAAAGATTTTTACGGTATTTTTTTCTATTTGTATACTTAAAGATTTTGTGGGGCTGTTTAGGTTAGAATATGTTTTAACTACATTTCTAAAAAAAATTTAATTTTTAATATTTAATATACTATATTCCTTTTTAAAACCAAGCAAATGTACTAGAATTACTTACAGTATGTAAAATGATATTCTCTTATCGAGTATAAGTATGTATATTACCAGATTATTAATATTATTTTTTTTATGTAAACTTTATGACAATGACGGCAAAGATAGCTAAATTATTTCACTAATTCAGTAAACTTTTATTTTTATAAATTTAGTAATATAAATTTTCCCATGTATGTACAAAGGACATGGGTCATTTAATGTCCTATATATTCTAACTTATATTAATTTCATTTAACTTTAGGTGTTCTATTGGATTCTTTTAAGTGTTTGAATTGCTTTGAGAGATGTGGTAAGTTCAGAGTACGTTTTATTTAATTATAATTTTAAGATGTTTAGGTTAGAATCCGTTTTATTTAATTACAATTTTAAAACCAATTTTTAAAAATTCTACTTTTAAATTTAACTTTTAAATTTAATCGGCTATACTTTTTTTTATAAAACAAGTAAATGTAATAGAATTACTTACAGTATTTAACGACGCCTCCCTAAATTTTCCGACACACCCAATTTTTCACACAAGTTTTCAGGCAAGGTACCGCATGCTGGAATCGACTCCCACCAGTCGGGTGTGTGTCGGAAAATTTGAGGAGGAGTCGATAGTTGTGCTTGCACGAAATCACAAGTCAACGTGGCTTGAGCGTGATGGCCTTGTTCAAATTGCTAACGATAGATAACATGCTCTTTCCCAGAAACTGTAACACAAATGCGCCCGAGCAAGCGTCTGCAATAGGGATTGGCTAACTGCCCTAGTAGACGGGTATCATCGAATACAAGTGGCCAGCTATACATGTGTGTGTGTGTGTGTGTGTGTGTGTGTGTGTGTGTGTGTGTGTGTGTGTGTGTGTGCCTTCGTCTGCGCGTGTTTGCATGTGTCCAGTCGAAATTACGTATGGTAAAGAGACAGGGGTTTGTTTTGTAAACGTGACCTTGTATGGAAATGTTTTTATCTGACGAATATCAAAAATTAGGAAACGCACACACACACACGCAAACTATTTCCTAAAAAAATAACCTAATTATTTTTTTATTTTATTTTATTAGGTTTATTCTCTCCTTGAATTAATACACTTGCCTCGACGTTTTTTCAGCTGCTGGAAAACTGCCCTTCAAAGTGAATTTTGTCCAAGTCATTCAAGCGTTTTTTGTTTATTTTTTCCATCGCATCGCCATCAGTAAAACGTTTTCCTTTAAGTTCATGTTTCATACGTCAAAACAAAAAGCTCACCTGGAATGAATGAGGGACAACCTCTAGCCATGTTATTTTGGGTCAAAACCTGCTGGACGCTCAAAGCCGTCTAAACGGGAGAAAATTTAATATGTGCTCGATCCCCTGGCAATGCTCCTCCTTCGAGAGGAGAGACTAAAACCATTATCTGGCTTCCGAGAAGTCCCTGAAAAAAAGGAGTATCGGTGGGGAGGGAGGGCTTGTGTAATTTTTGTCAGTCCGCGTTTGCGTGAGCTACCAACCACCTACCAAACTCGACTTCATTCCGCCCGAGGGGATGTGCGGATAAATACCTACTTCATATTTTGGGTCGTTTTCTCCGCTCATTCTCATGGCAATTTGCTCGAAGACATCAAATAAAATTACTGATTCGCAGTCTGTCGAGGAGGGGCAAATGACTTCTGCCCAACTGCATTCGCAATAAAGAAACAAACATGCGCATTGAATTACACTCGCCACATCTTTTGGAGTCCTGGTGAATTTGGTGTTTTTCTTTGCTTTGATATCTGTTTCTTTTTTATTTTGTTTTGTTTTACAAATGCAGCGACGCGCATCTCTTGTGGGGAAATGGGGCTTATTTAGAACTTTTATTAGCTCATATTCTAAAATTATTTTTTAATCTTCTGAATAAACAAGACACAGATTTTGTGGAAATGTGTTTCATTATCAAATCTTCTCTTGTCATTCGCTGACTTGACAAGCCAGACAAACGAGTCATATCATATAGGTTTACCGCTGCATGACGTTAAAACACCGGTTCCCGTATAATACCAAAGTTAAGCAACGTCAAGCCTGGTCAGTACCTTGGGAATACCAGGTGCTGTAAGCTTAGATGTGTGGGTGGTGTAATAAATAAAGTTCCGGAGTTGTAATTAGGAGAGCCGACTTCCAATTCCCGTTGGCTTCGTTATATTCACTTCCGCTTAAATACGCTTGAGGAAAAGTATGAATCCACCTCTTATCCCTCAGCTATGGGTTAATTAGTAAGACTTGTATCACTAAACCATTATTATCTCCAAAAATGTTCCTAAAATCTAAAAATACTTTCTGGCTTTAAATAACCTTTAAAGGGTTGATAAGCCGTAAATACGAATCAGTCCTATCAACCATCCCATCAATTATCCGACGACAATCTTCAATGATGACGTGAAGAATTTTTCCAAGTGTAGTGTCGGTCAGATTGTGTTCGGTCTTCCAGCGTTATTTCTCCACACTTAAAACGCCAATACTTCTCGTACACTTGTTTTCTTTAACAAAAGACTCTTAGTTAAAAGTTTCTTGAAGTGTTACGAACGTTTCAACCATCGCACAAATCGTCAAACATCGAAAGAAAATATACATGGACAACCGAGAAAAGCACTATGTGGCTGACTCACTCATAATTGTGTCGACTCGTGGCACCCAGCAGCTTAATGTTCTGGTACGTTCATCCTCCCCTTAATGTTCTGGTACGTTCATCCTCCCCTTAATGTTCTGGTACGTTCATCCTCCCCTTAATGTTCTGGTACGTTCATCCTCCCCTTAATGTTCTGGTACGTTCATCCTCCCCTTAATGTTCTGGTACGTTCATCCTCCTTTCTTATTGGAGAGGGAACCCTTCATACAAAGTGTTACTTAGAAGGAATTTAACAATGAAGTAAAATAATTATCCTAGCAAGTAGTTTCTACCATCTCATTCGAAGTAGTTATATTGAGCAATTATACAACGATCTTATAAAGGGCTGCGGTAAACGTTCACACTTCATTCGATTCGCGTCTTGAACTCTTTGACAGCACTTCGTTCTTTTTTAATCATTTCGCCTCAAGTAATGCAATAAAGACATTAAGACGCAAGAAGTCACTGAATTTCAAAGAATATAAGAAAAGGAAAAACATTATTAAGGAGCGTGGACAATTAAAAAAAAACAGGACTTAAGCAGACAGTAGATAACGACTGATATTGCATATAAATTTTTGAAGATCAAAGTTGACTTGGAAGCAAGAAGCCCGAAGAGAGTTTCGCAAGAGAGAAGAGCGAGAGAAGAAACTGTTAGCATAGAACTTACGGTTACATCTAGCCATTCCTAATGTAAAAGGATGAGACCTTTCCGCCAATCTAGTACTGCGCTTAAATTCATAATGTCTAGGTGCCATAGCGGAAAGTTCATCAGAACAACTACTGTGAAAGTATTTAAACAAAAAGAGAAACAGATAAACATATAGAGACTGGCAGGCAGAGAATGTAGTTGCGTTAGTAAATGTACAGTCTAATCTTGAAAAAGGTTTTTTCACACATTCTATATTCCTTTTAAAGCATTAAGCCAATACACTTTATTCAGTAACAATTATTAATCACGTAATTACGTATCAAGAACAGAACTTGTTAATGTTGATCCACATCGTATATATATATATATATATATATATATATATATATATATATATATATATATATGTAAATGCACATTAAAGTCAACACCCAACGGTGATAGTCTGTTTCATGCTTAAACTCAATCAATAGCCTGACGATTGCTTTTAGGCATAAAACTGACTCTCACTGCTCGGTTCAGACGTCAATGTTCACTTTTATATTTACATACACTCTATCTCTTATATTGAGCATTCTAAACCATAAATATAACATACCTTAAAACTATATTTTTCACGTATATATTTTTCATATATATATATATATATATATATATATATATATATATATATATATATGTGTGTGTGTGTGTGTGTGTGTGGTAGATGGTAATACATATACTGCTTAATAAATAAGTAGAGCGTCCACTCAAATATGAGTATCCATTAAAAATAATCCGACATAATTTAATTTATTGCGTTAACGTTATTTTTAATATATATATATATATATATATATATATATATATATATATATATATATATATATATATATATATATATATATATATATATATATATATATATAAGTATGGATTTTCTCCATCAAGACATTCATTTCTGTAGTTCACTGCTACCAGCAAGCCGAAAGTTATTTTTCTCCTGAAGATGGCCATGTTGGCCGAAACTAGTCGAGGAATCTAAATGAAGTAATAATAAAAACTAAGGAATATACAACCCAGTGTGTCTGAAGATTTTAATTTTTTAATATTTTTATTGTTCAAAATATATATGTGTGTATGTGTGTGTGTGTGTGTGTGTGTGTGTGCGTGCTTGTGTGTGTGTGTGTGATTTATATATATATATTATTTACATATTATATATACGCGGTACTTATTGGAAAGCGCTCAATATCAGTGATAGAGAAAACATACTTAGACCCAGGGTGACAAACAAACACAATACAACTAAATATATATATATATATATATATATATATATATATATATATATATATATATATATATATATATATATATATATATATATATATATATATATATATATATATAAAAATAATATTTGTACATTTGCCTTTTCTTTAGTGGATATATATATATATATATATATATATATATATATATATATATATATATATATATATATATATATATACCCACTAAAGAAAAGGCAAATGTACAAATATTATTTTCTAGAAAAGGTGCCTCCATCGACTGATCAGTACTTTCATGTTTCATGTGTACCTTAATTCGTGGTTGGCAAATGGAAACGCTTTTTGGTAAATTATATATATATATATATATATATATATATATATATATATATATATATATATATGACTTATCTATACGCACACGTAAACGTGTATATATATATATATATATATATATATATATGTGTGTGTGTGTGTGTGTGTGTGTGTGAAAGTATATATACATTTTTGGGGACTAGTAACTACTTTGGAAAAATGAAGGAAATATTTAATCGCCTTGTGCTTGTGAACTGTGAAAAGTTTCCTTACTCTGCAATTTCCTGCTTATGGTCAATATTTCCTGAATATTAAACTAAACAAAAATTCTAATCTATTAACCAGTAAATATAGCCTTTAATTGTCAAGTTTAAGTAATATAAAATTCAATTTCAACTCCGTCCCCCAGAAGAGACCTCTACATAGGGTTGAACAACGTATAATACACTCTGCCCTCTTGACTGAAAGAAATTTTTTACACATACAAAAGGTTTTCCTAATTATTTTTTAGTGTCTTTTTCAAATCGGCATATGTGTTTCCATACAAATGGATCAGGTTTATAATGAAAGTGTCCAAACCTATGGTTTGGGGCTCTTGTATTTTCAAGCATCGCTAGTCATCACCAAAACGTTAATGTTATCAGCTTAAAGTATAGAATTTCCCGTATGATCACTAAAGTTAAGCAACGTCTAGTACTTAGATGGGTGACCACTTGGGAATATGAGGTACTGTAAGCTGAGATGTGCGGATGGCGTAATGGATAATGACTCGGAATTGTTAAATGAAGAGCCGAGTTCGAATTCCCATTGGGTTCGTTTTATGCACTTCTGCCTAAATACTCTTGGGAAAGGTATGAATCCGCTTCTTCTCTCCCAGCTATAGGTTAATTAGTAGAACTTGTATGACTAAACAATTGTTATCTAAAAAAATTATTGCAACCTAAATATATTTTCTGCCTTTAAATAACCTGCAAATGGTTGATGAGCTTTAAAAATCGAATCAATAAAAAAATAGAAAAAATTATTAGCTTCATCCTAGTATTTCTGGGAAAAGTTACAATTTTAATTTTAAAAGTGCGTGTTAATTAACATCATGTATGAAACAGTTTTAACTCGATGTAAGGATATACAATTTTTTTTTAATTAGTTCGTAACATGTCGCATATCGTGACAGCACCCAAGGACGAATATATAATTAATTTCTAGATTTTATACGCATTTTAAAATGCCTTTTCCTATGATTAAGCATTTTTTCTTTTTTATTAGAATAACTTTATTATTTTAGTATTTTAAGTCTTTCTTTACAAATAGTACTAAATATTATTTTAATATTATCTACGAGTACTTAATTAATCATCGTATTGTGACCTCATGCGATGTGTTGATCGACATGAGCCTCGAATCGGCAAATTAGCCTCCGAGAGAGTGTGTTGGTTGTTTGACCATTATTAGAATTTAATGTTGGTTTGTAATTACTAGTGTTGGAAATGCAATCTACCAAACACTTTTCCATACGAGTGATGATATCATATAATATACATCACTTAATGCTTGCAATAAGTGTATGTACGATATGGCCGTTCAGAACCTAGTCTACGAGAGTTGTAATGTTCTTTTGACCACAGTTGCCAACATCGAAGTACCATTAATGCGTCATATTCAACTTGGCTAACAAATGACCATCCAACATCTCGAAGGTCAACAATCCGCCCAACTCCCGTACGGTTCTAATTGAATAAAGGAAGTATGTGTGCGTCTCTTTTACTACACTGAACTTTATCGCAGCATGTGTCACCCATTAAAAGCTTACACTCAAATAATGTACTGGGATGAAAGCTACGACGTCACAAGATGACTAATGACTTTTGAATTTATCTAGAATGCACATACCCTATCCAGGTTACAATCAGCATCATCCTTCAGTGTCGTAATTTTATTTTCAGTTAGTATATATATATATATATATATATATATATATATATATATATATATATATATATATATATATATATAAATAAAATTCGGACCGCTACTCACGTTTCACGTAGCCTGAAACTCGAGTAGATTTCTAAACTTTGTCTCATTCTGAGTCTTGAGACTGGAAAACATATTTGATCTGTCTTGGTAGCTTAGATATAGAACAGTGTATATTACTGTTTAAGTAGGTGCCTGTATTTTATATATTCTTCTTAGTTAGTTTCCTTTTCCAGCTATCTTTTATTTTTCTTTTATTGCTTGTTGGTCTGTTTTATTAGTTTTCTTTGGCCACCTGACAGGCTTTGTGTTGGCTTTACCGATATTTGAGGTTTTGTATATATGTATCAACTATTAAACATTCAACTGAAATGCAATACAGTAGAACGTAGGCTGACGTTGACTTTTCTTAATACAGTGTCCAATATCCTTGAAATAGAAACGCCTACAGTCAAATAACGCAGAAAACACCGTTCGATCACCGAGGTTAAGCAGCGTCGCTCCCGGTCAGTGCTTAGATCGGGGACCACTTGGGAACACTGGGTACTGTAAGCAACATTCTACTATGTTTTGGCTTTAAACAACCCATAAAGGGTTAATAAGCCGTCCTATTCTGATAGCCTTATTACCGTGAAACCATTAATAAATCATGTGCTTGGTAGTTTTTTTTAGAAAAGACGTAATATACACACTATAGACACACACACACAAACATTTTATACACATATATATATATATATATATATATATATATATATATATATATATATATATATTTCTGAGATGAGGTGTTGTAATTATTTACATTATGTACATTGTTCGGACTGTTGTCCTCATCTTTCGAAATTCCAATCACCTGAAGAAGGCCAGAATGTACAATGGCTGAAACGTCGTGAATATGGCAATAAAGATAAGGACAACAGTCCGAACAATGTAAATGATGTTAATATATACATAGACTGACGATTGCATTTAGCATGAAACAGACTGTCGCATCTGGGTGTTTATTTCAATGTTCACTTTTATATTTACATACGCATTATCCCTGATATTGAGCACCTAAACCAATACGTAAAAGATACTTTAAAACTATATTTTACCTCATATATATATACAGACACACTTGTCCATGCATGTGTATGGGTGTGCGTTACTTGTGTAGATGTATCAGTAATTATAGCTGTACATAGAAAATCATGCACATATATAATATATTTATACACATAAATCAGCAACTACATATACTCGAATGGATTACATACACATACTAAGAAAGTATGACCAAACACATACAGAGAGAGACATATCTAGGCGCATGCATACACGCAATCATGCTAAATGTTTTACGCACAAGTTCAACAGAGCCACAACCTCTAAACACATGCAACGTCTCTCTATAGACATGACACAATGTAATGATTCATATTTTTACGAAAAGCAATTGCACCGAAGAAAGGAGAGAAAAAAAGAAAGTGGAATATGAAGATAATTTGTTATGGTCGATAAGACCGGTGTGAAAAATTATTTTTTTCGGCATCTCATTATAATAACTTGATCTTTAAACCCAGACACGCGAATATTTATTCTTCGAAAAAAATCAAGGACATCATTATTAAAAAAAACAAAACGACTAAAAGAATTGTATTTCTATGCAGGTTCCATTTAGACGGGATTTACGGCCTTCTATTTTGAGTATTGTATGTTGGTTTTTGTATGCCTTCGATAATAAATTTAGATAGATAGATAGATAGATAGATAGATAGATAGATAGATAGATAGATAGATAGATAGATCAAATTGATGATATACATTAAATTCGACAAAATTATTAAATAAGGAACAAATAGAAAAATCATTCGGAACATGATTCGCTATTTATTTAGCTTTATCAGAAATTTTGGAATATTTCGATTTTTTAACATCTACGTTGTTTTGATTTCATTGGTTGTATAGATATCACGTGTTTAATTGATGGTGTTATGCTTCATTTATAACCTAAGGACAAAGGGGAGGATCATTAAACGTTAAGGGCAGAGTGAAAAAGAGAGGAACTTAGGTGACAAGCGGATGGCAGAACATAGTCTAGAAAAAATAGTATCGGGGCAAACAATTGTTTAGAACTACAAAAGACAGTAATGAGTTGAAAGTCTGGATTAAACTAGACAGAATGATTAAATAAAGAACAAGTAGAAAAACATTTTATAAATTTAATGTTTTGTTATTTATTTAGCTTCATCGGAAATTTCCGAAATAGAATAATGTGGATATGTTTCAAGTTTTAAATTCTATGTTGTTTTGTTTTCATTAGTTGGGTAAATGTCACGTGTTCATTTTATGGCGTTAATATTTATGCGTGTTCTAATCTTGTTGTGTGGGCGTAGATAGATAGATGAAGAGAGAGAGAGCACTATATCATAATTCTAGATAAAATATCCGCACAAACCCAATCACCTCAATTTTCTCCATCCATGGCAATATTTGTTTGATTTTAATGGCCTATTTTATAGATGCACTCTTCTTTTATTTAAAGACATTTTTGATATGTTTAACGTTCATTTTATAGATACAAGTATTTAAGCAAATGCTCCGTTTATAATAAACAGTATTAAATAACATTTACCGGCCTGAATGTCCGAGAAATTTTCATAGAAAATTTTCGTTCTCCAATCTAACCTGTATCCTATACGGAACCGTCATTTCGCGTGACGTGCCTTAACCGTTCGGCCACAGAGAAGCGTCCGGTTAGCAAGGTCGATTTTACTATCTTTAAACTTAAATCTTCCATGAATCTCTTCTATTAATATCTGCTAACCGGACGCTTCTCTCTGGCCGAACGGTTAAGGCACGTCACGCGAAATGACGGTTCCGTATAGGATACAGGTTCGATTCCTGTCGGAGAACAAAAATTTTCTATGAAAATTTCTCGGACATTCAGGCCGGTAAGTGTTATTTAATACTGTTTATTATAAACAGAGCATTTGCTTAAATACTTGTATCTATAAAAAGAACGTTAAACATTTCATAAATGTCTTTAAATAAATTCTCGGACTCTGTCCAATTCAAAATGTCCTCTTCTTTTACTATTTCGTATTATAAATCGTTGACGTCATCAATCTTTGTGTATCGTTATTCATGAAGAATAAAAACTAGTTCCAAAAAGCCGTTCTCTGAGACTGCCTCAACTCATTGTACTTAAAGAACGCCAGGAGTAATTTCTGAAGTTTGAGTTGTCCCAAAGACAAGTAATGTGGGTCAGGGTGAATTTATTTTTATTTTTTTTATTTTTTTTTGTTTCTGCTCGAGGATCCCTACTCTAATTTCAACCTCGTGGGGAGATGAATAAAAAATCCTTACTCGGTTTGCTTTCGCTTCTTTATATAGACGTAAAAATACATCAGCAGAATTAAGTCATAAACAAATTATCAATTGAAGCTATTAGCCTCTTGAGAGTAAACCAATAATTAAAAATAAATAAATTTTAAAAACCACTTACAACGAAAAATTTGAGATGAATGCTTTATTTGGTAGAATCACGTTGAAGACAGCTTCTGTCGAGTAATTCTTGTTGTTAACCATCCGACTGACCACTTGCGTCGTGGCGAACCTCATTCGTACTTCAGATTTGATGTGCAAATATGTAATCTCGGGAACATCCTTGCTTGGCTGCTAAAAAAAGCGGCGAAAATATAGTAAATATAGGCAAGCACAAAAAATTATCGGGAAGAGATTTGAAGAACGCGCTGAAAGCGAAGTTCGAATTTCAGTCGGTGGGAAACGTTCAATAAGCTTACGCGACCTTGGCAAAATGAATGTGACAACTTTTCGGCTATCAGCAAAAATCCACGCACCTTAGAGCACAGTTAACTAAGCATTGTCAGAGATAGTCCCCGAAAACACTGCAAACACAGCTTCCGGTGGCAGATGAATATTCTCAAGACACTACTGAATCCATCCACTTCTGCAGATCTATCTCTACATCTTGTATTATACTGAATAATATATATTTAATACATCCTATAATCTGACGTCCAATCATTAAACTTTCCTTTAATCCGACGTTAATTTGCTCGAAAAGTTTTATTCGCGTTTATTACAATCATGATATTTAAAAGACATGCTAGGTGTATAATAAGTGAATCAGAAGTGTTTCATTGATTTGTCATTGTGCAAATAATCTTCTGACCCTTGTGAACTATGACATTTAATTTGATGACAAATAAAATATAATTTGATCTACGGAACCCTGAAAATTAAACCACATAAATTGAAGCTGTAATAATGCCTCGTATATATATATATGGTTTGAGGCGTGTGTTTGTAAACAAGTGACTATTTAAGCTAATATTGCACGACTCTTCGGCAGAATTGAGTCACTGTCAGTCACTGTGTGTTTATCTAAATCTAAAAATAAACACGCTAAAATCCACCTTCATTCTTGCCGTGCGCTGACGGCTTAGTGGGAGAAGTTCCGACTGACGCAAATTCAGTCGGGTTTCGATCCTAGCTAGAGGCAACTGGACGTCTAGACACACTGATGAGCTGCGAAACAGTCTGTCTATGGATGACAAAAATATATATATATGTGTGTGTGTGTGTATGTGTATTCATATTATTACTGCCACACCAGGATAAGATAACCTTTAAAACAGGAATCATAATTTATTATTTGAAAAGATACAAAAGTATCACAACGATTAAAATTTAGACGCCTTTCGGCCGACACACCTTCAGAAAAAAATATTGTCGACAAATAAGGCAGAGTAGCTGAGAAGAAAAATTATTTTTTAAAAACTGAGTTTAAAATAATACCAAAACAAGGGGAGGGGACAACGAAAAAAACATTTTTTTTTCCTAGTTTGGCGTTAAATTAGCAACAGATGCCCCCGAAAAGTGCTAACTTATGTTTTAATTCTCTCTGTCTACAGGGGGTCGGATGTTATATATTAATAACAAAGGACTTCAAGAAGTCGAGGTGGAGTCTAGCTATCTACAGTAGTCTAACATATACAGGATACTTCGAGGGACCAAATACCTTAACTCCATTGAACTTAACAATTTCACGTTCAATGGTATTTGTGATTCGGAGTAGCCATATATGTAAATAAAAGTGATTTTCATAGTTACAGTGCATTTCATCCCTTGTTTAATTGTAATATACGAAAAATATTCGTGAATATGAAATAATTATGATAAAAATAAGCAGACATAATGTTTGTAATTTATTCAATCAGACATATATATATATTATGTTACCTGTGACAGTTCCATCTTGGATCACTAACATCGGACATGACATCTAAATGGAATGATTATCTATATTTTTTTAAGCTTATCACCCCAAGCAAGGCTGGAAGCCCTAGCACGCAAGGAGTTACAGAAGGTTTGGGGGAAGAGCAGATAGGAGTGGTAAAGGAGAGGATGTGGATAAAGATAGTGGATCGATCAAGGCAAGGGGGTTACAGAAGAATATATGTATCATTGTGTATGTTTATGTGATGCTCTTTATATTTTGTGATCATTTAATTTTGGTTAGCAAACTTTATTCATATGTTGATATATGTGTATGTGGGTATGTAGGTAAAAGTTTTCTTAAATAATTTTCTGACATTTATATACCTAGGTATATATGTAAACTTAGGAGATAGATACGCGTTCATCACTCCGTGGGTTTTTAAGATTGATAACATTTTCTTCCTCAGTGTTCTTTAAGTACAATTTAATTTAGTTCCACCCATCTATTTTTATATGTTAAATGTATATATGGATGGATGTAGGTTTTTTTTTTTTTAATTTTAATTTTTAGAAAATTTTTTACCTTTTAATTTATATATACATATATATATATATGTGTGTGTGTGTGTGTGTGTGTGTGTGTGTATATGTGTATATATATGCATGTGTATGTGTGTGTATGTTTAGGTATGTGTATATACATATATATGGGTATATTGGTGTATATATGTGTGTGTGTATATGTAAGTATATTTGTATGTATGTGTATATGTATAATTAGATAGTTAGATACGTTGTATATTTGTTTAGATGAGAGTGCGTATGTAAATGTATGGAGGTGTGTAAAGTTTTATGTATATATGTTTATGTGCACGTATGTGTATGTCCGTATGTATGTGTGTGTGTGGATGTGTATATACGCAGGAGTGGATGTGTATGGATGTATGTATATGTATGTATGTGTGTGTATGTATATATATATATATATGTGTGTGTGTATATATATATATATATATATATATATATATATATATATATGCGTGTGTGTATATTTATATGTGTACACGCGTATATGTATGTAAGTACGTGTAGATATAGATATGTTGTGTATGTGTGTATATACGTATGTGTTTTGGGGCATAGAAATAGTAGGTCCTTGCTAGATTAAATATTCGTTATTTTTTTATATGTTTATATTAAATTTGTAACTCGTAGGTGATATTACTTTTGTCAAGTTTTCTTGATTGTACAACGGCTCTTTTATAAATGTCCTTCCGTTTTAGTTGCCCCCCTCCATATTTCCCATTGATTTTTCTTTTCTTTTCATCATCTCTCTCTCTCTTTCTCTCTCTCTCTCTCTCTCTCACACACACACACACACACACACACACACACACACACACACACACACATATCTTCTGATTTTTAAGTTTAGATTATTGTGCGTAATGCCACCACAAATGTATAAATCCATTTCCTGTGTCAGTTTTTAAATTAATTTAGGTCAGCAATTCGGGAATGAAATATGCATCGGAAAATTAATTCAAATTTATCAGTATCTCACTCATTTAAACTGTCTTCTAAATTCTCTTTAGAATTTATCTCTATTAAATTTTAATCCCCACATTCACTTTCAAGCCTTCCTGTTCTTCTCTCGTCTGTTACCCCTCTCTATAACTTTCTTTTACCTCTCACATTCGTCCCCCACTCTCATACATACACTCTCGCTAAATTTTATCTTTTTATTCCCGGAGCTATTTTTCTGATTTCTTTTTGAATTTGTAGGTCTGATGAATTGGATCGTATTTACGATTCCAATGTAATAAATTATAACCTTGAAATATTAGTGTTTAAGCCTTTTTATTATTATTATTATATATATATATATATATATATATATATATATCAAACAATAGGAATTAAAATTACATTAGGTTAATGATCATTTTCACATTGTAAATTGAAAAAGATTTACAAGGATTTTTCAATACAGTCAATGGATGATAAATTATTGAAAAAAAAAGATTTTTTTCCAATACTTTATTATCTATTGACTGGTCTGAAAAATCCTTGTATATTTTATTTCAATTTATAAGATGAAAATGATCATTAACCTAATGCAATCTTAATTCCTATTGTATGAAATATGTTGGTCTGTTTAATTAAAACATTGAGCTCTATGTGTGAATCAGTTTTAATATTTAATATTATATATTGTATTAATAGCATTCACTTGGATTATATACCAACAGATTATTACCTATATATATATATATATATATATATATATATATATATATATATATATATATATATATTGTATGTGTGTATACAACGCTGAGAAAATAATAAACGTAATCCACAAAATTAAAACCAGTTTAGCTAGCAAGCCGTAAAGATTCGACCTTCACACTTGTAAAGCTAATTATATTTTCATTAATTTTCATTTTTATTTGTTTCTTGACTTTCATTCAAATGTTATTCCCAAGAAAATACAAAACGGAATAATTATTTCTGAAAATCATGTTCGAATGCATTCATATTATTTCGATAAATGTGTTTCTTTTTAGACACGGAATTATGTTCAGAAAAACACAGAGCAACAATCATAAGGAATGAACTGGCTATGGGAGTAACGGCGTGTGCCAGGCTAATTGCTCACCATCACTCTTGCGACAGATACCCTTTTCAATATACACTGAGCTGAATTCGTCACAAAGCCACAACAACGAGATAATGCCTAACACATTACAACTGCAAATAGTCAATGAAATCTGTTGGTTAAAAATTACTCTACAGTAGCTAAACTAAATTATATTTAACGTAGACTGGCTTTTAGAGAGGCGCGGACATTGTGGAGATCCAACTCTTAACTCTAGTATTGATCTGGCAGGTTAATTGCTAACTAATTACTTAAAGGCAAGCACCTGCCTTGTTTTAAAGCGGGGGTGCTTGCATGCATGTAGGTGTGTATCTGTGTGCTTGCAAAAGAGAAAAATGGCAAATGTGACAAAAAACGCATTGTTTTAATTAATGACAGAGTTCCCTTATTTAATTAGAATTTTCAAGCTACAAACGAATACAAATAATCCTACACTGTACAATTTCGGGATATATTAAATATATCGTTACCATTGCAATTTTGATATTTATACAAATACTGATGCATAATGTTTTTCGGAGAAATCAGTTTCTTTTACGTGTACTGTTAACACAACGTTTCGGTCAATACATTCCCTAGCTCTCCTTACATGTATATTCCGTGAAAAACGGGAAACCGCTGACATCGAAGGTGAACCCAAATAACATGCAAAGTGAAAGCTGGTGCGACTCAATCCATCAATCAACACAGTGTACATTGCATTCTATGATCTTCTGAAATCGTCAACCAACAACATCACTGTGGAGGACTGGCTCCGTGTCACCTGATCACAGTTCGTCCTGAGTATGACGATAAACTACATCCGACAGCAAGGCCTCCTATTAGAAGGTTTTGCTCGTGTTCCAAGGTCCACTCTGACCCGGATTGATAGCACCCGTTAGGTTCCCAGTTATGGGCAAATAGTTAACACTCAAACTAGGTTCAAAACACTATGAAAGTGTAAAAATTGGTTTAAATATCAGAAATACATTTTTTGAAGAAAAATAATTAGCAGCAATAAATTATTACCAGCAGCACATTTTTGAAAATATTACCAGCAATATATTTTTGAAAAAAAATACTACCAGCAATAAAAATCTTGTCGGCGTTAAATAACCTACTGAGGTTGATGTGCCGTAAAACAAAATAAAACAAACCAAACTAAAGTGATCACAGGTTTCACTTTCCTTTTAGGCAGAGGGACGAATCCACGCATGTAAAAAAAAAACGTCTGAGGCTATGGATGCAGTCTATCAGCAAGATATTGTACAAGGTGACAGTGGGTATTAGTGATGCGAAGTGTGTGTTTTTTTGGAAGCACCACGAGTGAAACTGGAATATGCTTTGACGAGTATCACACACATGCAGATTTTAGTGTACAGTATTTGGATCCGGAGGTTGTGATGTTTTTTCCATCAACATAAGAAAACTACCCATTGTGTGTGGGTGACATGAATCAAGAACGCTTAC
The DNA here is from genome assembly GCA_964036315.1 of Acanthosepion esculentum. NCBI lineage: Eukaryota > Metazoa > Mollusca > Cephalopoda > Sepiida > Sepiidae > Acanthosepion > Acanthosepion esculentum. The sequence continues at coordinate 50,568,300 of OZ038493.1, read as the reverse complement.
TCTATTGCCCCCCTCCCGCTATTTAAACCCAAAAGAGCATCTATGGAACATGTTTCAGCCCGCACTAAATTCTTTACAGTCACACCCATTGAACATTAACAGTCCTGGATCGTGCCTGAATAGATTTTTTTAATCGTGTTCGCCTCAAGCAAGGCAGTAAAGCCACTGAGGCACAAGGGTTCACTTGGTGTGGAATAATTAGAAAACAGAAACATCACTAAGGAGCTAGAACAAAATAGTAGTAATCTGGAGGACAGTAGATGGGTAGACATTGCCTTTAACTTTTTACAGGTTAAAGTTGACTGAAAAGCATGGAGCCAGAAGGGAGTTCCACAAGTGAGAAGTGCAAGAAAAGAAACTGTTAGTATAGAATTTATGGCTACATTGAGCCAACTCAACTGTAAATTGGTGAGACCTCGTGGCCAGTCTAGTACTGTGCTTAAATTCGAAGAGTCTAGGCACCATAGCAAAGAGCTCATCCGAACAATTACAATGAAAGTATTTATAGAAAAGGCAAAGGGGGCAATCTTACGGGGGTGGGAAAGTGACTGAAGCCGAGACGCCATATTTTGGGCCAATAATAATTCTTCTTTGGACTTTATTAAAGAGCTCCAGATATATAGAAAGAGCATCAGACAATATGCGGCAGCAATATTATAAGCATGGACGAATACTATATATATATATATATATATATATATATATATATATATGTGTGTGTGTGTGTGTGTGTACATATATATATATATATATATATATATATATATATATATATATATATATATATATATATATAAGATAGATTCTAGAGATATATCCACGCAATGACTCTTGTATACCACGTCGAGTATCTGCTTTTCTTTAGCAAAATAGAGTGGCTACAAATTATTAGCTGGTTGTCTTTATATATATATTTTTTTGTTTTGTTTTTGGGAAATTCCGTTCACAATACTGTTGAAAAACCCCAAAATACCGGGAAAAGTGATTTAACAACACTATTACCGATTTAACTATGAAAGATTTTTGCCGGCAGCCATTATGCTATAGTCGTTATTTCTTCGTTCGTTTCTACGCCTCTATTTTTTTGATACTGGCAATACAATATGTAATATTCTTCAAATGTATTAAATGGAGCACCATCATCTTTTTTTATTTTATTTCTCTTCTTATTGCAACTCTGGTATCGTTATTCTACGACTATTAAATGAGTAAACTAGAGCGGAAATAAGGATGAAGTTTCCGATGACAAAAAGAGATGTCGACGTCGTTACGATCGTAGAAATAATGCCCTATGCCACCATGATTTATATGAATGACTCCTTCCAGTAATTCCTTCGTAGTCAGTCCGATAGTGTTCTCACGAGGATTTTTATTTTTTATTTAAGATTCACGCTGCCTTTTTAGTCAAAAATGAACTCAGGAGCTGGCCAATTGTTTTCTAAATGCAATAAGTTTAATTTTCGGGACATTTAGGAAAGCTTTTTTTTTAAAACTTTCTTTAAAATTTTTTCTTGAATCTGATTTTAAAAAGTGTGTGTAAAAAATAAACTTTGCCAAAGAAAATATTTTAGTGAGAAACAAAAAATTATTAAAATAAATCCACTTTCGGGTGGTAGATTTCAAAGCATGGTACAATGCTCAAATTAACAATACAATCTTTACACATCTTTGTGTGAATTTTACACATAGATGTGTAAACATAACACACATATATGATACATCCCTTTGTTTTTCTTTAGCGGTAAAAACGTGTCATCGAAGTGAAGATTAACCGCGTTATTTTTTCTTTTGAAGGCGTAAAGTTTGAAAGTGTGCACGGTGGATTAATGGATAGCGACTGAGGAATCGGAGAGCCGAGTTCGAATCGCAGTCGAATCCATTGTGATAATACCTTTGGAAAGGTATGAATCCCCTTCTTCTCCCACAGCTCATAGAAAATCGTGTTAAAAACCGGTGGCACAATGGTTATCAACACTGAAAGTAAAATAGGCGTGTTGAGTTCAAGCTCTGTTCCAGTCCACTGAATTTGTTTTTTTATCCCTCGTGCCGTTAGAAAAGCATCAATCTATTTCTTCTTCCCTCCCCACGGGCTATGGGTTAAATAGAGGATAGATGTCACAAATTTTGGTACACTCGAATCTCGTTCGAATCTTGTTATTTAGTCATGAATTCCCGCAATACCAAAGAATGGATAAATTAAAACTTTGTAAAAAATAGCTACAACGGATGAAGTACAAACGAAATACCAAATGTGTGTAAACTTCGAATTAAATCAAATCGAGATGAATGGCCTTGGTTATTGTAATATTTCAAATAAGGAATTATTATATACCAATCTGCTCGAGCAAATGTGTATTGGTTGTTATTGTCTCGGGGTTTCAGCTTTTTGCCCCCTAGGGTTCTTCAGTTGACTATCACAGGTGATAACCTGCGAGGAATACAATACATGAGGGAAGATTGTTCTATCAGTTTTAGAGATTATCTCATAACAGATAATCCGTCTGCAGGACGTCGATTATCTCTTCTATGAGTAACTGATATTTTTCTTTTTGCACTACCAGACCAAGGAATAAACATCGGGACTAGCAAATAATTTGATTCAATTAACGCGTTTACCTACTAGACCATGTTCACAGGAAAGAGCCTTAATGATTGATATTTGAAATCTTAAATCTAATGTCTCTTGCCTGCCTCTTTACCTAAACCCGGGCACATTACTTTTACACTTGCTGTAGTAACTGTACAGATATTATCGCCAACGTCCTGAAGAGACAGGGTGCATAGAAGCAATAACTTTGCATCAGCTGTAACGTTGGGATGGTAACAACCCAGATTGACATTTGGAATTAAAATTTATTCGAAAGAAAGAAAATCGATTAAATATTAAATGAACAAATAGCTTAAAGCTATTTAAGAAGTTTAATTTAAGGCTAAAGAGGAGGACTTCGTATAATAATCCATTACCATAACAAATCAATCTGAGTGAGGACCTTCCTTAATATGATATTAAAGGAAGCTCCGATATATATAATAGTTATCTGCTAAGTTTAGTATAATACGACACAAGGCCAATGGTATAGAGCACCTATCCCGTCTACAAGACTAGTCTATAAAACTTTTGTTCTCTAGTGAGCTGTCAAAATGGCTACTCTTTAAAACTATCCTGTTATCTCTCATTTTTAACTAAATTCTTGTTTTGGTGAGGGGGTAGTTCTTGCAATGATATAAATGTGGAAACCATTTCCTTTTTGTCGCTTAGTCATTTTTTTTTTTTTGTCTATTGACATTTTTAACGACTAATTCGAACATCGTTTCTCCAGATATGTAACTTGATGCTGACATTCAAAAACAGAGTTGTCTCCGATCGACCTTCTTTGGAATGTCTGGGGCAGACGACACAAAAACCAACAACTGTAAAAAGTGGACCAAAATAACGATGAACAAACTGCCTGACTCGCTACAAAATTAACATTAGAGAGGATGTTTGAAATGTAAAAATTATTAAGCGGAAGCTTGTCTATAGCCTTAACTGCTTCTTTCATCTCCCGAAATACTCATACCCTCTCATACTTTCATTCTCTCTCTCATACTCTATTTCTTTCTCATATTCACTTTCTCTCTCACATTCACTTTCTTTCTCACGCTCACTTTCTCTCTCTTACTCTCTCTCTCACACACACACTCTCTCTCTCCCTCTCTCTCTCTCTCTCTCTCTACATATCTATATATATGTGCACGCGCGTGTGTGTGTGTGTGTATGTCCTTCAGACATCCATGGTATAAAGTTTTCCTTCACACCTCCCAAAAGCACAGTACCTACAATTGCAAGCTTACTGGGCAATAATACGTTAATAATTATTCCAAAATGGAACGTTCTTCCCAATGCCATGCATTGAAAATGAATAGTTTCAATCATTCTTAAAACTGAGTCCGACCACAACGAATATTTGGCCACTGAAAGAAGCTTCGAAACCAGATAAAAGTCAGATGCTGACAGTAACCTACCGCTACTTCCTCCATTTTGATTTGTGCTTTACTCAGCTAAGTAAAGAGGAATGTGTTTTATTAATAAAGAATATTGGAATTTCTGAAGTTCTTTAAAGTATCGACAATGGCTTCGAATCATTAAGCTGTTGTTAAGAACTGTAAATTATGATTTCTTTCTGTTATTTCCAAACGATTGTCCCTTGTTCTGTATTCTAAAATTGCAAAGATGAAACATGAAATTCATCTTAACAACTGCTTCATATCAGAGTCAGAAGTATATAAGTAGGTAAGTTGGACTTGACTACTTCATTTTGATGTGTTCAATGCTGCATTTATGGGCAAGAACTATCCGCGTGAATTTTATAAAGACCAAATTGTAAAGACTGAAAGACTACGTCAAAGCATTTCTCAAACATCGCAGCTTTTGAGGTGTTCACGCTGAGGCAATGTTCAAAGAAGAGAAAGACCACGACAACTCATTGGGCGACTAAGGCCTATCAAGCCGAGAAGTCAACAGAAATACTTCTACTAAGTTCGAACCAAAGGAAAGGCTTCCGCGGTATATAGAGGATTAACATTATATATATATATATATATATATATATATATATATATATATATATATATTTATATATATATATCAAATATGTGGTGCAGTTCAATTTATATTACAATGAATCATTCATACAAAAAGTAAATTAGTAAAGTTAATGATATAAAATCGCTAAATCCCTTCGCTAACAAAATTTTAAAAGATGCATTAGCCTACTAATTATCCAATTAATGTTATAATCCTTGCTTTTAAAAATTATAAGCTGTATAAGGTCTTTCTTAAATACGCGAGTACTTTTGACTGTACATTCAGTCATCTTCAGGCATGGAAATTATTTTGTTTTTGGTAAAATTCAGGTAGCATTCGAGACGAAATAATATAATGCAAATCGAAATATGTTTTTTTAAAATGTGCTATTGATAAATTTTCAAAAAAAATCCAACCTTAGCGTTGCGACTGCACGCTCCACAAGTTTGTATCCGTTATCAATAACATATTTTTTTTAAAAAAAAGCATATTTCGATTCGCATTATATTTTATCATCTCGGATGCTACCTGAATTTTACAAATAAAAATATTTCCATGCTTGAAGATGACTGAATGTACAGTCGAAAGTACTCGCGTATTTAAGAAAGACCTTATACAGCTTATAATTTTTTTAAAACAAGGATAACATCGAGTGATTAGCGAAGGGATTTCGCCATTTTATATCATTAACTTTACTAATTTACTTTTTGTATGAATGATTCATTGTAATATATATATATATATATATATATATATATATATATATATATATATATATATATATATATATATATATGAATGTAATTTCAGAATATATATGGTTATGGGGAACTATCTGAAAAACCGTAGGAGGAATTCGATAATAAATAAACAGGCAGACAGAGGCTACAACTTTATATAAATACAGATACACATTTGCTCGAAACAGTATGTATATGTTTCTTCTTTATGCGCTGTGTCCGACGTAGACTATCATGGCTCTCCACAACTTCCTGTTCTTTGTATCTCTTAATAATTTTTGTCTTTTTTACCTCTCTTAAATTTTGCTCTGACATCCATTTACATAATTACAGCTCACTAAGTATGTTATGCGTTGTTTTCCTCTGTTCTTCTTGATCTCTATCTGTCCTGTGAGTATCAGATTTTTCAAGCACTCCTTCCTCATTATGTTCCCCAGACACCTCAACTGTCATTTCTGGATGTTAAATATTAGTTTCCTTCTTGTTTCCAAAACTTAAGTCCACAAGTGGGAGACACTCAGTGAGTATTTATGTGTTTTGATTTGCATATTTGTGGTTAAGCAATTAATTTTTATGTCGTAAAAATCACGAAGAATTTAAAATAATTTTTCGCTAATGTTTTCTTATGATTTAAGATCTTTACGTTTACAAAAATATATCAAGCCATAGAACCATAAACGTGACCCCATTTGTCCCTGGATATTTGTGGTAAATTTGGATATTTTAGAATTGTCTGTATGACGAAACAGATCAACAGTGAAAACCGGCAAATGGACAATACAAAGTTGGTCATATGATCAACATTATTCTACGTCCATTTTGGCCGTGGAATTCTTTTCTGGGATTAGATGCCGAGATGTAGCATCGGTCAACCAGTACAATATGTTTAACAGTTTAATATATATATATATATATATATATATATATATATGTGTGTGTGTGTGTGTGTGTGTGTGTGTGTGTGTGTGTGTGTGTGTGTGTTTGTGTGTGTATATATATATATATTGGATTTTAAAACTTCTTTCTAACATTTAACACAATGTGTATTTTGATCAGTTGCTCTTTTAAAGTTTTCAAAAGAAATCCCAAAACGAATGACTTGTAAGCGTTGAGGTGAAATATTTCGTAAATTGAGACGAAATCTAGTTACAATTTTACCACATTAAGAGATGGGATAATAAGCAAAAGTTTATTGACGCTAAAATGGAAGCGTTTCACATAGTCACACTTCCTAAACAACTCCTGGCCCACATTCTCTGATACACACCAGAATTCTCAGACATTTTCAGACACCTCCCGCCTCGCCATCTGCCAACTTAAAACCAAGCAAAGTGAAACTGGTAAAAATGAGTTGACTGCGAAAATTAAATCAATAATTCGAATAGAAGACAATAAAATTTCAAAGAACGTCTTCTAAGAAAAGAAAACAATTGCTAATCTTCAATCCCGTAAGATGACGTAGCCATAAAAAATAGACAAAATCCGAATCATTCTAAGTATAACCAACCAAGGGACCAGAAAGGATGTTTTCTTTCACATACATTCTTCGGAGAGTGTTGTAAAACCGTTTTTCAATGAGAGAGTTCTTAAAGAGAGTCCGACAGCAAGGAGATCGGGAGATTGAAAGTTTTGAGGAGCATGGAATCAGCTCTTAATAACTGCTGTTCCCAGGCCCACCCTGATCCGAATGTTAGCACCTGTTAGGGTCACAGCTATCGGTAAATAGGGAACCCAAACAAACAAAAAATACTATGAAAATATAAAAATACATTTTTATGGTAAAAAAAAAACAACGCATATTTATAGTAAAATTATCAGCAAAAAATATTTATTGTAAAATTAGCATCAAAAAATATTTATTGTAAAATTAGCATCAAAAAATATTTATTGTAAAATTAGCATCAAAAAATATTTATTGTAAAATTAGCAGCAAAAAATATTTATTGTAAAATTAGCAGCAAAACATATTTATTGTAAAATTAGCAGCAAAAAATATTTATTGTAAAATTAGCAGCAAAACGTATTTATTGTAAAATTAGCAGCAAAAAATATTTATTGTAAAATTAGCAGCAAAAAATATTTATTGTAAAATTAGCAGCAATATATTTTATAGCAAAATGACCAACAATACATTTTATCTGAAGTTGAAGATATGCAACTGCGTTCAAAATATTTAGATTTTGGCATTAAATAATCCATATAGATGTTGATATGACGCTAAAAACAAACCAAAATTCAAGAGAGAGTTTTAAAGTCTTCAGGATTTTAATGGTTTTATTCATTTATCGCACACGGTCTCCGATATTTACTAAGCTTACTTTAGTCTGACAAAAAGCCACCATAGTAGGTCCCCCATGAGGATAGAATTCTATCATTTTATATTTTTACAATAGAACATGGCAGTTTTCCAGGTAACAAGACTGACCATCGTTAGCATCGGGATGCGGCTTGTATAAAAAGTCTTTAATGGAATATTGTTGCTATATCTGGGTTGATGCTGCCCAGTCTTCACTGTCCAGTCTTCACTGAGTTCAAAAGCGATTGAGCGGCCGTACGAGTGATGAATTATTACCCACCCTGCAACCACTTTCCCACAGACTAAACATTGCTGGCCTCTCACTATTCTATCGCTAGTGATGTGGCAAATGTTCAAACGAACTACATTCCTTAGTTCCACCAGTTCAGACCTTCACAGATAGGAACCGTCATGACACGTCAAATCATCCTCATTCCCTTCGTATTCCTTTGCTAAAGTGGAATTTCCACTCGGACAGCTCCTTCCCTAGACCTATCAGTCTGTGGAACAGACTCCCGTGAGGATGCTTCCCTGACAACTACAATCTTGGGCCTCTTATATGGTGAACTATATTAAAAGATATTCGTATTTTTAGTCTATATCAGTGATTTTCAACTGCCGTGCCGCGGCACACTAGTTTGCCGCAAGATTCTCTTAATTTTGCCGCGAATTATTCTCCCTGCATACATATAGTGATTTTCCAAGCGTAGCTTAGATATGGCACACGGCTGAAAGTAGAGGGCACCCAGTGAGGATCGAACTCACTTCTCAGTCGTAATTGTTCTAGCGACACAAGCTTGCTAACCATTACGGTATTTACTCGTTCCCACCACGAGGACGAGATGTGACACAAGGTCTTTTTAAAGTGGGGACCCGAGCGCGTACACCTGGGCAAGGGACAAAAATTGCCCACAGTCACCGCAATCGTCGGTTGCGCTGGCCTCGGTGCGAGCACCGATCACTCATTCTGGTGCAATGGGGAGGGGGCGCGGCCTCGGGCAGCTGTTCCCCAGGGCTAGGCACCTCTCAGTATAATTTTACCAGTTGCTCCTCTGTCCTTTAACAGAGAAGCCCTCGAGCGCACTCTGCCCAAAGACAGAGACGCAACTGAGAGACGATAAGTCTGCGTCATAAACTCCTCCAAGTAGGAATTTTTACGCAAGTGATTTCTAAGCGTAGCTCAGATGTGACACAAGGCCGAAAGTATGGGACACCCAATGAGGATTGAACTCCCTACTCAGTCGTAATTGTTATAGCGAGACAAGCTTGCTAACCATTACACCGCCTTGTTTGTGTGGAAGTAGCAACGGTACAGCGTTACTATTTGAATAAATGAATAAGTATTACACTTTTTTCAAATAATTCTTTTCTCTATTCTTCGATTATGTTATTTTAAATACTTTGTTTTAATATTAGTTTTTTTTTAAATACCCTTTAAAAATTTTACAAAGTGTGCCGTGATATTTTCATTTGCCCCTAGGTGTGCCGTTGCTTAAAAAAGGTTGGTCTATATATTAGATAATTGTGTGCTCAACATCTCTTTCTTCTCTCCTTTATCCATTGTGGCGGTTGGACACTAAAGAAAACTGAACACTGGTAAGGCATTTTCATGTCTCTTTCATCAGAATCATTCCCAACGTGCCCTCAACGGCTACGATTACAGTCCAAGTGGCTAACATCTACGTTACTGTACACAGCTTAACATAAAGACTGAACCAGCGATAAACGCTGAAAAACGCTTTTACTAAAAGACAGTTACTTTTCAAATAAACCTCTCTCTCTCTCTCTCTCTCTCTCTCTCTCTCTCTCTCTCTTGTAAATGAATAGATTTTTTTGTTTTTTTTACGCGAAGTTCCCCTATTGAATACATTCTGAATTGTGTTTCGAGTTCAGCTAAGACCTCGAAATGCTCGGTCAGTTTCTCAAATAAAAAAAAACAGTCCGCAAGAATCAGTCGAAGAACTGTTCATCGTAAATGTGTCATAAAATTTTTTTTTTTCACGATAGTAGATATGTATTTAGCTTCTTAGCTCTACTACTTGTAATACATTTTCTTTCGGTTCGATTCAACTGTCGAGTGAAGCCTTAAAACGTCTCCACATCATTTTTTCATGACGTCTTCAAGGGCAAAGATCAACTGAACCGGTTCATTCCAACTGAGAAAAAACAACATTTTTATCCATTATAATTTAAAATAAGCATTTTTTTTCTTTTACTCTCATTAGGATAAGCTCTTTATTCCTTCAGAACCCAAACCGCAGGTTCCTGAGGGTCAACTCCGAAGAGACTGGAGAATGAACGACAAAGTAAACTACATAGGGGCGTGGCATTGGATTTGGGCAAGAAATATTCATTGCCAAACTAATAAAGTTTTCTGTAATTCTTCCTTTCTGCACCAAAAATAGACATTTTAGATATTTCATTTTTGATGGTCAAGTGAGAATTTAAGATGTCACACACACACACACACACACACACATATATATATATATATATATATATATATATATATATATATATATATATATATATATATATACCAACAAACAGAAGTAAGTGATTAACTTATCTGTACCTACTCAGTGTTTTGCAGGTATGGTTGCCACTCGTCAGTGGAGTTCGTGATAATAACATTGAACATGTTTACAGAATTCTGTAAATATTTTTCTATAAGATCGTTAGGAGCAGAGGTTTTTCCACATTCGTCATTCCCACTGGATTTAGCATCTACAGATCTTCATTTGTTTCGATCATTTGAATATTTTATAAAGGTCATTCAGAAACAAAGTTTAAAACAGTCCCTCAATCATTCTCGGAGAAAAACCCAGATTTCTTTAAACATGAAATTGAAAATTTGCTTCTCTTTGGGATACAGTCTTTTGAAAATGAAGGGGATTAAATTTCTACACAAAATATTTAAATAAATTTAACTTAAATTTGTCTTTATATATCTTGTTAAATGCAATTATATTATGTACACTATATATATATATATATATATATATATATATATATATATATATATATATATATATATATATATATATATATATACATACACACACACACACACACACACACACACACACACATATATATATATATATATATATATATATATATACAGTTAGGTGATGTTTGGTAATCCCAAGGAGGATGTAATCCAGAGAGCTTAATGTCAAACCAGAGCGAATATTAATTTAATTAAAAACCAGTCAACCATAAAGGTCCATTGATTATAATTTATTTCCTAAGAATCGAAATTCGGTTCTAATTTCTCTAATCAACATTTTCATACAAATAAATGGGTGACAAATATTCCAAAATAAGGAGAATTCAGTATTTATATATATATATATATATATATATATATATATATATATATATATATATATATATATATATATATATAGTGGACATTGTTGTCAGCAGCCAGAGGTGACAGTCTGTTTCATGCTTATAAGGATGACGATTGCGTTTAAACATGAAACAGACTGTAAACGTTGGTGTTTGACATCAATGTCCACTTTTATATTTACATGCGCTATATCCCTGATATTGAACACTTAAACCCATAAATATAGCACAACTTAAAATTATATTTTACCATACATATATATATATATATATATATATATATATATATATATATCTTCTACGCGCCGTTGGCGAATCTTATATGTGTTGTTCTTGTCCTAAGTATTATCGTTCATTACCAACCTTCGTGTGATTATTCTATTCAGTAACCTTCCCTAGGTTACAACAGTATTAATGTACTGGAGTTTATAATTGCTAACTCGAAGCTTAGCGATATCCTGTAAATTTCATATGCCTTCTTTTATATATATTCAGATTTAATAATTTTTACAGCATAAATGCAAACTTAAAATTTGGTGATGTTCGTTAAGTTTGTTCTTTTTATTGTAAGGAATTCGGTGAGCGCGATAAACGCCAGGTATGTAATCCGAGTTTATCTGTTGAACCGATTTCGTTTAGTCGATGACAGAGACACGTTACTGGAATACAAAACTAAGTAACGTAGACACTTACTAACATGTCTCTTCTTCAGTTCTTCCTAAATGAATAAGTACAATGCGATTAAAACTCATTTGTTAGTTGTTTGTTAAGAACATTATTTTTCTTACGATATTTTATCAGGTGCCTTGCTTGTGACAATTTATAACCCTCGACAGGGGCCTAAAGTCTGATACAATGCATTTGTAAAACCGACCAGACAATCTACTTGAGATTTCATAGTTTCAGATATTTCGACGGCGATTTCTACAGACTGTTCTAAGTTTAGAGATTTCCATCTTCCCTGGGTGGTCTGCTAGTGAGAACTTGTGCTCAGCTAAACTTATATATATATATATATATATATATATATATATATATATATATATAAGAAGTGCTGAAAAGTTCTCGTACTAATAAAAAAAAGAAAGGGATTGACCTAAAAAGCTGATGTTTAGTCATCAGATTTTAGTCAGATTTTCAAAAAGAGATGGTCCGAAAAAAATTTCAAGTTCCTCACATACACACACAAGTACACACACACACACACATATATATATATATATATATATATATATATATATATATATATATACATAGATATTGAGAGAGAGAGAGAGAGAAAGAGGGTAAAGAAGAGAGGGAGAATCAGTGTTAAAAACTAAAATTAAATATTTATTTCTAAGAAAAGAACACTATTACACACACACACACGTATATATATATATATATATATATATATATATATATATATATATATATATATATATATATTACAGCGAGGTTCACTCTTTACACGGGCCGGGAGCCACTCAAAGTAGAGGGTTACGTTTGCATAGTAGTAAAAGATAACTGTTAATCTTAGCTGTGAAAAGGTTAAGATTGTGTTGATCGGAGAAACATCCTATTGGGAGTTGGTTCCTCAGAACAGTGTTTCGCGGGAAGAAGCTGGTCGAGTGAAACTTACTTCTGACCGATGGAATACGGAGGGAAATGTGGGTGGGTTGTGGCATGTAAGTAGCATGGTGTGTTCTTGCCTTGGTGGGACCAGGGACAGTATTTCGTCCGAGCACTTTCCGTGGAAGTAGCGGTAGAGCACCAAGAGGCTTGCCACATCACGCCCGTGGGAGAGGGGTTGAAGGGTGGAGAAAAATGTGTCACCCACAAGGGGTAGGAGACGCTTTTGAACTCTATCAAGTCTGGAGAGTAAGGTCTGGGCAGCACACGCCCAAATATGACAACTACGACCATAACTGAATTTATATACCAAGCACATGACAATAACGGAGAAGCTCGAGCCATAGCTTGAGATATCTCGAAAGCGTTTGATAGGGTCTGACACGATGGCCTTCTTCGTAAGCTTCAGGGGTACGGCATTACAGGACGATGATTTGACTCAATAAAATCATTCCTGTCAAACCGTGAAATGAAGGTCGTCCTAAACGGGTTCTCCTCCAGTTCCTTTCACACAAACGCTGGTATTCCCCAAGACTCTGGTATTCCGCCAGATATATATATATATATATATATATATATATATATATATATATATATATATATATATATATATATATATATATATATATATATATATATATATATATATATTTCTCGGAATGAGAAATCCGAGAGCCGGGTTCGAATTCCAGTCAGGTTCATTACATTCACTACGTATAAATATCCTTGGCAAAAATATGTATTCATCTCCTCACCCAAGTTACGGTTTAAATAGTAGGATTTTATCTGGAAAATATCATTGTTATTCTCAGAAAATATTCAATATTCACTCGCAAAAGTAAAAGTATTCTTACAATCCCAAATATATTTCGTCTCTAAATGATCCACAAAGTGTTGATAAACCGTAAAAATCAAATTAAATTGCAGAATTGCTACATACTAATAACTGGAAATATATATTTAAAGACACACATTTGAAAATCTAATAATAGTCAGAAAATAGGCCGTCATGACGAAAGTACTTTAAATATATTATGCACATGTTTTCCTACACAAAGAAGGATAAATGGAACGAATACATTTTCAGAACAGTGTATATGTGTGCATGTGAGTGAGTGAGTGGCCTAAGAAAAGTTTTTAGCCAGAAGAAATAAACTACATCCAATTTCAAAATTTAATTACGTAATCCCTATTCAACATAAACAAACAGTATTTGGAACTAGAATAGAATACGTCCTCCATTTGTTAGTTTTAGTGCTTGTGTTCGATTTTTCATGGATTTGATCAAGTTATCAACAATCGTCTGATCCATACTTTGCCACTTCTTTAGCAATGTTTCTTTAAGGGTTGCCACTGACGTGATTTTGGTTGCACGCTCTCGAAGTTTTCGGTGAAGGTGCTCCCAAACGTGCTCTATTGGATCCATGTCAGGACTTCGGGCTACCTATCGCAGTAACTTGATTCCTTGCGATTCCTTGCTACTTTGCTCGTATGATATGGCGCTCCATTTTCTTCAAAAAAGGTAGACATTCTTGTCAATCTGGTTTCAAATAGTGGGAGTAGTCCTTTCTCTAATATTTGACAGTATTTTGGACCATTCAACCGCTCGTCAACAAGAATCAGCTCAGATTCCCCTCCAAACCAGACAGCGCTCCACACCATTACTCCAATCCCTGCATGTTTCACGGTTGCCTGCAGACATTCCAAGTGTTCCAAGTCTCATTCTGATTTCTCCAAACATAAACCTGTCTCGAATTCGAATATTGGCAGAATTTACTTTCATCTGATCAAGTTACAGATTGCCAAAATTCATAATCTTTGCTCTCGAATTCTCTCGTACAGTCCATATGGCTGTTCCTGTTAACCTATGAAATCAAGGGCTTCTTTCTTCCAATTCTTCTTTGATAGCCAAGCTCTTTCAGAGTTATTCTCGCTGCATATGGCGACATTTCCATGCTGTTGACGACATCTTTGACGCTCTGACAACGGTTTCTGATGACTTCCCTCTTCAGCGTCCTTTTCGTTCGCTCATACACGATGCTTGGTCCTCCTGAACGTTGTTCCACACGACAATGGCCTTCTTCATTAAATTTCTTGACAATATTATTAACCGTTTGATGATTAACCTGGTAAAGCCTAGCAATTTCTCTATTTGACTTGTCACGCTGATGCTATCCTATTATTTGCCCTCGTTAAAACTCACCAATTTCTTTACTTCTTCGAACTTTCACTGAAAAATATAAGTCAACTATCGTTCATAGATTAGAGTAGCTTGATACTAACACGGTATTGTCTGAAAAAAAGAAGATACGTTATTACACAAGCCAAAATTACTGTAATTAAGGGTGGCTAAAAACTCATCATAGCCCACTGTATGTGTAGTGGTCTACTACTAGCCTTGTGGCCTTAAAATGGACTAAAACTTAGATAGCTTACTGTTGTACTAATTTAAGTTTAGTAAATATCAATGGAAATATTTAGTAAGTATCAACGGATGTGCGTTGTGATGTAATGGATATCGGCTCCGAGTGAGAACTCAGAGAGCCGAGTTCGAATTCCAGTTGAGTTCGTTAGATTCACTTGCGCACAAATACCCTTGGGAAAGGTATGAACCATCTCTTCTCCTCCCAGCTATGGGTTGAATATCAGGATAGACTGAATCCTCTAGCTTTGGTTGGCAACTAGTCTGCTACAGAAAGAAATGGCAATGGAAATAAATCTGCCTCATCAGTCATGTATCGTAAGATACATGATCGCCCAAGCGGGCATCACGTATGACACTTAACTGACTGAAATATCAATGGGACGTGCGTTGTGGTCTATTGGATATCGGCTCAAAATAAGAGAGCCGAGTTCGAATTCCAGTCGAGTTCGTTACTTGGGTTGAATCTATCTTTTCTTCCCGGCAAGAATAAACTGAATAGCTAAATTGCTGAATAGCAGGACAGACTGGATTCTATAAGGTTGGTTGGCAACCAGTCTACTGCAGAAAGAAATGGCAACTTCTGAATCGAAAGAGACATGATGGCCCAGGCGTGTATCAAGTATGGCACTTAACTGACTGGAATATTAAAAGGTGTTATTCATGACGATGTTAACGAATTTGAAACCAATTCTTTCTGTTAAGTGGAAGTTAATCTTGCACAAAAACCGACAACTGAACGAGATAGTTTGATCACGTGAGAAAACAATTTCCTTTGGGAAATAAAATTCGGGTTGTCTTAAGGGTATTTCTCTCTAACAATCGAGGCATTTCTCTCTGACATTGACATATGCAAAGAGTAAGAGAAAAAGCGAGAGAGAGAGGGGGGAGCTACTAATACAAGATGTGGATTTAAAACGTCTATCATAATTACTATTTTCCTTATTAATGTCATGTTGCAGTGAGAAGGGCAGAACAGAACGATAGAAACCGATACAACTTTTTTTGTTTGGTTGTTGTTGTTTTAATGGATCACAGCGATCCCCTATTATATCTACCGTCATGCCTAAGAAAGTCTCGATTTCAAATCCCAAGTGTGTGTGTGTGTGTGTGTGTGTGTGTGTGTGTGTGTGTGTGTGTGTGTGTGTGTGTTTATGTACTGTTTATACGTTATGTTTATAGATACAATGTATTTAAGTAAATGCTCTATTTTTACTGTTTATAAACAGGCAGTCTTCGACTATTTTCTCGTCGATCATTTCTGCTCACAAAACGTATCTTAATGTAAGCAATGACAACATAATGAATTGGATTAATTCCGACAATGAGCATTCAGGCCGGTAAATGTAATTAATACTGTTTAATTAAAAACAGATCATTTACTTAAATACAGTATATCTATAAAAATAACGTATAAACATAATATATATTAAATAATTTTCGGTCTTAATACATTTCATATATATATATATATATATATATATATATATATATATATATATATATATATATATATATATATATATATATATATATAACGGAAAAATCTCGAGAGATTACATTCAGATCTCGTGGTTAACCAAATCTCCATCTGGTAAATATTTCCTTGTAGAGAGATATTTTTTTTCTTTCACAAATATCGTGTTGGGGGTCTCAAGACGGATGTTTGAAGGAAGAATATTTGCCGCTTTGCGTGTAAATTTTGCGGCCATTTTTTTTTTTAAATTTAACTTTTCATATTTTTATTTATTTATTTATTACATTTTTTACGACTTACGCTTCCTGCATTTTCTGGCTTTTATTTTCGCTGTTGTCCTCCAAAAATATTTACCGTTTCATATGTTTTCGCTTTTCTGTTTATTATTTGAGACCTAACCTAAAAGTGGGCTATGGCTTAGTTCTCACCCTGGCAAAAATATAATTCACTCACTTTTTTTTTCTCCTGTGCTCTTTCATTCACTTTCACTTTCTTTCATATTCCCTCTTCTCGTCTTTTCTATTTCTTTCTCTCTTTCTCTACCTTTCCATTCTTACTTCTTTCTTAAGTTCATTCCTCTCTCTTTCTCTCTCTATTTCTTTCGTCGTTTCTCTTTTTTTATTTCTTCTCCTTCTTTTTAATTCCTTTCTTTTTTCTTTCTTTCCCCTCTGATATTTCCTTTCTTTTTCCTTTTATCCACACCTAATTTTTTTTTCTTTTTTCCTTTATTCTCTCTTCATTTGAACTTCTTCCTTTTTTCCAGGCACTCAGTTTTCGTGTATTCAAATCGTCGACATAGCAGGAATTAACATCTACTCTAGAAATAATCGAATATAGGTCAGAATGGAGCGGAAAAAACGTATCATTTGTTGCCTAAATTGACATTAATCAGATGTTATAAACACCCCCGACTGTTTCGATTGAATACAAAAAGATTTACGAGATTGCGTGCGCAAGGAAAACGACCTCCTCAAACTGAACCTTATCTAAATCAGGGAATTCTTTTTTTAATTAGAAATCAATAGAAAGACATTCACGTCAAAGTTAGATATTATCAATCAAATATCGATTTCAGCCTTTTAAAATGAAAAGTTAATTTTCAGCAAGGTCTATCTGCATATGTCCAAAACAAATTAAAATTTAGCATTCCAAAATTTTGTGCATTTTTAAATATTTTTTTTATTTATTCCAAAAACAACAACAGTTAAACAAACCAAATTCAGGGTCAGAGGCCATTGCTTTTTCTCCAAAAACAATCAAAAAGTACGTGGGTAAGGATAAAGAAAAAATTAGGAGTTTATTGAATAGGCGGCAAACATTCTCTATCCCTTAACAAACAAACAAAAAGAAATAGTGAATTTTAAATAAATTTCTACAATGCACTAATAAAGGGCTTGGAACACTGACTGAAAATGTGATAGGTCCAATACATATTTTAAATTTGTATTTAAAAAGGAAGATTTTATTGAACATTATTTATTAAAGAAATTAATTATGAATAAACTGTATTAATGACTGGGCATTTTTAAGTAAAATCAAAATTCTAATCTGTAAGAAATGTGGAAGAATCATTGCTAATTATTACGTAATAATTTTATATTAAATACGAATCGGAGTTAATATTAACCAAAATCTCTCTCTCTCTCTCTCTCTCTCTCTCTCTCTCTCTCTCTCTCTCTCTCTCTCTCTCTCTCTCTCTTTGAAACAATGGTTCTCGTAAGATCACCGAAATTAATTAACGTCGAAGCTAGTCAGTATCCTGAGGGGTGATCGCTTGAGAATACCAAGTGTTGTAAACTTGTATGTGAGGGTGGTGCAATGGATAAAAACTCGTAATTCTTTTCTCCCTCTGTGCATATATATATATATATATATATATATATATATATATATATATATATATATATATATATATATAATGCGAAGCTCTTCAGTAAAATGAATGGAGCACTCCGGCTGATTGACATTTATTTACATTAGCAAAAATAATACGCTAGATTTAGCTTCCTCATTCTGTCGAATGAAGATAGCTCAGTGCTAGAAACTCTGACTGACACCAAATCGGTTAGATTTCAATCCTGGCTTGAGGCATTCGGATGTCTAGTCGCACCGAAGAGCTGTGATACAGCGAAATAGTACTGCCTGCGAATGATATATATATATATATATATATATATATATATATATATATATATATATATATATATATATATATATATATATATATTATAAAAGTATAGTTTTAAGGTACGCTATATTTATGAGTTAAAGTACTGAATATCAGAAAAAGAGCGCATGTAAATATAAAAGTGGATAGTGAGGTCAACATCCACCGGCGATAGTCTGTTTCATGCTTAAACGCAATCTTCAGGCCATATATATATATATATATATAGCGAGGAAAAATCAATGTTGATATATCATTCTGAAAAGTAAAATTAAGTAAATATTTATAAGAAAGGAAAAAAGTACAATATATATATATATATATATATAAAGTTAGCAAGTGGCTGTTTCTTTATTGCGGTGTGCTGTGCCGCAACTCGGAATGAGAAATCAGGAGCCGAGTTCTTATTCCATTCAGGTGGATTACACTCACTTACATGCATATATCATTGAGAAAGATATTACTTCAACTCTTCTCACTCCAAAAATTCTTATGATCTAAAAATATTTTCTGGCTTTACACATCCTCCTCGCTAAATGTTATTCCATCTAATGATTTCAGATCTCTAAGAACGTGAGAAGATTTTCAAATAATACAAAGGTGATAACAGCAGAAGAGCAGAATATCAATGAGCAATCCTTTTTTAAGGGTTAAAGAGACCTGAGAGACGTAACACCAAGTTTGTCGCGGGGTGAATATGAGAAATAGCCTGTACGTGTTGGACCTGTCCCTTCTCGACCAAACTGATAATTTTCAGCAATTAATCATATATATATATATATATATATATATATATATATATGTGTGTGTGTGTGTGTGTGTGTGTGTGTGGGTGTGTGTGTGTGTGTGTGAGAGAGAGAGAGAGAGAGAGAAAGACAGAGACAGAGACAGAGACAGACAGACAGACAGACAGACAGAGACAGAGAGGTTTCCTATTTAGCATAAAAAGAAAAAAATATTTTCGTATCACTTGTATTGGTACAATTAAGGAATTTTTGTCCGAATTATATTTTTGTGTATTATATTCCACTGAATGATGTTCATTTTCATATATCGATTTACTCGGACTAGTGTCATGAGTTTTCAGATGTTAAAGTCAGAAGGTTTCGGCTGCATTACTCTTCGGTTTTCTTCACCAGTTTTCAGATCTTACAGTCAGGATGGCCTATCTGCTTTAAAGGCCAATATTCAATATCCTCGTGTTCTACCTGAACTTGAATTATGCAAGTATGATATACGCAGCTATCTCAACCACCAAGCAAGTTGTTAAATCATTATCAGTTTCTTTGTTTGGAAAAGAATGGGTGAGCACCGTCTGAAGGTAACCCCCTTCAATCTGGTCAACTTCAGCCGTGGATGCTCCATCCCGTTGCTCATTCAAAAATTGTATATTTGCTTGTGTACATGTTTCATCCAGTAGCTTAACAAGGCCGTACGACTAGAACTCTTAGAATTCGACAATTATATCATTATTATAAATAGCTGTGTTATATTCGCCTAAACAGGGAATAATCTTGAAATTGAAAAAAAATGAAATATGAAATTGCGGTGTGATTGTCAACGTTCACTTTTGGTTTGTGATTTATATTCCAGTCCGGTATGCTCTGAAGACATCGAAATTGAAATTCAAATGGTTCAAAAGATAAAATTATTGGAACAAATTCTACTCATTCCGACAAGAACGCCATATGGTGATCAAACAGTCTGAACTAGGGAACCGATCGAAGAGATGTTCTTGTTAACCATCACACTATGATGGGGGTGCGTGGGGTTTCAGTAAGGAGTATAACAAATTTTGATTGTTCAATATTTTAAAAAAATAAAGTTCTCTCAAAATAAAGTGTCAGAAATTGCCCGAGACCAGTTCTCAGCTGTTACAGACAGAAAGTTTCGGTTATTTTACACTTCGTCCTTCTTCACCAGTTCTCAGCTGTTATAGTCAGAACGTTCGGCTGTTTTACTCTTCGACCTTCTTCATCAGTTCTCAGCTGTTATAGTCAGAACGTTCGGCTGTTTTACTCTTCGACCTTCTTCATCAGTTCTCAGCTGTTACAGTCAGAACGTTTCGGTTGTTTTACGCTTCGTCCGTCTACATCAGTTCTCAGCTGTTATAGTCAGAACGTTCGACTGTTTTACTCTTCGACCTTCTTCATCAGTTCTCAGCTGTTACAGTCAGAACGTTTCGGTTGTTTTACGCTTCGTCTGTCTACATCAGTTCTCAGCTGTTATAGTCAGAACGTTTCAGAAATTGCTCAAGATCGATGAGAGTATTGAAACTTATTAAACACCCCACATAGCCATAAATACGGGTTTGATATAAAGGTATTACTAGGATTGTTATGCTTTTAGCAACCATCACAGCTAAACTGAAAATTGCTTTCCTTTCTAGCTGAATACTTAAATAGTCAAAAAGTTGACTCAACAATATTACCACTGTTATTTAAATTACACACATCATAGCCCCCTTTAGCCTGTAACCCTTGACTTCATTTCTAATCCATGGTAATACCTTTCATTTCACTCGTTTGCAATGCTTTCTGTTGTGAACTCGTTTACAATGTATTTCAATATTAAAATAATATTTAATGCATTCCTATAAAAAAATCCTTAGCGATCAATTTACATCATACATATATAGCCTTATAAGTACTTGAAGACTCGCAGCTTCCCAGCATTTACTCCCGTCTGAGGCAGCGACATCTCTGCTGAATGAGCCATATCCGGAAAACGGACAACGGAAGAATTCTGAAGGGCATTCTCTATACAGAACTGTCAAACAGTAAAAGAAAAACTAGCAGCTCAAAACTTTGATTGAAGGATGTTTGTAAACAGGACCTCGTTTTATATAAACTCTGTCATCTGGGAAAACACCGTTCAACACCGACTTCAAGGGCAGCAGTCAATCCAGTGGGCCTTTGATATATTATAGCGCCTCGGTTCATCATGGAGAGGCCAATGAAACAAAGAGGAAATAGAAACAGCGGGTGAGATCCCCGCCATGTTCTCAATATCATAAGCACATCTGTAACATTTGTCAGCTTCTCACACATTGGACTTTGCAGCCACATCAGATTCTGATCTCCCGAGACTGCGGTGATGACGACCATATAGCCCTATTGTGTCAGTATCAGTCAGTCAGTTAAGTGCCATACGTGATGTACGCTTGAGCGATCACATCTCTTTCGAGTCATAACTGGCTAGTCAGTGATTTTTCCGCAGTAGGTTACCGTTCCTTTCTGTGGTAAACTGGTTATCAACCAAGTCTATAGAACTCTGGCTGGGAGGAGAAGAGAATGATTCATACCTTTCCGAATGATATTTACGCATAAGTGCATGTAACGAGTTCGACTGGAATTCGAACTCGGCTCTCGATTTTTCATTCCGAGCCGATAGCCAATAATAAACCAGAACGTTAATTTCTGACCAATGACAATCCATTTCTTTCTGATTTCAACCCAGTTCTGTAGTAAGTAAAAAAAAATCCTTGGAAATGGGTTTGCATTACATTAGAGGATGCTGAAAATGTTTTGGTTCAACTCTCTTCCCAAAATCTGGCCAAATGATCAGGTATTAGATATTGTTTTAATCCGTCTAGTCGGACCAAGAACTTTTCGACGGCCACTTGTATGTAGAATAACCCTGATGTCTCAATAAGTCTTGTATTCATTCCTGAAAAATTAATTATGGATTCCTTATTTTCTAATCACAACATACAGATTGAGTGCCGAAACTTTCTCAAGTAGATTTAAATTAAAATTGTCCAATTTTTCCGGCACCCCCATAAGATTTTCAATTTGAAATTAATAGACATGGCAAAATTTAATATGCAGAAAAACTGAAATTTGTCAGCGTATACTGGCTTCAAATGAAATCGAGGCAAAAAACAATCGAGATTATTGTCTCATATTTCTATCATGAGGATTAACTCCAATAGGAAAATGTGAAATTCGTAAATACTAAACACTGTAAATACTTTGGTATATCGATCAGTTATAACAAATTTAGCATGGGACATATGAAAATGGAACATAGACTAAACTGTGCTAGATGTTATTTCGCCTAACGCGGTAAATTACTATAAAACCAAAACATTAAACTGAAAACTCGTCATGTTCTTAAATAGCCTATCTCAACATAGAACATGTGAAAGCACGTGCGATACCCTGCCCT
Organism: Acanthosepion esculentum; assembly: GCA_964036315.1. Classification (NCBI taxonomy): domain Eukaryota; kingdom Metazoa; phylum Mollusca; class Cephalopoda; order Sepiida; family Sepiidae; genus Acanthosepion; species Acanthosepion esculentum. The sequence continues at coordinate 50,545,490 of OZ038493.1, read as the reverse complement.
CGTCAGTAGGGGAGGTAACACAGTTTCGGTGGCTAAGGCGGTACTGCCAACCATGGTGCCACCAGCAGATTTTGCTACCAGACAGGGTATTGTTTTTGTATACATATCAGTTTTGCGATTATTTTTTTTTTTTAGAGATGCAACTGAAATTTTCAACGTTGTGTTAAAATACACAACGCGCTCGTAGCGACTGTTATTAATGACGTAAAATTGACGGTAAACAGATGTGTTTCATGTCAGAATTAGCATTATGTTGCGAGCATGGTTTTATTTAACTTTATTTTGCATCTTGACCAGATCCAACTCGATGCTTGTTGAGCTGTGGTCTGGAGACGATGCGAAGCATGCTTCAGGTTCCGGTCATCGATGCCCACCTTCAAAAAGAAGGAAACGATTAACCGTCCAAGTGTAACACTATTTAGAAACGGCAGGTTAATTAACCAATTAATTAACCACAGAAGTTAATTACGGGGATTACTTAAACCGATAGATATAACGAAAGACATACTGAGCGATAACTTAGACCGATAGATATAACGAAAGACATACTGAGCGATATTCTTTTTGTTTTGTTATTTTCCCAAAACAAGGGGATCGGTGAAAAGATTTTTTGTTTTGTTATTTTCAAGTGCGAATCAAGATAATCATTTTTACATTCTCGCTGATGTTTGATGCTGAGATATGCCAAATTCTCTGCGAGGAAAAAGGAAGGAAAAAGAGAAAGAAAAGAAAGAAACAGAGGGACAACTTAGATGATAAAAGAAAAAAAAGGCCACCCACGAAAATTCTGATGGTCATTGTCGTAAAAATTAGTTGATGAATCCCAGAGCTTTTGGGCAGATAAAACATTAACTGTGTCATGATAGCCAAAACTTATGTTGTCGGGAAGGGATTCAATGGGTCGTCTGCCGACCGCACACAGAGCCCGGCCCTGGGTTGAGGAGATGTCGATTGGACAGGACATCTGTGTTCTGTTGAAATTCGTTTGTGATAGCAAAAGCCATGTTATTGTATTTATTTTAATTAACCCAATTTCGCCAAAATTCCGTCCACTTAATGTTGGCGAAAAACTTAATTGAGGAATTCCATATGCCGTGAAGTTGGATAAAAATTGAGATTATCATTTGACGCCTACTGGCCGAATAGCCAGGCGGAGGTGATCATGTGACGCAGGGAGGAGGCCTGCCACCGCCCATTGAGAGGATAGGTATGAGATGTTACTGCGAGGAAGTGGGAAAACCGTTGACGCCCTGTAAAGTACCGATATGAGAGCAGAAGAGGGTGGGAGTGGAAGAAGATTTCCAAAAATGGAAAATGATAAATATTTCTGACCGAAAACAAAGAAAATCCTTATTGGGGATTTGAAATCAACGTGGTGGCCACACCACGTCCGACCCCACGCCAGGTTTTGATCGGCGTCCATATAAGCAAACGTCTTCGGGTGTTTTAGACAGTACAGTCAGTACAGTAAGAGAGAGCAGTGCAGTGCAGTGCAGTGCAGTGCAGTGCAGTTCGCAGAGAGATCCAGTCGAGCCCAAGACACAGGACTCGGAAGATAACGCCTCGCACAGGTGACCACACGATTCCATGCCTTCCGACTTAGACTTCTAACCAAGAACAAATTTGTTGAAGTCCGACTTTAGATTTCCCACCAAAGCAAGTTTCCGACTTAGACTTCTAACCAAGAACAAATTATAGAAGTCTGACTTATATTCTCCACCAGAGACGACTTTATTGAAAAACAACCCAGATATCTAGAAGTAGCTAAGAACGCAAAAAGTGTTACAATCCACATTTCTTTTTCTTCGGGCTGGGAGAGAAAGAGAGAGACGCACTCCTGTAACTCAACAAACCGACATAAAATTAATCACTATTCCTAACCAGTCGCTCGCCTTGAAGTTGTTGTTTGTGCTTTTGTTTTTTTTGTCTTCATTTATTGTGCAGTATCACCTTGACCCGGATTCGGCTGGCACTACGGCCCGACGTCTGATTTGATCTCGTCAGCCTAAGATCAAATCACAACGTGGTTAGGTTGAATCGAGATCAAAGCAGTTGCTTCGGTGACCAGGCGTTGGAAGCGAGCTGAGTACGACAAGTTGGTACTAGAACCCAACAAGACTTCAACCGATGTCCCAGAGTTAGCCCGTCACAAAGGACCGACGTCACATTTGGCGTCGTGACCAAAGAAGTACGGGTGTCACACAAGGAATCCACGGCACCCGATCTCAATTTCTACGCAGTCGGATCATGAGCTTTATTAGATTGAAATTTTCATATCGCTGACATGCCTGGCACCAAACTCCTTCAGAAATGTCTAAACTGTCAACCGTACACAATCACTGTCTCATATCAATGGTTAAAAATGGTTTCGAGTGAAGGAAGTGTAGCTCTTACCGAGGACCGTTCTTCTTCGAATCTTGTGTACTGGCGCAATATAATCACAAACACAGAACTGCACTAAACAATAGAAATATTTTCTAAATTTTAACTAAAGTTAGCAATGACTGCTAGGTCAATGAATGCCGAATGTTTCCTTATATGGAAACGACTCTTACCATTGCGGTTAATTTGCAGTGTAACACCCGCGCTCAGTTTGCGTTAAAAATTTCCAGGATACTTACATTTATGTGTAATTATACATGCTCCATTCGAATCTGGCTTGATAAATTTGATAAAATCCACCATTTTGGAGTTATCGACAGTGAAAGTTCGGATTCATTCGCGCCGTTGGCGGCAGCCATTACTGTCGTTGTGTGCATATATTCGCTGCGGAAAGCTAAACGTGGAAGACTGCGGAAAGCTAAGCGCGGAACTGATCTTTCTTGTCTAAATTTGTCTCGATTACTGCGCACGAGAACTATTTACGTAGACACGCTCAGTTTGCGCAATGATACCTACACTGATAGCTATTCTGCAGCGAATGTATGCGAACAATGTCAGTAATGGCTGCCCGCGACGCGAATGAATCCGAACTTTTACTGTCGATAACTCCAAAACGGTAGATGTTATCAAATTTATCAAGACAGATTGCTATATACGATTTTAAAGAAATTCATGGGTTTACTTTTTAATCTGACATTATTTGTTATTTACTATAAATGATATTTTTAGTTGGTACGCATCGCTGTTTTTTGTTGTTTTGTTTTGTTTTTTTTCTTAAACAAGGAAATTAATATTTACCAGGGGAGTATCATCGAAAGTCTTATTTTTTACTGTACCTCTCGGCAAGGTTTGAGTCTGACTTTCTTTTTTTACCTTAGAGAAACCACCTTATAGCTAGTTATATGTTTATTGTTTCAGTCAATTATCAAGGGTCAATTACTCTATGATCTTCCAACGAGAGAGTAGCTGACAAGAGACACATTTTCTTTGATAAGATTTGATAAGATTTACGATGTTTCTCGGCCGATAGATATCAATGTCACGGTATAAAAAATAAAAAAACACTTTTGTTTACTCAAACACATGTACTCACTACAAAATAACGTTTAGACGAGAAAGAAATAAGTCATACATGTAATCATTACAAGAAATAAAAAGTTTTCCTTTTTTTTTTAGTTTAATAAATCCTGCTCCTGATATAAAGGATTGCATCACGTAATCGTTCTCAGCTTGTTATACTCGTTATTTTTAAAAGATCTGTTTATGCGACTCGTCATGAGGATTTATTTAAAAAAACAATTCAATTTTGTTCACTCAAATGAATGTAAGATAGAATATATGAAAAGTAGATAGGTGTTTAAATTTTTATTCTGTTGCCAACGTTTCCTTCAATACAAACATCACCATCAGAATAACCATATTTTGTTCGAATATTTAACATCAGTAATTTTATCGCCCCAATAATTCCATTTATTGGATCAAAATAAATTCTGACTCTATGGAAGAGAAAAAGAAATGATGACGAAACTTAACGCCAACTACATATGAATCCAATTCGGTTTTTCTTTATTGCGATCGACTGACTAAAGAATACTGAGCTGTTACATCTGTCCTTCTTTACGGCAGCGAATATTGGACGGTTTTCTCAAAGATGAAGAAGAGACTCGAGGCGACAGAGATATGGTTCTACAGAAGGATGCTAAGGATATCATGGACCGAACGTGTGATCAACGATGAGGTCTAAAAGAGGATGCAAACAAGGTGGAGGCTTATGCTTAACATCAGGAAGAGGCAGCTGAAGTTTCTGGGACACATAATGAGAAAGGAGGGCCTGGAGAATCTGATACTCACGGGTCGAATAGAATGAAAGAGAGACAAAGGAAAACAACGCATGACATACCTAGCGGGCTTAAGCAAGTGGTTGACAGAACCTGGGGTCGTTAAGTTGGCAGAAGGAAGGAACTAGTTGAGAGCTGCAAGGGATAGAGGGAGATGGAGAGTCATGATAACCCACGTCCTGAAAGGAAACAGCACATAGAAAGAAAGGCTTTACCACTACTCCTTTCATCCTCACGCTTCTCAGTTTTGTTTTGTTTTGTTTTGTTTTTTGGGGGGCGGGGGGTCATTTTCTTTTCTTTTTTTTCGTTAACAAACCAAATTTTCTGGGAAAGATTTATAGTTTAAACATAATATTTTAAATTTTCTTCGGAAAGTCTGTTTGAACCAGTGACCGATATGTGTTGAAAAATAGGAAAGAAGGTATTGTCAGTATTCAAGAACAAAGGCCAACGTTGTTGATGGAATCGAGTTATTTATGTATAATTGCATTTAATAAATACACGCAGGCGTTTTAAAGATTATATATAGAATCAGCAGTTGTAGCTTTGTCTTTGGGGAACTATTCACGTTTCCAAGGGTGGCATTAAGTTACAAAAATAATAAGATAAAAGAGGAGAGATAAACTGAAATATAATTTCAAACCTCAGCCAGGGGAGGATATCAGGATGGATGCGAACAGAAGGAGTGGTTTGAAACTCAACACATTGTTTTCTATGCACCGCTGGGCACGAACCAGATTTAACTTATTATGATGAAAAGAAACTTGGAAGACTCTATTAAATAATTTGCTATATGGATGTCTTTAGGGGCTACAATGAAGCAAGTTTGATTTGGTTTGTTTTGTTTTACGGAATATCAGTGGGTTATTTAACGACGACAAGACTCCCACTGCTGGTAATATCCTTCTCAAAAATGTATTGCCGCTAATATTTTTTCCCAAAAATGCATTGCTACTAATATTTTTTCCACAAAATATATTGCTGGATATATTTTTTATACAAAAATCCATTGCTGGTAATATTTCTTCCTTCGAAAATGTATTGCTGGTAATATTTCTTCCTTCGAAAATGTATTGCTGGTAATATTTCTTCCTTCAAAAATGTATTGCTGGTTATATTTTTTCTTCAAAAATCTATTGCCGGTAATATTTCTTCCTTCAAAAATGTATTGCTGGTAATATTTCTTACTTCAAAAATGTATTGCTCGTTATATTTTTTCTTCGAAAATCTATTGCCGGTAATATTTCTTCCTTCGAAAATGTATTGCTGGTAATATTTCTTCCTTCAAAAATGTATTGCTGGTTATATTTTTTCTTCAAAAATCTATTGCCGGTAATATTTCTTCCTTCAAAAATGTATTGCTGGTAATATTTCTTCCTTCAAAAATGTATTGCTGGTTATATTTTTTCTTCAAAAATGTATTGCTGGTAATATTTCTTCCTTCAAAAATGTATTGCTGGTAATATTTCTTCCTTCGAAAATGTATTGCAAGGTTATATTTTTTCTTTAAAAATCTATTGCTGGTTATATTGTTTTTTACAAAAATGTATTGCTGGTAATATTTCTTCCTTCGAAAATGTATTGCCGGTTATATTTCTTCCTTCAAAAATGTATTACTGGTAATAATGTATTGCTAGTAATAATTTTTTTCTTCAAAAATTTGTTTCTGGTAATAATGTTTTTAAAAATATATTGCTGGTATTAAAACCTATTTTTACACTTTCATAACGTTTTGAGCCCAGTTTGGGGTTAACTATTTGTCTATAACTGGGACCCTAACAGGTGCTACCTCCCCGGCTCAGGGTGGACTTTGGAACACAAGCAATTAAGAAGTGGCTCCATGCTCTTCAAAACCTTATCAGACGCCTAGCTGTTGGGTGTAGTTTATCGTATTACCCAGGATGCGGATGTAGTTTCTCGTCTTACCCAGGACAGCAATGAAGCAAGTCTGAAACAATCCTGCTTATGAAGTGCATGCAGATGTTCCTACAATAGCAAGGGGTTGAAGGTTATGATTTTACTGGGTCGCCATCATGTATCCGCTTATATGATAAGCCGAGCTCGAAATCCCACTGTTGTCCAGTATTATAATCAGGAAATGTCGCGTTTAAATATCTTTAATTTTTTATTTAGGTTGGAACATTTGTAAACAATACAATAATGTTTCGAAACATTTAAATTATTTCTTGTCCCAAGCGATCTTTAGAGCAAGAGTTACTTTATACGTATATAGACCACTGAGTGGGGTCAATGGCCGGCTACTTTCGTTTTCCGAGCATACACGTCTGCTAGGGTGACTCACCAATACCTGTCGCAAACATCTGCTCAGGCACACTTGTGTTAGTTCAACACCTGCTTGTGGTTTGTACTGTAATTATGCTGAGCAGACCTTAGTTACAGTTTCTGAGAGAAAGCACATAATCTGCCATGATCAGCAGTTTGAACAATGTTAGCCGGACATAAATATTCGGAAACCATCGAAGATTGTGTAAGCTCAACGTCAAAAATCATCGTGACATATACGACGGATGAGCAATTGTCATTATGGATCTACCTTTTATTATAGTCAAGAATAAAATAAAATCAAAAGAAAAAGGAATCTTTCATGTTGTCTTTACATATTTTTAGATGAAGAAGTTTCGTTATTAATTTATTTAATGGTCTACTTACCTTATGGCAACATAAATCGGGAGAAATAAAAATAGAAAAATTAAATTGTGCCAATCTTTCAAATGAGGACGCATTGAAAATCAACATACGAAATCCCGATCTTTACCTGAACCATCGACCACTGGCGCCGATAACAACAGCACTAGCTACAAAACAGGCCAAGAAATTTGATTTTTGAAAATCCCATCAGCAAACACAAAAGCCCCGAAATTGTTTCAAGCCGTCAACTCCTTGACAGAAAACAAAATAACTGGATTCGGGGTGGGGTGAATCAATCGGGTATATATCAAAACTGAGTCTGTAATAATTGTTCATCATGTAAACCATCAAAAGGGTATAAACCTACCAGATGTCAATTAGTGTCTCTGCCAGTAAATTACATTCAAAGCTGATTTTTGAAACTCACCAACTATCGTTTCTCATATGCCGATATCAAACAAGCGACAGTCAAATTAGAAACTCCAACAAACACGTGTAAAAAGTGATATATGAAAACTTATTATCAAATTTACAAGTGTTTTTTTAAGTGGAACCTGGTCACTATACACACATACAAGCACACACAAACCATATGACATGAAGAAAAGGGGCTCAGTTTCAGAATTATTTTAAAGCTATAGTGGCCCTCAACTTATGTACTAAAAAGTAAAATTAAACAGTTGAAGCTAATATCTAGTGTTTGGGAGATTAAATACTAATCGCGTTTTATAAGAGATTTTTATGCAATTATTCATTTTGAATAGCTGGTTATTCGCCATTATCGACATGAGATCCCACAGACACATTATACAGGGTGCAATGGGTAAATTGTTACCATTTTAATTTTTTTTAATTTTGCGCATGCGCGTTGTTTGTTTTTGATTTTGTTGACTGAACATTATAATAAGGTCAGTTGGACACTGTCTATGAGAAAAAGAGCAACATGACGCAGTCCACTCCACAAGAAATTTGGAAACGGCATTCACGCTGGAAGTTCTAATACGAACATTTCAGAATTTTGGGGTGTGAATCTGAGGACAGTACAGAGGATTCGGAAAGAGTTGGATGTGTCTAATGGTTCTTATGCAAGTGTTTGGGGTGATCACTAGTGATGGCGATGTTATGCCTCCATTCATCTTCGCCCAGGGCCTCAGACTCAACACGGAAGCCTACATCAAGTGCTTTGAGGAGGTAGTACTTGCCTGGATCAGAAGGGCGACTACAGAAAGACCCTATGTCTGACTTAAGCGCTATTGTCAGGCAACTGGATGATCTGGTGGTAGCGCTTAAGCGTGAAATAGACTGGGTGCTGATTTCGATGTCCACTTTTATATCTATATACGCTCTATCCCTGATATTTAGCACTTTAACCCATAAATATATAGCATAACTTAAAACTATATTTTATCATATATATATATATATATATATATATATATATATATATATAATGGAACCTCAGTTCACAAATTTAATTCGTTTCTGAGGCCTGTTCGTAACCCGAAATGTTCGTAAACCGAAACTATTTTTCCAATATGAATCAATGTAAAATGGATTAATCCGTTCCTGGTTCCAAGATGATTTCTTATTTAAACTTTAACAACAGTACTTTGTGCACAAGTTTATACACAACACTAAAATGAAAATCATATAATGCATAAAACTAATGAAAATCATTAAATCTAAGAAAGAAAAGCAACACTAAACAGATAAAATATAGACAAAGATATCAGTTTTACCGTACCTATATGTAGGAGAGTTGATGGCGTAAGTGGAAGGAGAAGGAAAGAGATGTTATTGTTTGGAAAAGAGAAGGAAAGACATGATCGTCTCTTTATTTATAAGAATAGTATAGATCGTTGATTTTGCTATATGAAACTAAGTAGGAAGAGACAATATCATCATCATAGAGACAATATTATCAACAATTGTTTTTCTCTTAATTTTTCTTTTTCCTTTACCAGTATAACTGCTAACTTTCTTTGTATCCATGACTAAGGACTAATGAAGAGAAAAAAGGCACAGTACAATAAAATTGGAAAAGAAAACACAGCACAACACACGAATGTATACAACATGGCGGTCGACTCAAAAATGATTCTCTCCTGGTTAACTCCGTTCGACTCGGTTAGGTAATGTTCAAGAACTGAGGAATTTTCATCTCGAATTTTCTGTTCGAAAACCGATTTGTTCAACATGTGAGACGTTCGAGAACCGACACTCTGTCTGTGGATGACAATATATATGCTCCTGAAAAAATTTATTTCAGTTGAGCTCTCTGGGGAGGATGTGCGGGTTTGTAAACAGTGACTATTACGGCTAATAATGCAAGACTCCTCGGTAAATCGAATCGAGTTCTCTCAGTCACTGTGTGTTTATCTAAATATAAATACGCTTAAATTCACCTTCTTCTCTGCCGTGCGCCAACGGCTTCAGGGTAAAATTTCCGACTGACGCGAATTCAGCCGGTTTTCGATTCTAGCCAGAGGCAACCGGACGTCTAGCCACACTGATGAGCTGTGATACAACGAAACAGTCTTTCTGTGGATGACAATATATATATATATATATATATATATATATATATATATATATATATATATATATATATGTATATATATATATATATACTAAGATAGATAGATAGATAGATAGATAATGGCCAGTGCGATGGATGACTATGACTAGAATGAATTATATGTGAACAATCTGAGACATACAAATTACTAAATAGTCTCCAACCTCCGATAGGTTTTAAAATGCATTTGCCATCCTCTTCATTGCTGTAGCAAAAATGCATAATTATATTTTCCAAAATATCTTCATCAAGTGTTCATTGACTTCAATAATCGTTTGGTGTTGCCTGAGGATCTTTCTCAAAATGTCTTTACCATCTCAATCAAATGATTAAATCTACGTGTTTTGTGCTGTACATTGAAATGAATCGCCAACGAACGCTACTTGCCAAGACTCAGTGAAAAGAAAATCTCTTTAAAAATTGGTTACAACACTTTTTCCCTTTACATTCCAATTTAGTTATTGCATAATTGAATAAGCGTAACGTTTGAATAAACTAAGGACGTATCCAGAACTGAGGAACTTAAAGCTTTATAATCCAAACTACTACTTGTTTCTGATACAACCACTGGTACCAACTGCAGTTTAACAACCGAATAACAGACTGGCTAAAAATGTTGCGATAAAAGTAATCCAAAAATCTATCAGTACAATACTTCATCTTCAATATTTAAACAGGATAACTGAGTAGGCAGTCAACAATGCAGCGTGGAATAAAATCGAAAGAAAGGGACAGCAGTAGAAAATTACAAATGAAACCTTCCAATTTTTGTAGCCGGGACAGTTGGGTGTTTCTCATTGGTGCCAATGGTCGGTATTCGATCACAGGTTAGATGTCAAGATTTAAAATGCTGATTTTTTATGGTAAACCGACAAATCGTCACCACATGGAAGAGAGTTATAATCTTCCTTCCCCTATTTCCAATTATTTGTTCTTGTGTCTAAGTTAAAATTAGTAAGTATCTACTTCTCGATTTTAAATTCCTGTAGTTCAATGGCCAAAGAATAGCTCGGCTTTAAAAAGGTTATAAAAAAAGTAAAACAACTCATGTGCAATAATAAATAAATTTCATCTTGGAACTTTATTAAGTTCCAAGATAAAATTTACAGACTCGGCACCCGGCATTGTTTTGTACTGATGTAATGATCTTTTAGTAATAAAAAAAAGAACATATATTATATCGGTAAATAGTTTCATCACTAACTGGTAATAAGATGATCATTTGCTAATAATGATTTAACTGGAACTGGAACCCAGTAAGAACACAAGACACTCGAGAAGACAAAAATGATAAGAGACTTTTTAAAAGTGGTTAATTGTTGAACAATTTTACTCTATTTTCGGCTATATTTTCCTTGAAATAAGTCCTGAAAATTTACTCCGCTTCCCACAGACCAATTTTATTTTCATTTTCCTAAAAAAAATTTTATTTTTATTTTGTAAGTCAAAATTGGGGTGCGTCCTTGAAACCAGAGCGTCCTCATCTTCTTGAAATACGATAACCAATGAAAATGCAAAACAAAAGTCCATTAAATGAATGAGGGACAAAAAAGATTGTCTCTGAAAGATAAGAAAATAAAATTAGTTTATTTTCCCATTGTTTCTTCTTTTATATACTAGTTTCTTGAACGATAATGGCTTTCCACAACTTCCTGTTCTGCGTTGTTCTAAATATCTCTAACCCCTTTTACCACCACTCTTTCTTTCGTGGTCCTCCTGCTATCCATTTACTCAGACTCGTCAAGTAGATTACTCCCTGTTCCCGTCATTTCTCTTCCTTTCAATATACCGTCTGTGTTAAATTCTCCAAGCCTTTTCCTTCATTATATGATCCGCAATGTTTAACTGGATCTTTCTGATTACTAGCAGCAGTTTTCCTTGTAGTTCATCTTCCCCTTAAAACTTCCTCATTATTCACGTGTTCTGTCTATGGTATTTGGCAGCATTCCTCCAGTAGAACCATATTCCTGTTGTTTCAAGTTTAAACGAACAAAACCAAAATATTGGGCGCTTACTGAAGAACAAAACTAGAAGAGCAAAACGCGATTAATGTAAAATACACTGGTCTATAGGCGACTGATTTGCTTCACTGACATCACAGAACTATTTTTCTAATGAAATATCCACTGACTCAAAACAACTTTGTCCCTATGTCATACTAGGTTAAGTTTATTAAGTTTTTAAAAAACATGCTACAAACTGACCATCGCGATTGATGGCAGAATAGCAACAAATAAACCAAAGAACTAAAGTATGAGGTTGTCGCATCGCATCGCGATTAACATGTTTTCAATTGCTTGGTATTTGAGTAATATCAGATGTTTACTAACTACCATTATAATGTCTAATTAATCATCGGCCTCCATATTTCAAGTCTGAAAATGAACAAAGCCGCCATCTTTGGTGAGCAGGAAATCTCATAGCAGAGTGAAATAGCCATGTGTACTATTTCTTTATCTATCTATTCTTATGCATGTAAGAAGAAAATAGTCAAGATGACTGAGGGTAGGGTAGATCACAGGGGAGAGCTAGTTTCACGCCTTTCCTCGAGGGATTAGTCGAAAATGATACAGTCTTTAGAGGGATTCTGCTTTATTTCTTTTTATTTATTTCTAACACATGTCGATTCGAATGATGTTTCTTTGACGAAGATGTTCATAAATATCGAAATATTAATAAAATTTCCATAACTAAGTTAAATAAGCAATCTAATTTTTGTCCATATTAGGGGATATTTGGTATTTTGATTCTGGTGTGTGAGAAAAAATCGACATCACTGGGCAAAAAGACTGAACTGAGAGATCTCTGGATACGGACATCTAAAGAAGAACAATAGATGCCTGAAGAAGGCTGGAGTGTATACAGCCGGAACGTTTTATATATAACAACCTCGATAGTATGAGTAGTCCGAATAAATCAAGGTATAACAATCAATCAATGTAATATTAATATTGGTACGTCTGCTATGTATTTAGAGATTCTTGATGAAATGCAAAAAAAGAATTTGCAATATTATCGGTCTTGACCTGGCATCTCGCTTTCCCATCACCCTAACGTAGCTTCCTTGTACCTTTTCTACAAATATTTTCATGTATGGTACCCCGATTTTAGGAATTCAAGCACAGTATTATATTGACGGCAAGGTCTCACGATTTTTACAGTTGAAATGGCTAGATGTAACCGTAAGTTCTATGCTAACAGGTTCTTCTATTGCACTTCTCGCTTGCAGAACTCATTACCGGCTTCTTTCTTTCCAGTCAACTTTGATCTTCAAAAATTTAAATGCAATGTCAATCGTTATCTTCTGTCTTCTTAATTCCTGTTCTTTCATTGTTCTCTCTCCTTAATGTTTTTGCTCATATTTTCTTACACTCAGTAACCCCCCTTCCCTTGCGTCTTAGTGGCTTTGCTTGGGGTGAAATTATATTTTTAAATAATATTAATTTTCATACAGATTTACATTTTTCGTTGTATTTTAAAATTAATGACGTTTTTTAAAATCAAAGAATAGGCCATTGTTCTGAGATCATATTCACTTTTTTCTAATTTTTATAAAAATCCTATTTCAGAAAATTAGAAAATTATTCATATTTTTATCACAGCATTTCGGTTGACACGTTCTTCTGCCTTCCTCAGGTAGACAATTAATCTGCTAGTTTTTTTCGTTTTTGTTTTTGTTTTCTTTCTCTCTCTTCTTTCAACTCTCTCTCTCGCTCTCTCTCTCCCTCTCTCTCCCCTCTCTCTCCCCCTCTCTCTCTCTCTCTCTCTGACCCGGGAATCTCGTTATACTGGAACAGGGATACTCGTTATTATATATAAGAAAGAACATCCTAATTCTAAAATGGGCAGAACTGAATTTTACAAATTCAGCAGAATGTAAATAGAAGTACTAATCTCGAAGTTTTTAACTCAAATCTTTTAAAAGTGCACTGAATTGGAAAGTTTCACTTTTTTCTTCTTTTTCACGAAGGGACATGTGTACTTACGTTATGATACTTACTTCTCTCTCTCTCTCTCTCTCTTTCTTTCTTTTCCTATCATTTACTGTCGCATACTCAGGGGCCATATTACCATCTTATTTTCATTTTCTCATGCAATACTGATGGTGAAGTCATTTTTTAAAACTCTAACCTCATTTTCTAATTTTAAGGCCAACGAATATAGTTAAGTCAGAATTACAAGGCGCTATCACGATCCACTTTCCCCGTTTGTGTTATTGTCATTTATCAAACCCCAGACGGTGGTCATGATGAATGGAAAGGGGACACGGCTCATGGAAAGGAAAGTCCATTCCTTTTCTAAGAGATTTAACGCGAAAGTGGCATCTAGAAACAACACAATTTCGAAATATTTTCACTGATTTCTCATGTTGGTTAAACAATCTCGTAAATTAAATAAAATGCTCAGTTCGAAATTCAGGTTACCCGGATTGACACTGATGAAGAAGACCGGAGGACAAAACGGCCGAAATAGCAACAAAGATTGTGGATATAGTCCGAATGTGAATAATAATAATGTCACGCTATTTTAATGCACCCCGCCCAAATATTATTTTTCAAGGCCTTTGTTTGTTCAGGTTCGTTAGCCGAGTAGTAGTAGTTCTTTTATTTGATACATCATTTAACCAATCCTTGTTGCAGACGCCTGCTCGGGTACATTTCTGCTTGCTCAATACTCACAGACTTACACTGCAACTATGCTGAGCGTACCTTAGTTACAGTTTCCGGGAGAGAGCGCATTAGCTGGCATGGTCAACAGTCGATCACAATGACTTGCGACTTTGCGCTAGCTCAGCCATCGACGGTTCCCAAACAGTTCCATCAACCAAATTCCACTCGCAAGGCTTGATACAACCTGTATGGTTTTTCAGGAACTTTCCAAAGATGCCGCACGTTGGGATCGCCTCTACAGGCCAATAACATCACCTTCCTTAGCGAGATTCGAACCCGGGGTCTCACGTTCGAAAAGAGAACGTCCTAACCACTCGGTCACATGCCAATTTAGCAGGCAGACAAGCGGTTAACAATTAATGTCATTATATTTATTTACCAAATTTTTCACCTTGGCCTGAAAGTAAATGTGACTTAATCCTTGGAAGACATGTTGAACCTGTTGAATTGAAAGATATTTTTTAATAAATATATAAATCAAACTCATTAATACAGTTATTTGTATTTCACATAAAGATGGATTTCCTAGATGTTTCTTAATACGCGTATCAGTATTCTTCTTAATCAGTGCTCCTATAACTACTGGAATAACGATTATGTTTAAATGTCACATTCCTGTAATCCCTATTTCCAGACGTTTATACTTCTTTCACTTGAAGTGCCATAGTCAAATAACACCATCACCTTCTTGAAGTGGTTTCTGCCGATTTGCCAATGAACGTATTGTCCTAACCTATCACGCCTATTTTGAAACTCATTATTAAATGATTAATTGTCTCCTCAGTGTGTGCCACTGTAAAGGACACTTTGCATCTACTCCATGCATTAAAATATGTGCCTGGTAAGGTCTTCTTAGCAGGTTTTGATCTTTAGCTGTTTGGTTCCATATATCTGGTTCCAACAAAATCTCCAGCACCACTGAATTTTATCATTATTATTATTATCATCATCATCATCATCATCATCATCATCATTATTATTATTATTATTATTATTATTATTATTATTGCACGATAGAGTAGCACACCATCAAAATGACACTGGGCTAAAAATATAAAAAGGATTTTTAATCATTTCAACCCAAACAAGGCAATAAAGCCACTATGACGAAAGGGGGTTACTGTGTGTTAGAGAATATGAGAAACACTACTATTAAGAAGAGAGAAATAAAAGAATAAGACCGAAGATAATGATAAACATTGCATTTAAATTTTTGAACATCAAAGTTGACTGGGGCAAAAGAAGCCGGAATATAATTCCTTAAGCGAGAAGTGCAAGAAAAGCACCTGCCAGCATAGAACTTACGGTTACATGTAGCCATTTCAACTGTAAATGATGAGACCTTATGGACTAATCTAGTACTATGCTTAAATTCATAAAGTCTAGGTAACATAGCGGAAAGTTCATCAGAACAATTACCATAAAGTATTAATAGAAAATACACAGCTAAGCTACGTTATGGCAGTGGGAAAGGGACTGAGGCCGAGATGCCATGTCAGGACAAATAATATTGCAAATTCTTTTTTTTATCAAGAATCTCTAAATATATAACAGGACCACTGGACCAGATGTGGCAGGAATATGCAAACCAAGGACGAATGGTGGACTTATAAATATGTAAGATATATTCTGGCGAGAAAAAATGCCTAGCACGACATAGGGAACCAACTTTCTTAGCTGAAAACTTATACCCATCATGACAACTGATTCGATAAGCGTATACGAGGAGTATATATCACAGCCAAATGTGCACAATATGGATACAGGTTTTGATAAAAGCAGTACATAATCTAGTAGTTAGAAATATTTCCAGATCGGGTAACCCAGGCTGCTCGGACGGTCTCTGGACGAGGGCATTTCTAAGTAAAATTGAATGTTTCGGTCGGGTGATAACAGTCATATCTCGGTTCCTACCCACAATCCAGAAAACTCAACACTTTCATTAGCACATGATCTGTTCCAAGCAGTGCTGCCGCCTGCGCACTCCCACTGATGCCAGGTATTTCCAAGACGTCTTGGAAAAAGCCCCAAGTGTACCAAACCTTTGAACTTTTGCCTGGAACCGATTTGCTCTATCAGGTGCGTTGGTACGTCTGTATTTTCACCTGCTCCACCTTCATGATGCTCTCACCTCAAGGTACTTCACTTGCTCAGTCTCGGTTACTGACGGGGGTGAATGCTCGTACCACTTTGCACACTAGAGGCCATACCGCCTGCATAGTTCTCAGCCTATTCTGAGGACTGCTTTTTCGTTATGTTTGTACGTTTTGTTTTGTTGTTTTTTTTTGCTTTTTGTGCCAGCTGAGTACAGTCACTTACAATGTGTTGCACTCTTTGCGTAGCTTTTGCATAAAGTTCGCACAAGGTTGAATCAGGTGTTTTGCCAATAAAGTACTTGAGGGATTTTGTTCTTAACGCCTGCTCTTGCGACACAGATATCCTGTTTCACTCTCCACGGACCTGTTCCTAAACCATCTCCATAATAATAATAATTATTATTGTTATCATTATTATTATTATTATTATTATTATTATTATTATTATTATTATTTTATTTCCTTTGATATCTGCCGTTTACACATTTCTTTCCGGGTCCCGCCCAGAGACCTAAGGTTAGAAATGGTATGATGACACTTTCCACTGCAAAAAAAAAATTACATAGATAAAGCCCTTCGTAAAGTGTGGGCTGTACTTCTCAGAATAATGTTTTGTATCTCTTTGAGGCATGGACTTCCAGGGATCCCTTCAATTAGTTTACTGGAATCTTTTCCAACCAATCCTAAGGCTCCAACTACAACAGGGATTGTTGATGTTCCCATGTGTCACATTTTTGAGATTTCTATTTCAAGGTCCTTGTATTTTGACAGCTTTTCGAATATCTTCAAAGATACATTGCAGTCTTCAGGGACTGCCATATCAATAAGGAGGCACTTATTTTGTTTGTGATCTTTAAAAACAATGTCTGGGCGGTTGGCTTTGATTGTTCTGTCAGTGTGTATTGTCTAGTCCCATAGAATTGTAACAGGTCCTATCTCCGTAACCGGGTCTGGGTGGTGTTCGTACCAGTTTCTTCCAGTTTCCTTCCCGTAGAAGTTGCAAATTTTCCAGTGCAGATATTAGCCCACTCTGTCATGCCGGTTTTTATATTCAATGGGTGCCAATATCGTGCAACCTGATACAAGATGATCAATGGTTTCTGGATATTTATCACAGAATATGCATTTTGGGCTAACACAGTATTTTAGTATATGTGCTTGATAATTCCTAGTTAACAAGCATTGGTCCTGTGCAGCAAGGATAAAACCTTCAGTTTCAGCTTTCAACCCTGCACTACGTAGCCTCTGATGGGTACGGTTTTTGTCTACGTCAGCTTGTTTGGTACGGGCAGAGTATTGGCCATGAAGCGGTTTATCTTGCCATTGTGTCTGTATCTGGTCGGTTGCATCTGTCTTTAATTTCTTTTTTAAGTCCTTTCAAGAATTTATATTCTAATCATCATAGTTTTGGTAGTCTTCCTATTATGGGTACGAATTACAACTTCCGGTTAAAATCATGGTAGTTTTCAAATGTTCTCTTTCTTTTGTCTTCAACCGGCCAGTCTGCTTACACGGTCACGCCTACGATCTGAAATTTCTTTTCTTTGTTTATAACTACCAGATGCGGGATGGCGTGTACGATATAGCTTTCAAAATCTTAGTATGCCTTTATTTTAATTTTCTGCAGCAGTATCAGATTTGTATTGATACAGTTTGTGTACATGATTAAACCTAAATGATTTGCATATCTCCAAGTGTATCATTATCCCTACCCCGTCGTTTTTGTTGTCTCCCACAGAAGATATTCGAAAGGACAAAACATCATCTGCAATTAGACAGAATATATGGAGATTATATCAAAAGCGATAATAGATCTTCCGACGATTTCTCTATTTCTCTTGAAAGCATCTTGTATGAATCCTTTTCTTTTCTGCCTAATTTTTCATGCGATGCATACGGTTATATCACGCTCAAACACCACTTCACATGCGATCATCGAAGTTAAAACACATCCAGACTGGTCAGTACGCAGATGGGTGACCGCTTGGAAATCACAGGTGCTGTAAGCTTGGATGTGAGGATGGTGCAATGGGTAACGGCAGGGAATTTGAAATCGGAGAGCCGAGTTCCAACTGGGTTCAGCATGTTCCCTTACTTGCAAATACACTTGGGAAAGATATGAGTCCATTCTTATCATCTAAAATGTTTTCTGGCTTTAAGTACCCTACAAAAGGTTGATAAGCTGTAAAAAAAAAAACAAATCAATCCACCCACCCATCCGTAGGAAGACAGTTTCTAATGTAAATGAATGGATGTTACGGTAAACAGTACGAATAATTTTAATATCTTTCCCATGGAAATTAAATTTTCCTGACAGTTCAAGTAGATCTTTGTGTCTTACTTTATCGAATGCATTTGTGTAATATACGAGATATAGGTATAGATCGTTTTGTATTTGTATTGCTGGATAATCTCCTCGGAGGTGAAGAGATTTGAAGCAACAGAAATGTGGTTCTACAGAAGGATGCTGAGAATACCATGGACTGAACATGTGAACAATTACGAAGTTTTAGAGACAATGTCAACAAAAATGACACTTATTATTAACATCATAAAGAGAAAGTTAAACTTTCTGGGGCACGTAATGAGAAAAGAGGGCTTGGAAAATGTTATACTCGCGGCACATATCCAAGATAAGAGTGACAGAGGAAAACAACGCATAACTTGTGTAAACGGATGGCAGAGCTGGGTTTAAGAAAAATAAGACAACATTTACAAGGCTTTCACGGGAAATTGTGGAGAGCCATGATTACCAACGTCTTGAAGAGACATGGCAGATAGAAGAAGAATTTCTCGCTCTAATATCATTCCTATCATAAAGATAGCATTTTCTTGTTCCAATATCTGCAACAAGGCCATATTGTTGTTACTCTATTTCTGGTTTAATTCTGCTACGGCATTATTCATTAGAATTAGAATTTTAAATGTGTTATTCATGAAGCAGATTGTCCGACGGAATTCACATTCATTTTCTCCTGTATTCTTTGATTTTGCTAAGATCTTCCGGTATTTCGCCACTGTTTTGTTTATTATTTCAGTAACCTCCTCGATTCCGAAATCGTATAAGGCTGACAGCATCTTTTTTACAACTGCAACGGCTTTTTGTTGCTTTGTTTCTGTTTATCATGGTCAGTGTTAATCTTAACAGTTTTAATAATACACGTCCGTCCACGTTTTTATGTTCGTTCCATCTATGGAATATATTTTCCTTTTGTCTATAATGACAATTCTCTTTTTAGATTTGTTGCGCCCTGTCAAGAAGTGTGTCTTCTGTCCGGTTATTTCTTTTATCTTTTTATGCATGCCTACTATATCTACGTTCTACAACCTTTCTGTTGCGGCACTCTTCTCGTTGAGACACTCATCTTTTACGTACTTGCATTTCTTTCCTTTTGTCAAACATCATAAATAGTGTACCATTCCTTAGAGTTTTATGCTATCACATTTTCAACTTGATAATTTAATATATCATCAATTTCTTTTGTCTCTCTTTCCTAGGGATGATCCCGTTCACTGATATCATCTGTTCTTCCCTTAAAATATACTACTTTGAAGTCCTGACTTCTTCTAAGTTCGTATGGGCAAAATATTATCCTTCGTGCCTGCAAAAAAAAAGTTGTGTCAAATGGACAATTTTTCCCTTGGCACCGCTATCACTGTAAACTCGCTTCACTCCTTCGCTCATGTTTATTATTTAAAAAAACGAAGATTAGAATTTTAACAAAACAAAAACACATGAAAGTGAATTTATACATTTTCTTTTTTTCTTGAGAATTTACAACAAAAATATTAAACATTATTTATTTACAAGAATAATTTTATATTTCCAGCAATCTAAAAATATGTAAATCAACTAATACAATGTAATGTTTATCATTTACCAATTTATGAATAAATAAATAAATATGAAAACAAATTTTTATTTATGAATTTATAAAAAATTACTAAATTAGAAAAAATATGTGAACCAACTATAATGAAATGTTTATTATTTAACATTGCATTAAGTTCAAATCGCTTGGCATTCAGCCGATGTTTTGCCAGCCATTCAAAAGAGAGCAATTTGCCAGCTTCACCAATTGCTTTCGTCAAGGTGTTTAGTGTCCACTCTTCATTTAAGATTTCTACATCAGTCAGCACTTGGCTGAAAATAAATAATGTATCAGATTTTCTAGACATTTTTAGAAAAATCACAACGATTTAAAAACCATTCAAAATTATGTTTTTCAAAAAGAGTAGGACGTGGGTAACGTGTTATTGCTCGAGTTTCTGGCTTTGGATTTCTCATATTTTAGGCATACTTGATCCTAGATTACGATTATAAATAAATTAGAGAATTAAAACAAAATGTAATCTGAGATATAAAATAATTTGAGAAGAAAATGTATAATGTCCGAAAAAAATCATATGCTTATTTAAATTTTCTTGTTCTATAGTTCAGATATTTTTATGAAATTATAAATAAAAAAATTTTTTTCATATTTATTCATAAAACAGTAAATAAATAATAAATATTGCACTGGAGTTTGCTCACATATTTTGATAATATCGTAGGTATGTTTTAATAAAAAAGATTTATTTTCAAATTTTGTTATGAACAATCAAGAGTGGTCTCCTCTTGTTTCGTTATTCTCCTCTTTGAGAGAGCTATTTCTGTTTACTGGGACTATAAAAGGACACTATACGTGAACTTTATATTCTCAGTTGAATAAAGCTTTCTTAAAGCCTACACATGCGTAATTTTTTCATTACAAGTTTATTTCTTTATAAAATGATGACTAATAATTCTTTATATTTTCATATTTTTACATATTATTATAATATTGTAAACAACCATCATATACTGTAATAGCGATATCAACAGAAAAACCGTTACTTTTTAAGCACAGTTTTTTATATATATATATATATATATATTTTTATTTTTTTTAGTTGATTCGTCCTGGCATCTGCTGTATTGCAGTTTAAGATTTGTTTTTTGCATATGACTGGGAAGAGGTGGGTGCTCTCACAGGATAAACCTTAGAGTGCCAAATTACGCTTTTTCAAATATTTACTGATTGCTAGGTAGTCTATCTGGCTCTTTGCGTCCCCTCATCAGATTTTCTGTCTTGCGTGTTCTTGGCCGTTCGCTATGCACCATTGGACCTCTCTCTCTCTCTCTCTCTCTCTCTCTCTCTCTCTCTCTCTCTCTCTCTCTCTCTCTCTCTCTCTCTCTCTCTCTCTCTTTCGAATTTTTAACATCAAGTTTGAAAATTGGCAGATTATCTCTCTTGATCCAGAATGACTGAAAAGGGTGACTTTTCTAAGAGCGACCAGATGTAAGAGTGAAATGCTGTCAGGCGATTAACAGGTGCTAACAAGATCAGTAATCATACAACTTTCGAGATCGCTCTAGATCTTATTTCCAGTCAGTGATGTTTCTTGGGAATGGTACCAATGTACTCCACCCTATATCTTAATAACAGGATATTTGACAGTGGTTAATTTGGTGGAGGAAGCGATTATTATTTTTTTAAACTGAAAAAAGAAATGTTAAAACTGACATGAGTTTTTTGTCGTTGCGTTGGGGCGAGATTCAAAAGACGAACTGCCCTGCTTCTACGATCCTGGAAGTTATTAATGAGTTTTGATAAAATAAAACTGATTATCGTGATTCTTTACAATTGCTTCAAACACATAAAAAATATTGAGCTTTAAAAAATTTATGATCATTATCTATTGCATGGCTGATTGGAGCATTCGTTATTCTCCTGTTGCTAATGAAAACAACTTGCAAGCCATTTATTGACTTCTTTCTTGAGTTAGTATTATATGTAGACGACTACGTGCAAAAATTGACTCCATTCCACGATCAATCGATTTACTATAGTTAACTAACTTTGGTACAAGACAACAAGGAATAGATAACGAGTGTGGATTAAACTCACGATAGATGGCCTATAAAACTAGTCACGAAAATATTGTACTATGGCTGATGAGTCAGTTATGTGCCATGCGTGATACTCGCTTAGGCGATCATATATCTTTTGATACATAACTGACGAGGCAGATTTTTCTTTCCAAAGTAGGTTGACATTTCTTTCTGCGGTAGACCAGTTGCCATCTAAGGCTATAAAACCCGGTCTGTTCTGCTAGTTATACATAGCTGGGGTAGAGAAGAAGAGGATTCATACCTTTTCCAAGGGTATTAGCACGTAAGTGAATGTAATGGATTCGACTGGAATTCGAACTCGGTTCTCCGATTCCTCAACCCTATCCATTACTCCACCGTGCATATATATATATATATATATATATATATATATATATATATATATATATATATATATATATATATATATATATATATATATATATATATATATATATATATATATATATATATATATATATATATATGTATGTATAAAACAGTGGACAAGTTTAACAGTGGACAAGACAAAGCTTAACAGTGGAAAAAGGACTGTTGAACGACTGTAGGTCAGCTATAACAAGAAGCTAAAGTGTAAATTCTCAACTGTCAATGTGCCTCATACTAACTTCGAATGAGTTGCCTTGGATGGAAATAACTGGCGATATTTGTGCCAGAGTGGTATCAGAAATTTTGAAAAAAATTGTATTGACCGGCTAAGAGGAGAAAGAGAACAGCGAAAAGCGTTAGCAAATATTCCTTTTGCTTTGTCCCGAGATCCTCGCTGTTTCGCAATATGTGGACTTATATTCAAATCACTAGCGGTTCAGAAGTTTCACATATGACACAAGCATAAAAACTGATTGAGAGAATTGGATTCTTATACATCGAAATCGACGGGAGAGCCCGTCATATATATATATATATATATATATATATATATATATATATATATTTGTGTGTGTGTGTGTGTGTGTGTGTGTGTGTGTGTGTGTGTGTGTGTGTGTACATACAGGCTGTATCAAAAATTCTTTTACACACTTTGGGGCGGGTTCCTCACACCAAAACAAGAACAAATCACCATATGTCCCCAAATAGTCTTTTTTTGAGTTATTAAGTTTAAAGTTTACGGTAGATGCTGTTAAACGTACAATCCCAAAATACTTTTACAGACATTGGGGCGGGTTCCTGAAACCAAAACAAGGTAAAATCTCCATATACACATAAAAGTCATCGTTGTACCTCAACACAGCAACTTATAAGAAATGTTCAAAATCCCCTCCGCTTGCTTCTACACACGCATGCACCCGTCGGATCATTGACTGGCGGAAACTTTCAAATACTCCCACACGATGTCGAATGGTTTCGCAGGCCCTCATGACACATTGATGAAGTGTCTTTGCATTATTAATGTCTGCTGCATAAACCAATTGTTTTAGGTGGCCCCACAGCTAAAAATCCAAAAGATTGAGGTCGGAGGAATGTGCAGGCCATGAAATCGATCCTCTTCTACCTATCCATTAGATGTTAGCCAGTGCATCACGAACAATGTGACTAAAATGTGCTGGAGCCCCATCATTCATTCTAGAAGTGTGTTCGAAATAAAGTTCCTGTAGACAGTTCCTGTAAGACGTGCTGGGAGAATATATGGATCTACCAGACAATCACCAACAATTCTAGCCCACACATTAATCGTAAACTGATGCGGGTGTCTAGCCTATATTGTACCATGGGGACTTTTGATCCGCCCACAAATGTTGGTTGTGTAAATTTGTTATTCTATCTCTTCCAAATGTTGCCTCATCCGTAAACAAGACTAAAGAGACAAACAACAGACTGGAAGTTTGCGTAATAAACCATCGGCAAAAGTTCTCCTGTGGTGAAAGACCCTGCAAACGTTGCAATTGATACAGGAGATGCTGCTGAAGTAGCCTCCATGCGGTACAATGAGATGTACGATATGCTTGGGCCATTTGACGTGTGCTCATACTTGGATCATCCTCGACAGCCTGTGGTCAGGCGCACGAGCGGATCTCGGTCTTCCTCGATACATAGTTTGTGGTGCCACGAAACCTGTCTCGGCCACACGACGATAAAGAGCAGCAAAGGTTGGATGACTCGTCTGCCTTCAGTCTGGAAACGCAATCCGATACAGTCATGCACCCTCACGTCCATTACCATTCGCACGGCCGTATTTAAAAATGATTATGTGCCTGATCACGATATTAATATCTTGCCATTGTTAAACGGAAAAATTCTCAGTTAATTCACTACCACACACGTTAAAGACAGACTAGCCACAAATGTACACAAATAACAAATGTAACCTAGTCTGTATGACAGCACAGCGCCATCTACCGTAAACTTTCTTATTAACTTAATAACTCAAAAACAAAGGATTTGCGGACATGTTTATATGTAACTTTGTAAATTGTAAATTTGCGGACATGTTTATATATAACTGTGTTTTATTGTGAGGAACCCGTTCTCAAAGTTTGTAAAAATGTTTGATATACCCTGTATATATATATATATATATATATATATATATATATATATATATATATATATATATATATATGTTTAATAAATTTATGTATTTAATATATTTTATGTAAATTCATATATATATGTGTGTGTGCATGTGTGGATGTGTGTGTGTGGATGTGTGCACGCACGTGTGTGTCTGTGTGCGTCTGTGTGTGTTTTTAAATTGTGGGCGGGTTCCTCACAACAATTTCTTTCCGGATGTGCAAGTGTGTGTGTTTGTGTGTGTGTGCGCGCGCACGCACCTTCCGCCCGTCCCATAGGCCGTTGGGATAATGACAGAACAAATTCTTATTGAGATTTGATATCTTCCTTTCATGGCATTTAAGACGACAATGTATGCTACTTGGCGGTGCTCGTCGTCTTTCCAAGTTTTATGCAACAGGTAATTTGGGGTCCCGGCTACAACTTGTCTGTCTGTTCTCAATCAGGTCAAATATTCCTGATTTCAGCGGATTGAAGACAGAAAGACAGGTGCATAAAACATGACCATGATGGTTGGCAATTATAGTACAGGAAGAGTTGGGTTTATGCCTTTCTTAAAGAGTATAGTGCCAAAGCTGATGAATAAAATGGTCATGTCGGATTAGAACATCGCATTTATTCATTCATATTAATGTTAACATAACAATTTCATTATATACATGCACACACATACAATATATATATATATGTGTGTGTGTGTGTGTGTGTGTGTGTGTGTGTGTGTGTGTGTGTGTGTGTGTGTGTGTGTGCGTCTGTGTGTCTATAGGGATGTGATTGTCACTGTATTTGGAAATTAAAAACATGATTCTCATCCCTATATATATATATATATATATATATACATATATATATATATATATATGAAAAAGAAAGAGTGAGACAGACACAGAAATTATACCTCAGATTATTAGCCACATTAGGCTTTTCTAATTTCGAAAAATACTAATGAAGTTATTGACGAAAATATTTACCATTTTAATGTACAGGATATTTTGCCTAAAATGTATAAGTTATAATCGACTCCTTGTCACTCTTATGATGCGAGAAAAAGTTTTATAAATTTAACCAGATCTTCTAAATTTTTCATTATTAACCAGGTCATTGAAATTCCAAGAAATATTATTTTTATAATAATTATAATTACAAATTCAGTATAAAAATTACAAGCGCATGTTCTCAACAAAAAATTGAAAACATTGCCATTGGACGGATGAAAAACTCAACATTAATGTGAAATGTATGTCTTCTTGTCATGAAACTAGTTTTTAAAAGTCATTTATTCATTGATTTTTGTGAGTTTTTGTAATTTTTCATGTGAAACAATTTGCACATCATGAAGTAAAGCATTCCAAAAATTCATATTTTCTTGTAGATTGCAGTCTAAAATTTACACCTTACTCTTCCAAAGGTTTTAATCAGGGGAACAAGTCCACTCCTTCAACAAAGTAGTTGGAAACATTTTTTTAAATGTTCTTTAGATTTCTTTGCTGAATGTGATAGACCATTATCAGCTTTCTGAAAGCGCTTGGTGTTTTCTTCAATTATTGCTCTACGTATGCCTTCAAAATATATCAGTGTATGTCTGAGTTGTCATCTTAATACCACCTGGAACTCGCCATAGACTCACTAATTCGATACCTATAATCCCACCCCAGAACATCACACCACTCCTGCATTGTTGGTGTCTTAACCTATGAAGGCGATTTCCACTAGTAACTACCTATGATTTGATTTAGGAAGCATCGAATTGGTGAAAAGAATAGTCGTAAGATCAATTTTGATGTATTCTATTGCCAATTACATTCGATTTTCCATATGGATGTCTTTTAAAGGGAGACTAGTGATAGACTATACATGTTTTGCCACTTGATTTACGATTCGACATCCTGTGCTTTTTGACAAGCCCTCATTCCATGACAAAGACGGACTTTTCTCAACTTCTTTCTTGATATGGAACACGGGTCGGAGGGATTAACTTTTCAAAGAACTACTTCAAAGTTCGGTAATGTCTGACATTCATTTTCGCAATTTCCGGCGTTGTTTTACCTTTCGTAAGCTCTGAAGTGATTAGACATTTCTCTTTAGCCGTCAAATCAGCCTTACGATTCGGTGCCATAATTCACTTTAAAGCGTCAAACTGGCAACGTAGTTATTTGGAACTATTTGTAGCTATAGTTTAGAACACGGCATCTGTCATTCTTATGCTATGGTGATTTTCTAAGCGTCGGTTAGATGTGGCACAACGCCGAAAATATGGGGCACCCAGTGAGGATCGAACTCACTACTCAGTCATAATTGATCTAGCGAGACAAGCTTGCTAACCATTTCACCACGTCAAAGTGAACCTTTATTTACTAAGTGTAGGTTAGATGTGACACAAGGCCGAAAGTATGAGGCACCCAGTGAGGATAGAGGCAAGCTTGCTAAGCATTACACCAGGTCGAAATGTCCAGTCATTCCTATGCTAAAAAATGCCCGTAGAACAGAACCGTAGTAAAGAAAAAAGTTAGGAGACATAGAACAGATGCTACACACTGATCCTGGGAAGAGTACACAAACGCATATACATAAATAAACCGTAATTCTTTCTATGCATATTATGCTAGTATTTAAATAAATATGGAAGTTTTTTTTTTTTGCTTTTTCATATTCGTTTTTTTTTTAAGAATTCACACTACAATCTTCTGTAAGGTCAGAATTTTAAAGTTGTTTCAGAGTTTAAGCGCCATGCTTAATCCTTTAGGAAAACAAATTTTGCAAAAACGAAATATGTTGTATTAAATATCCATGAACAATACAAATCAGTGACACAACGCAGTTTTCCATTTCTTCTTTTAACTTGAAAAACACGTAAAATGAATACTTATTGAACAGTACTCTCCGTTAATACAAACTATCCTTTTATTTGAAGAGGCATACGACAATAGGACAAGAACAGTGTGGGTTCGTTAAAAACACTGGAACAAGAAATGTGATATTTATGCTGAGAATGATATCAGAAAGAGCAATACAAACGCAAAAGGATGTATAGCTATAATGATAAATCATGCAAAATCGTTTGATAGTGTACATCACAAAGTACTGTTGGAACTGCTAGATAAGCTTGATTTATTTGGGAATGATACTAGACTAATCGAGAACTTAGGCTGGCAGAAAACCGACTACATACAAATAGAGAATGAATTCAGTAAATATACAAAAACAGAAAAGATGTAAGACAAGGATGTGTCTTCTCACCTTTCATTCAACCTTTACAGTGAGGTGATTCTGAGAGAATTTAAAATCCTATCAGGATTTATTATTGGCGGCCACAATCTTAACAACATAAGATATGCAGATGACACAGTGTTGAGTTGATAACAGACATAGAAAGGAAACTACAAGAACACCTACAAAAGGTAATGAAGGAAAGCGAGAAGAAAGGACTAAACATAAATTGCAAAAAGACTGAATGCCTGGTTCTTAGCAAAAGGAACAGCTTGACATGCAAATTAAAAACTGAAGATACCAAAATCAAACAAGTACAAAAATTTTAATATCTAGGGAAGTGTTTTAACAGAAGACGGAAAGTGAATGCTAGACAATCTGAGAATGCCATGGACCGAACATTTAGAGAAGTTTTAGAGAAAATGGAAACAAAAAGCACACATACACTTAACATCAGAAAGAGATTTAAAATTTCTGGAGTACATATTGAGGAAAGAGGGCTTGGAAAATTTGATACTCACACAAAAAATTGAAAGCAAGAGGGACAGAGGAAAAGAACGCGTAATCTACCTAGAGAGCTTAAGTAAATGGATGGCAGAACAGGATTTAGGAGAGACAATAAAAAAGACAAAATTTATTAAGAGCTGCAAAGAACAGGAAATTGTGGAGAACCATGATCACCAACGTCCTGAAGAGACACGGCCTGTAAAAACAAAAGTCGACTTCAATTTTTAATTCTCACTTGAATTAAGCATATAAGCATTCCGGTTAAAATTTGTTACTATTTTAGTGGCGGGAAGATAGCATGTAATATTATCGCAGAACACATTTTAATACTGTTGAGAATGTCGATGTTTTCCGACCAGAAGTCATAAGTTTAGCGTTACAGTCAGGAAATATTTGGAAGCGAACAGTTTTCTATTTGAATAAATTGGACCCAAAGTTTCATTGGCAGCATTTTTGTGCACCCACGCCAATTGTGATAAGCTAAACAAGTAGTCAGCGGCTTAT
Source organism: Acanthosepion esculentum (assembly GCA_964036315.1). Classification (NCBI taxonomy): domain Eukaryota; kingdom Metazoa; phylum Mollusca; class Cephalopoda; order Sepiida; family Sepiidae; genus Acanthosepion; species Acanthosepion esculentum. The sequence continues at coordinate 50,516,613 of OZ038493.1, read as the reverse complement.
AATGCAACATTAACTGGTCATTTCTGGGTGGTTATGCAGTGAATCGGTAAATCCGAGGTTGTTAATTCGTTCGTAAGAATGTTAAATTGTTTAAAGTAATGTGTGCTGAGAGGATGGAAATTTTGTTTTCAAAGAAAGCGAAAGAAAATCTCATTTATAAATTCAAAGCTTAGACAGCGTCCAAGAGTGCGGTGAAGCCGGGTATCTATTTAGGAATTATGGCAACAAGCCATAGAAATGGTTATCACACAAAAAAATCACGGGGTTACTTACTGCTATCTAACGAACTTCCTAATTGGAATCACGGAGACATTTTTACTTGGTTTGCTTCGATCACGCATGTACACTAGTTGACGTACTCAATACTTCAAGGATCCATCATTGTTTACAAGATCAAATATTTTATTCTTCCGCTACCTGGCTTTTTTTATATTACAAAACTCTGGACTTGAAAAAAACAAATCTAAATTTCTTCATCAACTCAAGTACTTCGATCGAAGTTTTCGTATTTGGCTCCGTGTTAAAATTTCGACAAATAGGTGACTCAATTTTTTTTTTATAGTTATCCTTAAATTAGAAACTTTTTGTTGAAAATATTGATTTCTTTTCAAACTGACCAAATATTGTTCCTCAAAAAAAAGAAAAAAAGAATGACTGAATTTCAAATTTCGTGTTAAATTCCGCTGCAAACGTTAAAAAAATATTTCCATAAGTCTTTGACTTTAAACATTTTTATGAATAAATTTGATATTTTGGTAAATTTATGGCATTACCTGCAAAAAGTGAAGTAAAGAAAGATATAAATTCCAATTTACACTTACCAGATTTCCTTCCATATAAGCCTCTCCATCCCCGCCCATTTACTTTTAATATTATATAGTTAATACTATTTAGTTAAGATTACTTAGTTAATATTATTATTTAAGATTACTTAGTTAATACTATTTAGTTAAGATTACTTAGTTAATATTATTATTTAAGATTAATTAATACTATTTAGTTAAGATTACTTAGTTAATATTATTATTTAAGTTTACTTAGTTAATACTATTTAGTTAAGATTACTTAGTTAATATTATTATTTAAGATTACTTAGTTAATACTATTTAGTTAAGATTACTTAGTTAATATTATTATTTAAGATTACTTAGTTAATACTATTTAGTTAAGATTACTTAGTTAAGATTATTATTTAAGATTACTTAGTTGCGTTTGGAACGTGTATTGATAACCTAAAGGATCTGGGGAAATATTAATCGACTAGATATTTCAACTTCACATATAAACCGGAAAGACAATTTTGAACCATTTTGGGGAGAGAGGAATGATCGTAATATATCATCAAATTCAGTTTTTCTTGATTTTTTTCCATTTCTGTTGTTTTTATTAAATCAAAAATAATGTTTGTTTTTAAAATAAATATATCCGCGATAATTTTCTAAACACGAATAAAATATTCACCCATACGCACACGCGCCTCTGCGTGTATGTGTGTGTGTGTGTTTGTTTGTGTAACTTGAGATAAGAATATTTGTTGTGAACTTTCATCACTTTTCTTTAAACTTCGACTTACTCGCTAACTTTCTGACCATGAAAAGGAGACTTGAAACAACAGAAATGTGGTTCTACAGAAAGATGCTGAGGATCCCTTGAACCGAACATGTGAGCAACAACGAAGTTTTAGAGAAAATGGAAAAAAAAAGGAAACTAATACGTAACATCAAGTAGAGACAGTTGAGGGTGCTAGGTCAAATAATGAGGAGGAAGGCGGACTTGTAAAATCTGATACTCACGGAACAGATTAAAGGCAAGAGGGACAAAGGAAAACAATGCATAATATACCCAGTGAGCTTGAGTTAATGAATAGCGGAACAGGGTCTAA
>OZ038493.1:50492231-50512231 GCA_964036315.1 Acanthosepion esculentum | reverse complement strand
ATATATATATATATATATATATATATATATATATATATATATATATATATATATATATATATTCAGAATGTGTTTATTCATGGGGTAAGAGTGCTCAATATCTTGGAGATTGAGCATTTCTAGATACAAACAATGTGAACATAGAAATCAACGCCACTGTGTTGATTTCACACTCCCCATACAATCACAACAAAAAAGCTATGAGAAAAATCTCTTTAGCGGTTTGTAGGATTGAGAAGTGAATTTTCCAAATGATAGGTTGATGATACTCATTAAAAGTGATAAAAAAGCAAAAGGATAAAATTAAATTACACAAATAATGAGAATTAATTTGAATAGGTTTAAAAAACACAATTCCTTGCAATATTTCTGGTCACTTTTGATAATATCAACCAATAAAGGAGAAGGAAGATTTTAAATTTATATCAGATTAATATGACTTTCTCTTGGATAGATCTTGTTTTCTAATTCATCTAAGCAAAATATAAACCCCAAATTATCAGAATAAATCTTGAAATATCAAAATTTACCTCAATTAATGATTATCTTTTATTTAATTATCTACAGTTTCGTTTTGAAAATGTTTTTATAAAAGAAAATATAGAAAATACTGGAAAAAGGGAAATAAGTTTTTTCTTTTTATTAAAGATTTATTTTTCTGTTCCTTTTCTGAGTATTTCCGAGAAGTTTACTGTGGCAATGTTCTGGGAATGCCCTAGGCCAAGCGACAAAAGTTCCAGGTGTTAAACAGGAAAATGTAATTATCATAAAATACTCGAAGGAAATTTCTGCTTTAAAAAAAGTTATTTAAGAAAAGACGCTAAAAGTTATGGATCCACTACCACTTCACAAAAAGCCGAAAAATTAGAATTTTTTAAAATTCTTTCTTGGTTGGGCTGAGAATATTTCAGCACAACAACCAAGCGGTATATTTCCAAATAACTCGCACCTTTAAAAAAAAAATTAAGATTTAAATTTAAAAAGCGGGAAAAATTTGCACCGCGTAATGAATGAATGAATGAATGAATGAATGAATGAAAGTGGAAAATGCGAAAACCTGGTGTTTTTATCTGCGGGTAGTTATTTTTATACTCGTATTAACAAAAAAAAAAGAATTCAACAGTAAAATAAGCTGTAAAGTAAATAAATTGCATATTATTTTATTTATTTACTTATCGTAAAAAATCAGTTCGCGATGTTTAAATTACAAAGATAAAATACTCAATTTTACAAATCCACTTTTAAAAATACAACATAAATATATTTTTTTAAAATATAAATAAAAAAAAAGCTGAAACGGGAAGGGAAAAGAGCGCAAAATTTATGAGAAACGCAGCAAAATATTAGAGAGACGCACACGTCTGCATAGGCGTGTCATAAATATTTACATTTAAAAATCTCGACTAGAAAGATATCGACTAAAAAAAAATTAAAAATAAAATAAGCAAAACATTTTGACTTACTTGCGAAGCAGACGACACTGCGTTTATACAGAGAAAGGCTAACGTAAAGAAATACAATAGCTGCATAGTGCTCAGGTTGGTCGAACGTTGTCGAATGCTATTCTTTCTACAGAGACCAAGGGTTGTTATTAACCACACCTAACATAGGCAAGTATATATCAATTCCTTGTATCCAATGAGAGGAGGAACGAGAGAATTCAGTGCTTCATTCAAGGCCGTGCTCGCTCAACGTTGTTCAGCGAGTCTTGTGGCTGGTTACTGCATTGCGTGGAAGGTCGTGTCGACACTAAAACCGAATAATAGAGGGAGCAGGTCCATCTCGGGGAGGAGAACACCCCAGATTGATGTTCAATTCAATCCGCCAGCTGTTTGATTCAGCCTATGGGAATTTATAAAAATTTAAGGCTGAATTATTTTTTATCATGTATAAAAGGAAATCTTTTAGTTATTTTAATTTCATAATTTATTTAATTATTTAAATTAGTTTAACCTGTTAGTGATTTCCAATGACACTTTCTTTACTTGCCCCCACCCCCATATCAAATTTACTTTTGCGCCTCCCACTTGCCTCAGGTTTTGTTTATACGTTAGCGTTATGGGAGTTTTCCCGTTTCTTTTGTTCTCTTTTCCACTGCTTCTCCCTCTTTACCTTTCCTTCTTGTCCTCCCATCTCCTTCATTCTATTTCACCCTCACACTTTCCCTCTTTTCTTTCTCTATTTTCCTCTTGTTCTCTTTTTTACCCTCTCTTTTACTTTGTTATCTTTTACTCTTACTTCCTCTTCCTCGCGTTTTTCTTTTCCTGTCCCCTTTCCCTCACTCTCTTCCTCATTTTTTCATTTCCTCTTGTTCTGCATTTTCTCTCTTCTCCTTTCTATTGCTCTCACTCTTCCACTCTGTTGCTCTCTTTCTTTCACTTTCCCACTCACTCTTTCTCTCCTTCACTCTTTCTCTTTCCCTTTTTCCCTCGCCTCTCTCTTTCCATGTCAAGTCTCTTGCTCATATTTTCTCTCACCCGTTTATTCCTTTCTTTTATCCTTCCCTTTCTCTTCTATTTTCCTCTCCTTCTATCTCTTTACCTATTGTTCTCGCTTTTTTCTACTCCTTTTCCCACATTTGCTCTCTCTCTCTCTCTTTCACTCTCGTTCTTCCTTTCTCCTTTCATTTGCATCTTTTCCTCTATTTTCTATGTCTACCTTCTTACCCTCTTACCTTCGCTTCTATTTTCCTTAACTTAGTCTGGTACAAGGCCTCAGTAATAAGGAGATTAGTGTTGAATTAACTTATATACATTAGCAAATTAACAGAACAAGCGTGGTGACGACTGCTCTACATCTAAAATTTACACTATATCAAATATTTTTGTGTGAATCAAGGTTTTCGCAATAAACTTAGTATTAACCTGTTGATGTCGATAACATTTTCAGGATATACTTACATTAAATACACGTTTCTACTGGACATAAAATGTGAGATCGATATTCTATTGTTATTAAGTAATAAATTGATTCACTCTAGAATTTCTACAAAATGTCAGATTTTATTATGCAAATCAATGTTTGGACAATAAAACTGATATTAACCAATTAATGTCGGTAACATTTTCAGGACATATATTTGTATTTATATGTTCAATATATCATGTCACTTTCAATTTATAAAATATGTATATTGGGAATATTTATAATAATTTATTTCTTGATGTGAGATATTATTATTCAACACGTGAGTTATACATATTGCAAATAAATATATACAACGCTATCGTTATTCATATTTATTTTTAATTTGATTAGTGGAGGTAATCTCCGCAAAACTCAAAGTGGAGACTGATAAGTAAACATTTCAATTTATTTCTTGATATTTAGTAATTTAATTACAATGATTGATAGCCTTAAAAGTTTCATATTACAAATATACCCTTATCGACTTTTCTTTTCTTGTTTTTTTGAAACACAAACTTTGCTATTGTTAATAATTCGGGATTCATAATGATTTCAACAGATCGTTAGAAAAATAAAATATTTTGTAAATTGACTGAAATAGTGTGAATGTCGAACAAAACAACCAAAAGATAATTTTTTTAAATTGGCACGATAAAACCAACTTCCTTGGGTTTAGTAATGTTACTAAAATAGACGTTAAGAAAGATTGAAAGGGTAATAAGCATGAAAAATGGATTGACCAACAAGAAAATATTTGTAAGCTGGCGAAATAGACGTATTAAGAGAAAAAAAAAAGAATATTTAGAACAGGGGTTAAGGACGTGAAAGCAACTAAACTACCAACTTTAAGTAAATATCACAAAGAAAAATCTACAAGTTGTCCAAGGAAGTACATGAAAATTGATTTCTCAATAGTTTTTACTGATAAATGTAGAGCTACATTGAATGAACGTGATAACCAGACGGGAGTTTGTGCCCTCTATGAAAATAGGCAGCAAGCATGCCTTAAAATCTAGCAAGACGAGAGATGGAATAATGTTTTGGGCTTGTAATTTACGCAGTAAAATTCTAGGCATCTTTGAAGATAAACGCAGATAATTATTATAAGGTTTTTAGTCCTGGTCACAACCAAAGATGCTCTAAGCTAAAAGTTATTTCCATAAAAGTCTATGCTCCTTCACTTTCTGTAAAACAAGCCTTGCCAAAAGAAACGGTTCCAAGGAAGGAAATTAATGACATGACTCCCAGTCTCTGCAGACTTTTGACCAACATAAAACTTGTGGTCGCTCGTTAAAAGAGTTATATATGAAAAATGGAAAACAATATACAAATAAAAATATAAAGGAAGAAATAATAAGTGCTGGTAATGAAAACAGTAGAAAATCTAAGTAAATCAATAAACGAAAAATGGTGAACGTTAACATATCAAAATAATAATTTATGAGACTGTGTGAAGAAAATGTATGTTTTTTATGGCCTATAACTTTTAGATTTATTTATAAATAGGGAATTATGTTGCATTTAATTTATTTACATAAAACTGGCACACCCAAAACATTTTATCATGAATATTTTTAATGAGGATAGATATCACAAGCAGAAATTTATATGATATATTGCAAATATAAATAAATATAGTTATACGTGTTGGAGTAGATAGGTTCACTTATCGTCCGGTTCACACTCCTTCTCGGTCTGTTGAACAGGAGTAGAGGTTTATCCCTTGTTCCCCATTCATGATCGGGTTTCCGTTTCCTTCTAAAATCTTTTCATTCCCTTTCACACTCAGTAGCCACTTCGTCTTAGTGGCATTGTCGCTTTACTTGGGGCGAATTGATTAAAAAAATATTACAAACATTTTACGTTGATTGGTTAATATCAATCTTATTGTGAAAATATTAACTTGCATAATAAACCTAACATTTTCCAGCGTCGTGTTTCGCACCCGTCCAATGGATGTTGTGTTGTTTTTTGTTTTTTTTTGTTGTTTTTTTTTTTTAAGTCTCGCGTTTTCACGTGTCAGATTATGGTGCTTTGTTATTTTCTTTTCTTTTTATTTTATATATATGTTCTTAACTTGAATGAAATTGTATTAATGCTGAATTGTTTGCATTTTATGTTTAAGCCTTCTAATATTTGTAGAGATTTTTACAGTTTATAAGTTAAAATATTTTTGCACTGTTGATAATTATGGGTTTGATTTCTTATTGTGTATTATTATTGTGTTACTTGGCGCTATGACATATAATGGAGCTATTATCGGACGAATATCAAGTTAATCGACATGTTATGGTAATGGTTGTGTCACCAATGTATATGTTCTGTGTTTTATTATTATTATTATTATTATTATTATTAGATAGGCATTTTATAAGTGGGAAGCCAATTCGAAAACCACTAAAGAAGCACACTGCATATATAGATAGATAGATAGATAGAGAGAGAGAGAGAGATTGAGAGAGACAGACAGACAGACAAACAGAGGGATACACAGAGAGAGGGAGATACCCTTATTAACTCACAAAACATTATTTGATAAAATACTCAAAAGTAATTTAATTTTAAACTCAGCCCGGAAACCATAAAAGTGGTCCGAATCGAATAAGTGTCGAATAAGTATCTTTCATTAGCCTTTAACCAAACTTGAATAAATGTGAAATATATCTTTTTTAATGTTTTTATTGATGTCAGTCCATATTTTATATTTCTGCCTGAATTTCCATTTTTCTTTCTTTCCTTTATTCTTCGTCTCGAAGAATAAAGGAAAGAAAGAAAAGCTGTGTTTCAAATTCGATTTACCTTCTCTTGTCTAATTTTATTTTACTTCTTCTTTCAATTTTCTTCTTCTTCTTCTTCTTCTTCTTCTTCTTCTTCTTCTTCTTCTTCTTCTTCTTCTTCTTCTTCTTCTCTCTTTAACTTTCTATCACAGACAACGGTGTCGTGGGACTCTTGATGCATTCAAAACTGCCCGTAACTATTTCAAGAGAGTTCTAAAAAATACAAACAATTCACTGCTATTCACAGTCACTGCAAAAACAAGGTTGAGTTCTGAAAAATCTCAAACAAAATTCTCTATAGAGGCAAAAAGTCAACACCTACTATCATAAATGACCCTGGCTATTTCATCTACGTAAGATAAGTCAAAGTTCTTTGCAATTAATTTTGTATCTAATTCCACGTTAGACAATAAGGACACCTCCTGAGCGTTTATCCCAGTCGCAATGTCGACCCACCAGCCTCCTTAGTGTCATCATTCAGCAAACACTTTGTGTCAATGTGTCACGAGTAGGCACGGTGGAGTAATGGATAGCGGCTCGGATTGATGAATCGGAGAGCCGAGTTCGAATTCCAGCCAAGAGTATTCGCACTTACGTGCTAATACCTTTGGATGAATCCTCTTCTACTCCCCCCCGCCCCGGACAACTGGTCTACCAGAAAGAAATGGAAACCTACTGCGGGAAAAAATCTGCCTCGTCAGTCATTTATCGAAAGATACATGATCGCCTAAGCGTGTATAATGCATGGCACATAATTGACTGACTATGTATCAAACCAGATTTTTGATCACCTCCACAGAAACAAACACTATTGATTTCGACCTGTTATGCAGATGTTCTAATTCTCATATTCATACCTTCAGAGATGATTCTTCCTCCGAACTTGCTCTAACAGCTCAATGGGAGGAAAATGGCTGGTAACATTCGGCACATCGAAAACCAAACTGGTAACATTCCATCATCAAAGGGCAGTCTCTGAATTTTCATCCATCATGATAAACGGTTGTTCTCTTAAGGAGACCCGTTGTCTTGAGCGTCTATGAGGCCACAAGCTCAACTCAAGCCTCAAGTGTAACACGTATATACTATCCATCGTTAAAGATGCTGGGAAAATGATCGGTTGCAGTAAATACCTGACTCTCAGTGCTTGAATATATGTATATGTATATATATATATGTTGATAATATTAGTGGTCAATATATATATATATATATACACACACACACACACACACACATATATATATATATATATATATATATATATACTTCCAAGGGTAGAGCTCTGTGTACAAGACAGAGCCAGAATATAATATAAAAGGCGCAGACAATAATATTCTATGGTTATAATTTATTACACTGGAATAGTAATCACGATCCAATTCATCAGACTTACAAATTCAAAAAGCTTTTTGAATTTGTAGGTCTGATGAATTGGATCGTGAGTACGATTCCTGTGTAATAAATTATAACCATGGAATATATATATATATATATATATATATATATATATATATATATATATATATATATATATAAGAGTTTGATTAAAAACAACCGACGCGGTCTGTCTGTTTAATTTTTTATTATATTTTTCCAATTTTCGGATTTGTTGACTATTGTGCACGAAGTTGTGGATAAACTGTCCAGAGTTTATATTTTCTTATTTTTCTTCCAGTACCTTCGACTTTCGCAGTCATTATTAAGAACAGACGTGGTGACTCTGTGTTAGAATTCTTTATTTTTTTTTTTTTTTGCATACTTGTATTCTTTGGCAAGCTGGGCGTTTGAAATGGTCTAGCCTGACGTCATGTTCACCAGCTACTGGGAACATGGCAGTACAAAAAGATTTTGACTTTTTGATTTATTAATTTAATTTAAATTTTTATTTTTATTTTATTTTATTTATTGTTTTTGTATCATTATAATAAAATATGTGCGCACATTAATAAATGATATGTATATTAAGATACTTTCTCCTGAATATTTTGTATAATGTGGGCTGTTTATTTTGTATAATAATAGCTTCTCGAGTTTTGAGTCTTTCTTTGCATTGGGTGCTGTTGAGCATTTTGCTGTTATCTACTAGCATTTAACTTATGTTGATAATTGTACTTTGGTCGTTCATGACGTACTACTCGATGTGCACGGATTGCACTAATAAATATTTTAGTCTACTACAATCGATATATCACAATTTTGTTTCTCTTTATTCATTTCTGTCAATCTGTCCGTTTTTTTTATCTAATTCACTCCATTAATTATCTGACCGTGGAACTGTATTTCTCTCAAACACACACACACACACACACACACACACACACACACACACACACACACACACAGACATATATATATATATATATATATATATATATATATATATATATATATATATATATATATATATATTACGGTAATGGATAACAATGCACAACCTTTGTATAAATACTTGTACTAATGAACAACATATAGTTTTGTACTACTTGCACCACTGAAGATAATCTTGGAAGAAGATCAAAAGTACTTGGGAAATTAAACTAAAAGAAATTTAAACAGCTATAGAACATTTCTCTCATCATTTAACATCAATACACGGAAGATTATTCGTGAGTATTAACGGATTTTGTTAAAAATTAGCAGACATAATGTCAGTAATTAATTCAGTCAGACATGCCTAAAAGAGAATTTGTTGCCTAAATATACAAATATATATATATATATATATATATATATATATATATATATATATATATATATATATATATATATATATATATATATAAAATGAAAGAAAGGAATAAGGAAGATTAATGTATTTGCCGAGAGATTTTCACGGCTGAGTTGGTAGAATTAAATGAATAAGTTATTTTGATATTATCACAGCTGGTGTTATCATCTCTGGCCATAGATTAACCTGGTATGATTATCTCCTGATGATCTGTTACAGTGAAAAAGGCTTGTGAAGAACCAGCCCCATTTTTCAGAAAAAATGATAACAGAAAAATGCCACGAAATCCCCAAACAGACATCCTTAGGTTTAAATTCCGAATTTTCCTTCTAACCCGACTGCTATACAAAGTAGGAGAGCTCAACATGCCCTTCCATTTAACCCATAGATGAAGGAATGGAACGAAACACATGCATACATATATTAATAAATATACATATATTCCTCACCGATAGCACGACTCGGAGTTTCATGCATAACGCAATCTCTACCCAACACCTGAAGATTGCGTTGTGCATGAAACTCCGAGTCGTGCTACCGGTGAGGGATATATGTATATTTATTAATATATACTTAATAGCTCTGTTATATTACATCGAGCACTATTTTATTGACATCAGCACGTAATGTACGATATATTCACTTATATATATATATATATATATATATATATAGTTTTGGTGTGTGTGTGTGTGTGTGTGTGTGTGTGTGTGTGTGTGTGTGTGTGTGTGTGTGTGTGTGTGTACAAACTCACCATTATAAGATAACTGATAGTTTCTTACCTGAAGCTGTCATAGTATACTGGTAGAAACCCCGGCGGCGAAAAAGTTTAGAGTTTGTAATATCTATCTATCTATCTATCTATATATATATATATATATATATATATATATATATATATATATATATATATATATATAAAGAAATATAGTCTGAAGGTGTGCTATAATTGTGGGATAAAGTGCTAAATATCAGAGATAGAGCGTGTGTAAATATAAAAGTGAACATTGAAGTCAACACTCAGAGGCGACAGTCTGTTCCATGCTGGACGCAATCGATGGCCTGACGATTACAAAATTTTGCTCAATGTATATTTACAGAGCATTAATATTATAAATTAACTGATTTAAAATATGTTTTTCCCTACACAGTAATAACCATGTTTCAAAAGTTTTAGCTTCCATTTTTTAAACATGGTTATTACTGTGTCGCGAAAGAAACATATTTTAAATCAGTTAATTTATAATATATATATATATATAGTTTTGGTGTGTGTGTGTGTGTGTGTGTGTGTGTGTGTGTGTGTGTGTGTGTGTGTGTGTGTACAAACTCACCATTATAAGATAACTGATAGTTTCTTACCTGAAGCTGTCATAGTATAATGATTGCTTAAAGTGTAAAACTGCCAGTCTCAATGCAGTATTAATCCCTATGTCCATACTGTTTATCTCTACAAACGTTATATTCCAGATATTGAGCATTCTTCCCTCATAAATATGACCAACTTTAAAAAATATACTTATGTGTGTGGGGTGTATGAATACATGCATGCACACGCATATAAGCAAACACTTGCAAAAGCACATACACACGTGTGCAGGATTGACTTACAGGAACTTGATATAAGAGATTATAGTAAGTTCACGTGAACTTTTCCTGAATTTCTCTTTTTCTCCTGATTTTTTCTTTCTTTCTTTCTTTCTTTCTTTCTTTCTTTATTTCTTTCTTTCTTTGAATCTTCCTCCTCCTTTCTCTTTCCCAATTATATATCAGTCTTTCTTTCCCGCCACATTTCACCCTACTCTTTCATTCTTTTTTCTTTCTTTCTTTCTTTCTTTCTTTCTTTCTTTCTTTCTTTCTTTGAATCATCCTCTCCATTTCTCTTTCTCAATCATGTATCAGACTTTCTTTCTCGCCATATTTCACCTTACTTGCCTTCTTTCTTTCGTTCTTTCTGTCTTTATTTCTTTCTTTGAGTTACACTCTCCCTTTCTCTTTCTTAAACATTCATTCTCTCCACATTTCACCCTACTCTTTCTTTCTTTCTTTCTTTCTTTCTTTGAATCCTCCTCCTCCTTTCTCTTTCTCAATCATATATCAAACTTTCTTTCTCTCCACATTTCACCCTACTCTTTCATCCTTTCTTACTTTCTCTTTCACTTCCATTTCTCTATGAATATGTGTGTAAGTGAATACATGCATAAATGTATACACGTGTAAAGATTTTTATTCAAACGATTATCATTGATATTCTACACGAAGTAATTGTGTGTGTGTGTGTGTGTGTGTGTGTGTGTGTGTGTGTGTGTGTGTGTGTGTGTGTGTGTGTGTGTGTTGGCTACGCGTGTGTGTGTGCGTTAGGGGCTCTCCACGAAAGTATTTGCTTCGCGTATAGAATGTTACTTGCAAGTCAAAAAGCGGGGCTAATCAATTTAATATCTTAATACTGCCTTCCTAACCATCCACCATGTTGCCCAACAGAGGCCAATTCCCCAGTGATAAAAAATGGAGGATTCCACATACCATTCCAGAGACCACTTCAAAGAATTCACTGTTACTAAAATAATTTTAAATAAGTGGCCAGACCGAAGAACAAAATAAAACCCACGAAACTAAATCTGTGATAACTTCTCGCCTTAAAATTATCGACGCGTGCCTCCAAGTCAAAGGATATTAACATCACTGAAGAGAGGTTTCAAAACAAAGTGCACACCCGCAGCGAAAAATTTGTATACATAAGTTTCATGGCTGTGGTTGCGGAGTATATTCTTCTGGTGTTAGTGGTTGGTAAAAAGCAAGAGTTTTTATCCTGATTTTCAAGACTTGTAAGCCACAGAAAAGAAAGTTAGAAACGTAAAGTAATCGTCTTCCCCGCAACACTGGTTTCTGCATCAGAATAAACAGAATTTAATAAATACAATAGTCCTCCCCTTCTTTATCTACGAGACCCACCCTACCATGTGGATTCCTGATACTGAAAATAGTTACAAAACTATATGTATATACTATATTTTTCCTTTATCGATATAGTTCCGGCTATAAATTAGACACATTAACAAATTCAAAACGGTCGCTAACAGATATCTTGGTGTTGCGTAGTGGTTAGCGAGTTTGCTTGGTTAACCATAAGTAGTCATCTCAATACTTACTGGGTATCTACGATTTATTACTGATTTTTACACAGTAATTATATCCTTACTAGGTGTCTATATTTGTGGCTCTGAGGTAATCTTATCTAAAACTAGTGATAATGAATTATGGCAATAGATTGTAATAAGAATTATGTGACCTGAAGATGATTGGTTCTACCGTAAATTTTCAATATTTAATTTTTTTATCATTGTCAAATCGGAAACTTTTATGTTTTCACTTAAAGAAAGCACTTTTATTGCTGACATATCTGAATAACAAGAACCACTTATCTTACACACTGTGACCATTATAAAGAAAAACTTATCAAATTTTGCTGTCATATATTGTCTGGTGCCCCCGCTGTACGTCTAGAGGTCCTTGACAAAATCCAGAGACGAATATGCAATGCGATAGGTACTGATCTGGCATCTCGTCTACAGTCGCTTTCTCACAGACGTGCCGTGGCTTTCCTCTGTCTCTTCTACAAGCATTTTCACGGCAACTGTTCCGACGAGCTACTTTCGCTGGTTCCCAGACTGCATAAATTTAAGCGAGCTACTAGGCTGGTTTCTCGGTCCCACCCTTTCACTGACGAAACGGTTAAATGTAACCGTCTGTTCTACTCAAACAGCTTCTTCTCTCGCACTTCCCGTCTGTGGAACTCCCTTCCCCTTACCTGCTTCCCTGATAACTATAATCTTCAAATATTCAAGTATAATGTCAATCGACATCTTCTGATCTTTTGATCTTGTTCCCCGTCCTTCTTTTTATTCTTATCCTCAAACACATTTCATTACTTTTGTTCTCAATCTTCTGTAACCCCTTGCGTGCTAATGGCACCACCACCTGGCTTCGGGTGAATTGCTTTTAAAAAAATGATTATTTCTTGGGATGACTCGAGTAACGAAACCCGTGTTAAGCCCTAACCGCAGATAAACAAATCGAAATAGCTAAATGATAGACTGTTGCACGAGTCATATTTCCAAAATGTGTTTAAAACTTTTGAAACTGTTAATCCCTTTGTTTTTTGTTTTTTTAAAAAAAAAAACAGAAAACTTAACGCTAATATTTCTATCCTATTTCGGGGTGTGACATAATTCGTGAAACTTTAAATGCTTCCGTCATGTGAAGTCATGGGGAAAAAATTGAAGGCCAAAAAGAGATAAATAATGACAAACTTTAAAAAAAGATTTTATTACTTAAACGAATTCGCATCCGTTAATTATTAATTAGCATCCATAATTAATTAATTAGCATCAATTAATTAGCATCCATAATTCGTGAAACGAGAAATGCTTCCGTCATGTGAAGTCATGGGGAAAAAATTGAAGGCCAAAAAGAGATAAATAATGACAAACTTTAAAAAATAAAGCTTTTATCACTTAAAGGGTTTTTCCGTCAATTCTAAAAAACGTTTATCTGTCCTTCTTTACGGCAGCGAATGTTGGACGATTTCCTCAAAGATGAAGAAGAGACTCGAGGTGACAGAGATGTGGTTCTACAGAAGGATGCTAAGGATATCATGAACCGAGCGTGTGAGCAACGATGAGATCTTAGAGAGGTTGCAAACAAGGAGGAGGCTTATACTTAGCATTAGCTGAAGTTTATGAGGGAGAAAGGCCTGGAGAATCTGATACTCACGGGTCGAATAGGGAGAAAGAGAGACAAGGGAAAACAACGCGTGACATACCTGGCGGGCTTAAGCAAGTGGAATACAGAACGTGGTCTGAGGGAGGAAGCAGAGGGAAGTAACTTGTTGAGAGCTTCAAGGGATAGAGGGAGGTGGAAAACCATGATCGCCTACGTTCCGGAAAGGACATGGTCCATAAAAAGAAAGAATGAATTAGCAAAGTTTATAACAAGATAAAAAAGCCAAGCTGAAATAATCAATTCAAAGCAATCTCATTCTTGTTTATATAAAAACAAATTTAATGAACTCAAATACCCTATATACTGCGAGCGGTTCGGATTGGGGAATCGGAGAGCAGAATTCGAATTCCAGTCGAATCCATTACATTCACTTACGTGCTAATATCCTTGGGAAAGGTATGAATCCTCCTCTTCTCCCACCCTGAGCTAAGGGTAATTAGCAGGACAGACCGGGTTCTATAGCCTTGCATGGAAACTGATCTACCACAGAAAGAAATGGCAACCTACTGCGGGGAAAAAATCTGCCTCGTCAGTCATGTGTCGAAAGATACATGATCGCCTAAGCGTGTATTATGCATGGCACATAACTAACTGATAATGCGAGATCTTATCATTTTTATGAAAAAAAAATAGAGGGTCGCACTATACACAGTGAATTCTTTGGAAAAGGTTAAAAATCATGCTTGTGCGATAACCGGTTGCGCTATACACAGGTAAATCTTTTCTGGAGGGGTTAAAATTTCTTGCAAAATGTCCTATACCTGAAGTCGATTTATACACGAGTATATACGGAAGGTTTGAATTAATTCGGCATTAAAAAAAAAAATCAATTCCCGAATGGCGAAAAGGGAGAAATCATTTTCTTCAAAATTGTTTTGAATGCGGTTTTCAGCGTCTCCAAACATTACAAGAGAGAAATTAAATATGTCAGAACATTTGAACAAAACGGTGTGGTAATGGATAATGGCTCGGATTGAGAAATCGGAGAGTCGAGTTCGAATTCCAGTCGAATCCATTCACTTACATGCTAATACCCTTGGGGAAGATATGAATCCTCTTCTTCTCCCCCCCCCCAGCTATGGGTAAATAGCAGGACAGACCGGGTTCTATGGCCTTGCATGGAAACTGATCTACCACAGAAAGAAATGGCAACCTACTGCGGGGAAAATCTGTCTCGTCAGTCATTTATTGAAAGATACGTGATCTCCTAAGAGTGTATCACGCATGACACATAACTGTCTGATAACTTTTACGATCGACTGGTATCTTGAAATAAACCAAAACTTTACTTACTGGTCCAACGCGAAACTTATTAAATAATTTCAGTTTAATCTTGCACAAGGCCACAATATCAGAGCACTATTGTGGAGTCAACATACAAGTAATGCATCGTAAGACAAGCATTTGCGAAAAAGCAGGTTCGGTTTATTATCTTCAAATAAAAAGTATTATTTCTATTTTCGGCATTAATCTTATTAAACAGCTTTTTTTTTCACTGTCTTATCCCTATTTTCCAGACAAATTCATACTTCCATATTCTACCAGAACCATTTTTTTATCTTTATCAGCAAAGTCTTTTACTTCCGGGACATTGAAATGTTTTTTCACTAAAAGAATTCAGTAAAGATTACACTAACTGATTCAATATCTGATGTGAGAAAACATTCTAGCCAAAATACATCAAATGTTGTTTGGCCATCAAAGAAACATGCGATCAAGCGTTAATATAATGAAATATTAACTCCTTAATTTTAACTAATCACAGAAGGATGTTTTCCGTCCTTTGATACCTTCAATTGGTCTAATTTGGAAAAGAACGTTCTCGAATCAACTGTGTAGTTCATCAGGAGTTCATAGCAAAGGATACGTTTTCAATCGTTCCATAAACACAGCACCATTTTCTCTGGATGAAGATCGGCTTTCGAAAATAAAATTTGTTTTGATTTTTAACCTATTTGTTTATATATAATCGAGATGTTGGCTTTTCACATTCTCAAAACGAGAAGGAAACTCCTATCAATGCTAGAAGGAGAGATAACAGTTAATGAACTTGAGAAGTATATCTTTCTGAAAAATATATTTTAAGAAAAAGATCTTAAAATTTTCAACCAACAGTAGCGCTGTTTGGTCAATAAATGCCGAATGTTTCCTTATAAGGAAACGGTTAACCTCACCATTTCTATTACTATTATACTTAATAAATCGAACAAGCTTCTTTGAGAGATATGCACAGAATAAATAGGCTTATTGGTCTGTTGTTTTTGTTTAGCGGCATATCAACACCTCTATGAGTTATTTAATGCCGAAATCTAAATATTTTGTAAAAAAAAAATATTTTGGCGATAATAATGGTTTAGTGATACAAGTCTTAATAATTAACCCATAGCTGGAGGTAGAAGAGATAGATTCATACATTTTCCCAAGGACATTTGCGCGTAAGTGAATATAACGGACCCTACTGGAATTGGAATTCGGTTCTCTGATTAATAATTCCGAACCATTATCCATTAAACCACCCGCAAATTCAAACTTACGGCATCTGATATTCCCAAGCAAATCACCTATCTAGATACTGACCAGGTTCAATGTTGCTTAACTTCGGAGATTGTACGGGAATCGATGTTTCAACATGATGTGGCCGTAAGCCACTAATAGGTTTGTGAGACTATTATATTGTGGTTAAAGTCATTGTCCTCCTCCTCCTCCTCCTCCTCCTTAAGTGTTATGTTTCTTCAGGAAGTAGGCGACTATGGAACTCCATATCTTACTTTTTCTTTTAATATCTGTAAACTGCGCATTATCCTGATTGTTTCGGAAAAAAAGATAGGGAATTCGTTTCCCGTTATCTTCGCCACGGTTTTCCATTCAGAACTGTTCTTCTCCTAGACTGGTTGCCAACCAAAGCTGAAGAGTCCGGTTTGGTTCACTCAAAGCTGGCAGAAGAGGTGCCTTTCCTGAGGACATCAGTGTTAAGTAAACTCAACAGTCTCAGCCAGAATTTGAACCCAGCCTGTCAATTGCATTTTACGTATATGGAATAACCATTATGACACATCTTGTGAATGAACACGATGCAATAGAAAAGATGTTTTCTTGTAATATGAATTGTAAGCAGATTAAATTTTCCCAAAATAATTTGTGGTCAAATCGAAATTTATAGCACATTCACTATTTTTCTTCTCCCTGTCGTTTAAATAAGCAGAAGTCGAATCTTGAACTGTTTTTTTTTATAGTTCATCAGATGTTGTGGTATTTACACAGTCGGTTGCATTTTCCATGTGTAGATGTAAGTCAGAGAAAATAAAAAACAAATATCTCAGTTTTACGAGTGTGCTTAAATAACTAAATATGAATTAATAGGGAACGCCGAATAATGTTTTTGCGTGATGGTGGCAAAGTGTAGTTCGCCTCGACACGCGAAACCCAACAATCTTCTGAATGGCTTCTTCCACTTCATTAAAAAAGAAAAGGTCAGGGCGTTATCTGATTTCTGTAGTTAACACCACCTGCTCTCGAGACAGAAACAGTGCCCTCATTAAATAACCAATTTTTGTCTTACATTTTTCATCGCATGAATATAAACAACACATACTAATTTCTCAATGCACAGATTTACAACAAATACAGATATATATTAAAACGCACACGTATCTTGCGCATGCGTCTGTGTGCAACTGTGTTTGTGCGCAAGGCGATAAAATATTCCATTCTTAAAAGGGCGCGCCAAAAGTCCTGTGCTTATGAAGGCGAATCTGGTGTAGCAGGTCGAAGCGAATAATTGACACAAAAAAGCAGAGGTATCTTATATCCATTCACAGGCTCAGGGTTAATTAATTACTGACCTTTGATGTCCCAGTCGTAACACCGATAATTCCTCTGTGTGTTCGGCAATCTGTGTTATGAGGACCTTTTTTAGGACAACTCCCACTTTATTGATTTGCGTGTTAAAAGTTTTCCATAACGAAACGATTAACGAGAACGAACAAAAAAAAATCAGCAACCTTTTCCTATAATTAAATGCGATCTAAAAATGAAAGAAATAAGAAATAATTTTGATATATTTTAAAATAGTTTTTACAAACATTGTTTTCGATAAAAGCTGAGAGAATTTCTCAATAGAAAAGAGAAGATTCAAATTAATGCATAGACTGCTTAACTAAAAATGAAAATAATTCCGTTAAAGATTTATGAAAAATTAATGATTTTTTGTATTAGTGTATTTTTTCTCATATTCTCTAACACTCGGTAACTCTTTGCATCTTAGTGGCTTTATTGTCTTGCTAGGAATGAAATACTTTAAAAAAAAACTTAAAATACCAAACGAAAAAAAAATAAAATACCAAACGAAAAGTCATTTAATTTGACGAAAGCAATTCATAGACACTCTAAGATATTTTGATTTTCTTTTTATATTTGTAATTATTCCTTATTTCAAAGATTACCAAAACACTATTTTTACCGCCTATATTTCTCCACATTTCGATGTTGCGAAAGTGAATTCTGAACTAATTAAAAAAGAGAAGAAGAAAGAGCGACCAAAATCAAACAAGAAGAAAAATTTGAATATCAGGGAAGTTCATTAACAGACGACGGAAAATGCGACAATGTGATAAAGAAAGATGCCTTCCAAAAGCTAAGCAGAATATTAAGAAACAGAAAAAATTGTCAAAGAGAAAGAAAAGAGTACTTAATAGTTACGTAATGTCAGTTCTCCTCTATGGGAGTAAATGCGGGACAATCTACTCACTTGAAGTCTCTTCTTCATTTGTGAGTAGATTGCAACAGAAATGTAGTTCTACGGAAAGATGTTGAGAATAACATAAATTAAGCATGTGGGACGAAATTTTAGAGAAAATGGGAACAAAAAAGACAATTATATTTAACATCAGGAAGAGACAGTTGAAATTTCTAGGGTACATAATGAGAAAAAAGAGATTGGAAAATAAGATACTCATTGGAGAGATTGAAGGCAAGAGGGAAAGGAGAAAACAACACATAACATACGTAGAGAGCATGAGTAAATGGATGACGAAACAAGGTTTAGGAGAGATAACAAAAAACAAAGATACAAAGTACAGGAAATTGTGGAGAGCCATGATCGCAACT
Organism: Acanthosepion esculentum; assembly: GCA_964036315.1. Classification (NCBI taxonomy): domain Eukaryota; kingdom Metazoa; phylum Mollusca; class Cephalopoda; order Sepiida; family Sepiidae; genus Acanthosepion; species Acanthosepion esculentum. The sequence goes on along the minus strand of OZ038493.1, from coordinate 50,493,928 downwards.
TCTGAAGGGACATAGAAGATACGTGTGTCGATATATTATTGATATAAAGTGTATTTCATTAAGAAGGATCAAAGTCAGCAGTAAATAAATCAAGTGTTATTGTTGAAAATTTATTTATTTCTCTATTGGATCATGTTACTTACGTCATGGCAATTATGTGTGAAAAATAATATCGCCTAAATGTCCGCCAAATCTGAAAGAAAAAGAAAAAATCATTAGACGCTTAAACTTAATTCACATTAAAATCGGTCCAAGTTATTGGAACATCCTTTATGTGTGTTTCTTGTCCTCATTCTACTTACCTTTCTTTAACAAGGAAAAGAGTGCTGAAATGTTACGTGATATCTGTGCTCCTGTATGGCAGTGAATGATAGACGATCTCCTTAAAGATGAAGAAGAGACTTGAAGCAACAGAAATGTGATTCTATAGAAGGATGCTGATCATACCATGGACCGAACATGTGAGCAACGACGAATTTTTAGAGAAAATGGAAACAAAATGGAAACTAATACTTAACATCAGGAAGAGACAGTTGAGGTTACTAGAGCATATAATAAGAAATGAGGGCTTGGAAAATCTGATACTCAATCTGAAGGCAAAAGAGATTGAAAAAGACAAACGCATAACATACTTGATGAGCTTGAGTAAATGAATAGCGGAACAGGGCTTGGGAAAAATAGCAGAACCACAAGGTTTATTAAAAACTACAAGAAACAGGAAGGTGTGGAGAACCATGATCGCCTACGTCCTGAAGTGACACGGCACATAAAGAAGAAGGACAGTGTGTTAATTCTTCGATCGGGCTCTGATGACAGTGGAACAAAACCGTTTTTTCGTATTACTATTCACTGCAGCTGTATTTCTTTTCTTTTTTTAATTTCCTCTTCTTTTTTTAAAGCATTTTTTTTCTTATGAAATTTTGTACCCTTTTGTTTTTATTGCTTTTAATGTACGTTTATAATTTGGTTTAAAGAGAATCACTTCATATCAAATTAGTTTTTGATGCAAAAATCAAAAGAACATTTATTTAGGATAAAACTACATAAGTAGTGATTAAAATTCCGTTTTAAATTCTTTGTTGTACAATATTTTTTAATTCAGAAAATATAAAATATTCATTCGCAATGACAAGTGATTTATTGCAGTTAGTTGTATGATTTATAAGCGGCAGTTAATTTCCCTTTATGTGTAAGAAAGAAGAGTACGGTTATAGTAGAATTTAGCCTGCTTCGGTGAGTTAATGAAAATCTATCCATCAGTAACATGTCATTAAAAACTGATTGTAAGCAGACGGAACAGAAAGATACAAAAAGTTCACCGGGGGTAAGAAAGACAACTTCGAAAGAAAGCCAACCAGCTACTGATTTATTGTAACTGATTTCAGTTAATTATAAGAACAGGATGTCTCAAAATATGCTACATTTATTAATTAGTTTTATAATTTGAAGAAACATATTAATATAATTTATGATGCACATTTGCATTGGCTCGAAAATATCGATGATCTTTTAACTTGGTAACCTTTTGTGTTAAAATGGAAAGTTTAGCATTCACTACTATTGTTTCTATTGGTTATAAAGTATTGGTAGACTCTAACCTTAAAATCTTCTTCGGTTTTTGTTCCTCTGTTGGCATAAAAAATAATTCAATTGACATTGCCAGCTGAATATTGACTGTCACAATATTGTGCTGAAGT